>CM068354.1:3586428-3616428 GCA_034769755.1 Odontamblyopus lacepedii | reverse complement strand
ACCGACTTTGACCAATCAGAGCTTGAGTTAACAATGAAAAAGCTGTTTTTAAGATGACTGAACGATTTTGAGCTGAAAAAAAAAATCTGAACATAGTTCAAAATGGCCACAAAATCCACAAAAGGCTGTAAGTGCCCGGATGAAACAGGGAGGAGCCAAAATGCACGACAGCTCTAAAAGATCTTTAATATAACAAAGAATGAGCAAAATTCCAAAATGGACATGGACACTGGAGCAACAGAGGCCAGAGGAGGACACAGGGTTTCTAAGTGCACAGGAATAAGACAAAGGTGAAACACATGAGGGCAAAACCATCAACACAGGAAGGAAAACTCTAAAACACAAGCAGACTGAGAGCGACAAAAACTAAAGAGAAACTTATAAAACATGTGAATACGTTGTTTATACAATTTTCAAAACAATAAAGGGAAAATGGTGATCTAAGGCCATGTACACACGTAGCCGGGTATTTTTAAAACCGAACATTTCCCCCCCTCCGTTTATAAAAATAGTTTTATCCACACCACCTCGTCTTCGAAAAAAATACCTTCCACACATAACCGAACATCTGCGTTTTCAACCACATTCATACACATTCCAAACCTGTAGATGGCGTTATTTCCATTGAGCCCTCACTTCGCCGTCACTTCCGCCTAAACTTAAACAACAGAAAACATGGCGCCGAGCTCCTCTGTCTGGACAGACTCGGAGTCAGAATTGCTCCTAAACACAGTTTAGGAGCAATTCTGCTCTCAACACACACACAGCTCTCAAGAAACGACTCCGGTCCATAGTCTGCTTTGGCTTTGGCTTTTGCAGTCGCCTAAACAAATGTCGCACGTTTGACGTCAGGGCAGATTCATATTTTTTGGCGCAGACAGTGACGTTTTAAAACGCAAAACCCCAGTTATCTCTGTCCACACAAACAGGCATAAACGGAGTTTTCAAAAATCTTCACTTTGGCCGGAGTTTTCCCTGAATACTCGTTTTTGATGCGTGTTCGTGTGGACAACAGGTCAAAACGCAGCAAAACATCTTCGGTTTATCAGATACCCGGATACGTGTGGACAAGGCCTAAATATGAGACGTGTTACAGTTAATACTCCACAGAAGTCACATACCCCCTCTGTAATACCCCACAAAGTCAAATTTCAACAGTGACACTGAAGCTCCATTTTGTCTTCTTATTTCTCTTTATTGTTCTCATTGCTTGCCAGTTTCTCTTTTGTTTTGTCTAGTCTCGTTCACCAGAGTAACAGAGGAACCTTTTTTATGCAGTCCAAACCCAGGAAAGAGAGGCTCAGAAAAGGACGAGGAGAAGGTCCAGAGGTGGAACAGTTCTCCTTCAGAGACCTCATAGAAGGACAGGGCTCCAGCCTCAGAGTCCAGAAACACTCCCACTCTGCCTGAGGACACGCGCACTCTGCCCGAGGACACGCCCCCTTGACCAGAGGCCACACCCCCTCCCCCTGCTTGACGGTGGAGTTGTGTTATGATGCTCTTGTGACGGACAGAGTACTCTCCACCATCATAGATCGCAAAATTCCAGGAGTGATCATTGTTTCCAAAGGCACACTCTCGTCCCCATCCTTTCCGTCTGATCTCTCTGTAACTCACTGCCATTTCAACGCTCCCGCTCCAGTCCACCTCGAAGTAACAGCGCCCCCTCAGGCCAGTGGAGCTCAGGACCTGTAGCCAGTCTGTGAACCTGTCCTCATGATCTGGATACTCCTCCTCCTTGTCCAGACGTGTCACAGTCTGATGGTCCTCAGACACAAGCAGACGCCTGTGAGCTGAGTTTGGGTCCAGAGAGACGTCACAAGAGTCTGAAACACAAACACTTCATCTCATTCTTTTCTTTTGATTGTTTCTACGTTTAGTGGAGCACACCTGTCACGCGCCTGGAACAGACCTGTCATGTACCTGTAACAGACGTGTCACACACCTGAAACACACCTGTCATGCACCTGTAACACACCTATCACATACCTGTACCACACCTGTACCACACCTGTAACACCCCTGTCGCTTACCTGTCATGCACCTGTCACACAGCTGTAACACACCAGTAACACACCAGTAACACACCAGTAACACACCTGTAACACACCTGTCACGCCCCTGTAACACACCTGTAACGCCCCTGTAACACACCTGTAACACACCTGTCACGCCCCTGTAACACACCTGTAACACACCAGTAACACACCTGTAACACACCTGTCACGCCCCTGTAACACATCTGTCACGCCCCTGTAACACACCTGTCACGCCCCTGTAACACACCTGTAACACACCTGTAACACATCTGTCACGCCCCTGTAACACACCTGTCACGCCCCTGTTACACACCAGTAACACACCTGTAACACACCTGTCACGCCCCTGTAACACACCTGTAACACACCAGTAACACACCTGTAACATCTGTCACGCCCCTGTAACACACCTGTAACACACCAGTAACACACCTGTAACACACCTGTAACACACCCTTGTAACACATCTGTCACGCCCCTGTAACACACCTGAGACACACCTGTAACACACCTGTCACGCCCCTGTAACACACCTGTTACGCCCCTGTAACACACCTGTAACACACCTGTAACGCCCCTGTAAGACATCTGTCACGCCCCTGTAACACATCTGAAACACATTGTGACACACCTGTAACACACCTGTCATGCCCCTGTAACACACCTGTCACGCCCCTGTAACACACCTGTAACACACCTGTAACACACCAGTAACACATCTGTCACGCCCCTGTAACACACCTGTCACGCCCCTGTAACACACCTGTCACACCCCTGTAACACACCTGTCACGCCCCTGTAACACACCAGTAACACCCGTCGCTTACCTGTCATGCACCTTTCACACAGCTGTAACACACCAGTAACACACCAGTAACACACCTGTAACACACCTGTAACACACCTGTCACGCCCCTGTAACACACCTGTGACACACCTGTAACGCCCCTGTAACACACCTGTCACGCCCCTGTAACACACCTGTAACACACCTGTAACACACCAGTAACACACCTGTAACACACCTGTAACGCCCCTGTAACACACCAGTAACACATCTGTCACGCCCCTGTAACACACCTGTAACACACCTGTAACACACCTGTAACACACCTGTAACACACCTGTAACACACCTGTCACGCACCTTTAACACACCTGATTTGAGATATTGAGATTTGAACCCATTTGAAACGGAGTGAATAGAATTATCTGAGCTGTTCTCTGCACTTTACTATGTGAAGGAAACAAAGCAGACTTACACTTTTTCAAACCTGGGACCATCCAGCGCTCTCCAGCAGGATCCAACCTGAAACACACAAGTCCAGTTTAGACCAGACAGGGACCAGACTAGGGCCAGACCTGGCCCTGGACCAGGATCAGGCTAGGACCATAGACTAGAGACAAGAGACCAAAGACCAGAGACCAGAGCCC
This sequence comes from Odontamblyopus lacepedii, assembly GCA_034769755.1. Taxonomy (NCBI): domain Eukaryota; kingdom Metazoa; phylum Chordata; class Actinopteri; order Gobiiformes; family Gobiidae; genus Odontamblyopus; species Odontamblyopus lacepedii. Next base: position 3,612,956 of record CM068354.1, on the reverse strand, counting down.
AGAGACCAGACCAGGACCAAAGACCTCACCTGAGAGACAGCAGGCAGGCAGTCTTACCTGACAGACAGCAGGGGGTGGTCTTACCTGACAGACAGCAGGGGGCGCTGGTCCCGTAGAGCAGTCAGGAGCTCAGCAGATGCTCCTGGATGGTTGTAGCTGAGGTCGAACTCTCTGAGGTGGGAGGAGGAGCTCAGAGCTGAGGCCAGAGCAGCCCCGCCCCTCTCTGAGACCAGACATCCAGACAGCCTAAAGACACAGCATTACACTCATGTGGACACAAGGGGCAGAGTGCATCATGGGAGCGTCTCACCTGAGCGTCTCCAGTCTGCAGGGGGCGCTATTTAGTCCAGAACACAGCAGCTCCACTCCTGAGTCCTGGAGGTCATTGTGACTGAGATCCAGATGTGAGAGACTGGAGGAGCTGAGGACTGAGGCCAGAGGAGCACAGCTGTGAGGAGACAGGCCACAGCCACAAAGACTGAAGACAGAGAGGAACATTAGAGATGAGAACCTCCACACAAGAGTTTAATACAGTCTGAGGACAGAGAGGGACATTAGAGACGAGAACCTCCACACAAGAGTTTAATACAGTCTGAGGACAGAGAGGGACATTAGAGACGAGAACCTCCACACAAGAGTTTAAATACAGTCTGAGGACAGAGAGGGACATTAGAGACGAGAACCTCCACACAAGAGTTTAAATACAGTCTGAGGACAGAGAGGGACATTAGAGAGGAGAACCTCCACACAAGAGTTTAATACAGTCTGAGGACAGAGAGGAACATTAGAGACGAGAACCTCCACACAAGAGTTTAATACAGTCTGAGGACAGAGAGGGACATTAGAGACGAGAACCTCCACACAAGAGTTTAAATACAGTCTGAGGACAGAGAGGGACATTAGAGACGAGAACCTCCACACAAGAGTTTAAATACAGTCTGAGGACAGAGAGGGACATTAGAGACGAGAACCTCCACACAAGAGTTTAAATACAGTCTGAGGACAGAGAGGGACATTAGAGACGAGAACCTCCACACAAGAGTTTAAATACAGTCTGAGGACAGAGAGGGACATTAGAGACAAGAACCTCCACACAAGAGTTTAAATACAGTCTGAGGACAGAGAGGGACATTAGAGACGAGAACCTCCACACAAGAGTTTAAATACAGTCTGAGGACAGAGAGGGACATTAGAGACGAGAACCTCCACACAAGAGTTTAAATACAGGCTGGACTCACAGGGCTTTGGTGGAGGCTCTGACCACTGGCAGCAGACCCAGGAGAGCTGTCTCTGAGGCCTGGTATTTCCTCAGGTCAAACTCCTCCATGTCTGAGTCTGAGGACAGTAAGAGGAATGACAGAGCCGACCACTGAGCAGGAGACATGGTTCCAGTAGAGAGATATCCTCTCATGTTCTTCTGTATCTCCTGCACCAGACTGTGGTCATTTAGCTCGTTCAGACAGTGGAGCAGGTTCAGACTTCTCTCTGCAGACAGACCCTTTTCATCCAACTTTTGTTTGATGTACTTTACTGTCTCCTGATTGGTCTGGTCACTTGCTGTGTGTGTTAGCAGACCCTGCAGCAGCCTCTGATTGGTCGGCAGAGACAGTCCCAGGAGGAAGCGCAGAAACAGATCCAAGTGTCCGTTTGGACTTTGTAAGGCCTGGTCCACAGCAGAGCGGTAAAATGCTGTGTCAGACTCTGGGCTGTAGAAGGTCTGATGGATGTGAAGAGCAGCCAGAAACTCCTGCACACTCAGATGGATGAAGCAGTAGACCTTGTCCTGGTACAGGCCTGGCTCCTCTCTAAAGACCTGTGTGAACACTCCGGAGTAAACTGAGGCCGCTGCAGCGTCCAGCCCACACTCGCTCAGGTCACTCTCGTAGAAGATCAGGTTTCCTTTCTGCAGCTGCTCAAAGGCCACTTTTCCCAGAGACTTCACCATCTCCCTGGTCTCTGGAGTCCAGTGAAGGTCCTCCCCTGATCCCTGGTGATACTTGATGTTCTGGACTTTGGCCTGCACCACCAGGAAGTGGATGTACATCTCTGTGAGAGTCCGGGGCAGCTCTGGTTCCTCTGTTTGTTCCAGAAGCTTCTGTAGAACTGTGGAGAGGATCCAGCAGAAGATCGGGATGTGGCTCATGATGTGGAGGCTGCGGATGCTCTTGATGTGGGAGATGACGGCTTTGGCCTGCTCTCTAAACCTCTTCCTGAAGTACTCCTCCTTCTGCGGGTCGGTGAACCCTCTGACCTCTGTCACCATGGAGACACACTCAGCAGGGATCTGATTGGCCGCGGCGGGTCGTGTGGTTATCCAGAGGCGAGCGGAGGGAAGCAGCCTCCCCCTGATGAGGTTCACCAGCAGCACGTGCACTGAGGCCGACTCTGTGGGGTCGCTCAGGACCTCGGTTTTGGTGAAGTCCAGAGAAAGTCTGCACTCGTCCAGACCATCAAAGATGAAGAGCACCTGGAGCTGGTGGAGGCTGCAGAGATCTTTGGATGGATTGAAGAAATGGTGCAGCAGCTCCACCAGGCTGAACCGTGAGTCTCTGAGCACATTGAGCTCTCTGAAAGTGAACGGGAACAGCAGCTGGAGGTCCTGGTGGGCCCGGCCTTCAGCCCAGTCCAGACTGAACTTCTGAGTTAGCACTGTTTTCCCCACACCGGCCACACCCTTTGTCAGCACAAATTTGATTGGCTCTGGTGAGTGTGGGCGGGGCTTAAAGAGCTCTTCACATGTGATGGTCTCTGGAGTGGCCAGGCTCCTGGACGTGGTCTCCATGTGTCTGACCTCATGTTCTTGGTTGACCTCTGAGGCTCCGCCCTCTGTGATGTAGAGCTCTGTGTAGATCTGGGTTAAGGGGGCGGAGTCTCCTGCTTTAGCCACGCCCTCAAACACACGGCTGAACCTCTGCTGCAGATCACACTTCAGTTTTTCTCTGACTCCAGCTTTACTTCCTTAAACAAGACACAAGAGTTAGAATCTGAAACATGTGGAATATTTCTCCTGTATCGCTGCGTGTCAGATGCAGGAGGAAATACAGGAGGATTTGAGGACATCTGACAGACAGGGATGCAGGAGGATGGGAGGGCATCTGGAAGTTCTTACTGCTGAGCAGGCGCTGGGCCAGATGCTCCTGGTCCATCCTCTTCAGGAAGTCCAGGGTGATGGTCAGAACCTCTCTGCTCTCCTCCTCCTCTCTCTTGGAGCATTCTGGGTAATCTGAAGACAGGAGCCTGAGTAACCTCTGCAGCTGCTGTTGGACAAAACCCAGGACCTGCTCCTCCAGAATCTGGAACAACACACTGTCTGAAGAAGTGTCCTGAGTGTGATGTCACCTACAATGCTCAGCTCCAAATGAAGCTCATGGAGGCTAGCACTTAGAGCAGCTAATCTGGAGCCAAGGCCTCAACTAACCATTATTCTCTTCTGGATTTATCTAGCCTTTATTTTTGCCACTACAGACACATCTCTGCACCTCATCCACTGGTAGGATGTGACAATGGCTCTAGTGTTTTTTGTGTTATTCAGTGTTAAACTAAAACATATGTTGACTGGCACTTTACATTTAGACTGTAAACTTTATATTTAGACTGTAAACTTTACATTTAGACTGTAAACTTTACATTTAGACTGTAAACTTTACATTTAGACTGTAAACTTTGCATTTAGTCTGTAAACATTACATTTACACTGTAAACTTTGCATCTAGACCCAGCCGGATTAAGCGGGAGAAGATGGTTGGAAGATGCATTCACAAGTCAATCAGTCCTAACAGCCCTACACCTAAGGGGGCAGAAACGTTTGTTCAAAGAGGAACTTTTTTGTTGCTTTTTAAAAGCATCTACACTATCTAAAGAGCATAGGTGAGGAGGCAGTCCATTCCAAAGTTTAGGTGAGACAGCTAGAAAGGATCTGTCACTATTAGCAAGTTTTGGCTGATAGACCTCAGGCTACGGGCAGAGGTGTACGGCTTTATCAGATCTGAGATAAGGGCAGGAGCCTGGCCGTGTAGGGCCCTAAAGATCAACACCAGGATCTTGCAGTGGACATAAAAAACAGGGGAGCCAAAGTTTGATATGTGCTCTCCTACTGGTGAGCACAAGCCTTGCAGCAGAGATTTTGACCATCTGCAGGCAAGTGAATTCCTTATTGCTCAGGCAGGTAAACAAACTGTTACAATAGTCTAGTCTTGGACACAAATGCATGGATTACCATCTCTAATTCAGCTGTAGAAATCATCGTGCAAAGTTTAAATATGTTTCACAGTTGGAAAAGCAGTTTTTAGTGCGTTGCTTAGTGTGGTGTTCTAAAGACATTGCATCATCAAAAATAGATTTCTTAAGTTGTTTTTAGTTGAATTTTCCAGGGCACCTAAGTGCTGTCTAATGTTGGGGACAGTGCTTTCTGGAGCAACAATAAAAGTCTCAGTCTTGTCTGGGTTCAACTGAAGGTTGTCATCACTTAGCCACTGTTTAACATCACTAACATTACTTAGCCACTGTTTAACATCACTAACATTACTTAGCCACTGTTTAACACAAGGAGCTGAGTAAAGATGTCAGTTTATGTGTTTCTGAGGTTTTATTGGAGCAGTAAAGTTGAATGTTGTCAGCAAAAATATGGTACGTGACGTCACTGAACTGCTGTATAATTGAACATAGGGGAAGAACATATAACAGAAACAGGAGTGGCCCTAGAACAGAGCTCTGGGGGACCCCACATGCAGATCAGCAAGGTCTGACATCATGTGGTTGGAAAGCACACTGAGGGTCATTTACATGTGAATGTGTGGGTGTGTTTGTGTTCACAGCACAGACCTGGAAGATGGAGTCCAGCTCCCCCTTAGGCTCCTGACCAATAGGAACGCTCAAATCCTCGTCTCTGTCAATCAATAATAGTCTTGGTTTAGTCCTGGTTCAGTCCTGGTTTAGTGTTGGAGAGCAGGAGAGGAGGGAGAGGAAGGAGAGAGGAGCCTGTAATGCTGTGCCTCCTCTCGTTTAGTCAGATCTTTAAAAACATCACACTTTGACTTTGAGCCCATTTTCCGTGATGTCTTTGCTCCATTGATCTGGCCTGAGAGTCACCGGGAGTACAAAGCTTCAACCTCCGGCCTGAGTTAGCTTTGGTCAGACTCAGACTCTATGTACAGTCTTTGGTCAGACTCTATATACTGTCTTTGGTCAGATTCTATATACGGTTTTTGGTCAGATTATATATACAGTCTTTGGTCAGATTCTATATACAGTCTTTGGTCAGATTCTATATACGGTCTTTGGTCAGATTCTATATACGGTCTTTGGTCAGATTCTATATACGGTTTTTGGTCAGATTATATATACAGTCTTTGGTCAGATTCTATATACAGTCTTTGGTCAGATTCTATATACGGTCTTTGGTCAGATTCTATATACGGTTTTTGGTCAGATTATATATACAGTCTTTGGTCAGATTCTATATACGGTCTTTGGTCAGACTTTCTGTCATGGAAAGAGTTGAGGTTTGAGCCTCGGTCCAGTTCAGGATTTCCGGGTAAGTCGACTTGTTTATTGCCATTGATGGAACAGCTCTTTTAACTTGAAAGGCTGCAGTGGTCGACCATCCAATAAAATGTAGGAAATAATTTGTGACACTGACCTGAGTGGTGCAGAGGCGCCACTTTGCCCTTTTTCAAAGTTGATGTCCCAATCTTTGGAGAAGTTACTGCTCAGAGAGACTCCACTAGGGCCAGGACCTGCTTTAGACCTGATATAGTCCCGGTTTAGTCCTGGTTCAGCTCTGGATCTACATCCAGACCCTGGTCCTCCAGAGTTCTCCATTTTTTCTGCAAACATTTTATTAAGTTTTATAATTCACATTTTGCGCTCGTCTGTTTCCAAAAAGACAAACTGAACAAACCCCTGTGTGCTCTGCTTTGGGACTGAAAAAAAAATTAAAAAAATTAAATCAAAGTAGAAAACAGGAAGAATGAAACAAAGTGAGTCCTTGATGTCTTGTCCGTCCCTGATCTCCTTCTGTGGGCCTGACTTTCAGCTCTGGACCCATGAGACTGGAGCGCACTTGTGGCTGTGAGTCCTTTAAAGTCCTAAGCTTTGCTGGAGGTCCAATGCCTCTGCTGCACCACACTGTCAACGTTAATGATCAACCAGTCAGGTGAGATCTTGACACTAAAAGAGCACTTTAAGGCTCTGTTTTTTTTTCTCTGTCATGTCTTCTGTTTTAGTTCATGTCTTGCCTAAAGACACAAAAACAGCCCAGGTTGGGGTCTAACCAGGTCTAACCCCCTGGTGTTGCCATTAGTCTCCCATCTACACACATGAGACACACATTAGACTGTCTGTGGACTTAAGGAGCAAAAATCTGGACCAAAAGATTTGTGTAGAGGTCAGAGCAATGGCCCTCAAAATGTCCTGTGCACCTCCCTGGAGCCACTGGTGTCAAAGCAGAGAGACGTCAACACGATCACCTTACACCAGGTCATTTGCACTAAGTCAGATCAGTTACACCAGGTCATGAGGTTCTAGTGGTTTAAAGAAGGTTCTAGTTAAAGGTGATTCTTACCTGCAGCAGGAGACACGACTGATCCCTGTGAGACAGTTCAGACCTGAGCAAAGTTCACAGGGCGTCCGTCTTACCAGCTACACACGCCCACACACGCATACAAACACGCACAGTAACATGGAGATGAAAACATAGAGCACGGGGCGGGGACAGTCTATCTCCCGGGGGAGCAGAGGTGGGGGCAGTCTATCACCTGAGAGGACAGGCGGTTTAAGAGAGAGCAAAGGGTGACTGAAGATTCATCGAGTTCATTACATGGAGGTCAGAGCAGCAGACACTGTACACAGACACTGTACACAGACACTGTACACACCGGCATTTTCAAACTTACCACGGTAGACTTTTCCAAGCTTTGTCCCACGTCATAGCACTGTTCTGTTATCAAAACCTTGTCTGAAGAGGTTTTAGATGTCATCCATGCATGTTTGAGTAATTTAGCAATCTCTCCAGGGCCATATTCATACACACTGCCCAACGCACCGCCCACAAGCCTATTTCACCTATGCTCCCACACGACAATTCTCCATAAATAATAAAAAAAAACAACAACATGATGTTAAACTGTACACAGCAACTTAAACCTGACATGTTGTACAGTAGTTTCATTAACGGGACACATGCTGATTGTACTGTCTGAAGGGGGAGTGACTTAGCGTGGAGAGCAAAGGGAGGAGAGACTCGGCATTGTTGGCTGAATATTTCAAAACAATCAAAGGAACATCTAAATATGTGATGTGTTAGCGTCACTGTCCCACAGAAGTGTAATACTCTCTCTATAAAGCACAGGTGTCAAACATGCGGCCCGGGGGCCAGATCCGGCCCTCCAAGACCTTTAATCTGGCCCTCGGCTGATTTTCTCTTAAAATATGTAAAATTTTCAGATTTTTCTGGTAATTTTCTACGCCGCTTAGCTTAGCAGCATCTCCAGTGCTTCTGTGTGTGGCCGCCTCCCACCAGAGCAGCACAAATGAAGACTCGCCTCTTTCCAAACGCTCTTAAAGGACGATCGTTTTGACTGTCACCATGACGCCCTCATCAGCAAAGTGTCAAAAATAAGAAAAGTGGAGCTGAGTGCAGGATTTTCCAAGAAAAATTTACTAATTCTTCTTTTTCATGGAGGTGAATGGGAAACCTGTACGCTTGGTGTGTTTGCAACAAGTGGCGGTGCTCAAGGAATATAAATACAAAGGAGGAATATAAACGCCACTATGAGACACAACATGGAGAAAAATACAATAACTTGAACAGAGAATGGAGTTTTCTGATCCGGCCCCTTTGGGATCAAAGTAGGTTGTATACGGCCCCCGGACCAAAATGAGTTTGACACCTCTGCTATAAAGGTACACTTTTACAACAACTTATTTGGTGGAGAGTTCATCACCTTATCTCCATGGAGATGTTATGGCTTTGGAATATTTCACAGTACGGCATTAGACTTATCTGTCTCTACGGATAAAAAGTAGTGATACCATACAAGTCCACTTTCTCGTGCGTGTAGGGAAATGTGACTCTGCTTTTGACCCATCCTTCCGTGTCTCTGGGATGAACCCGGAGTCCCCAGACGACACCTGCCCAGACACAGGGAGCACATACTGTGAGCCCAGAGTCCGGGCCACTCAATTACTCAGTTAAATATGTTTTTTTAATGTGTTTTCAAGCAATACAAATGTTTAATTGAATAAATGCAGATAGATACAGATACTGCAGAACATTCCAGAGCAGGTGACAGACTTCCATTATAAAAAAACATGAACTGGGGCATCAGGGAAGTGAATAAATGGATGAGTGTTTTTATTGGTATTTCCAGTGATTAAAGGAGAGTTCACGAGCAGAGGAGCCAGATGTTTGACTGTAGCACTTAGTTCTGTCTGAGTGAGGCCTGTCCCTTTAAAATGAATCTGCTCTCACTAAACTGCCCCCTCACATCTGCCCCCTCACATCTGCCCCCTCACACCTGCCCTAGGGCAAGTCTTACCAGCCGGAGAACCAACCAGGGTGAGGAGGCAGAGAGCAGGGAAAAGAACCAGGGAGGGGGCAGGAGGATGGGGGGCATGACAGAAATGAGAGGAGGAGGTAAAGAAGCAGGAGGAAAGGCCACATCAAACCACATCAAACACTCTGCTGTTGTGTCTCGGAGCAAGACCCTTCGCCTTGGCTTGTGTGTTTGTTGTCAGAGGGACAGACCGGCGGCCACTCTTTCTGCAGTCTGTCCCAGGGCAGCTGTCAAAGTAGCAAAGCCATTAAAGAGTACAGCAACTAACTAAATCATATGTTTATCTGTTTTTAAATCAATATCTCTCATGAAATTAAGAACTGCTTCCTATCCCGTCCTTTAATGTGTGCTTACATCAGATGCCCTTCCTGTCACATCCGCACACTGTGAACTGTGCAGGTTAAATGTTCTTTTTCTGAACTCTGATCTCATGTAGTTTCCTCGCCACAAACAGACCTGGAGTTGTGGTTTGTTTCATTCAGAATCAGAATCAGAATGTTTTTTATTGCCATATGAGTGAACAGGTTCACAACATTAGGAAATTGCTGCGGTACTTGGAGCAGATGTAGACAAACACTGACATGCAACAAATAATAGAATAAAATAAAGTAAAAAAAAAAAAAAAAGCTATAATATAACAAAATGTACAAATTTACAGGAGTATAATAATATAGAGTATAAGAGTATCAGTGATCAGTGCAAAACAGGCAGGTGCATTAACACAGGGTCATGTGACAGAAGCAGAGTTGGGGGTGGGACCAGTCCTAGTGTTATTATTTATGAGTCCAACAGCAGAGGGGAAGAAACTGTTTTTGTGGCGAGAGGTTCTGGTCTGAATGGACCGTAGCCTCCTGCCTGAGGGGAGCAGGTCAAAAAGTCCATGTCCAGGGTGAGAAGGATCAGCTGCAATTCGACCTGCACGTGTCCGAGTCCTGGAAGTGTACAGGTCCTGAAGAGATGAAAGGCTGCAACCAATCACCTTCTCAGCAGAGCGCACAACACGTTGCAGTCTCTGTTTGTCCCTGGTGGAGGCTCCAGCACCACACGGTGATGGAGGAGGTGAGGATGGACTCGATGATGGCAGTGTAGAACTGCACCATTGTCCGTGCTGCAGGTTGAATTTCTTCAGCTGCCTCAGGAAGTACATCCTCTGCTGGGCCTTCTTTATGATGGAGGTGATGGTGGGCTCCCATTTGAGGTCCTGGGTGATGGTGGTCCCCAGGAAGCGGAATGAGTCCAGAGTGGTGATGGGGGTGTCGGTCAGGATGATGGAGGGGAGTGGGGCTGTGTGCTTCCTAAAGTCCACAATCATCTCCACTGTCTTCTGGGCATTAAGCACCAGGTTGTTCTGGCTGCACCAGGACACCAGACGATCAATTCACATGTTTATTTAGGATGAATTTGTCTCTCATACAGAAAACACTCTGTTCCACCTTGTGATGTCGTGCGCTCTTACGGGAAGTGCTCCACTGTGTTTTTAAACTCCACACACCTCCACTCATTTGGATAATTTTAAGCGCTGGGATTACCGTTCTCTACTGAATTAAAGGTAAAAGAAGCTCTGTTAACCTTAAAACTGCCATGACATGACATCACAAGGTGGAACAAAGTATTTTGAGCTCGACCTATAATAAAGGACTATTCGAAAGTGTGAACAACTCCGGGTCTGTTTTTGAGGAGGTAACAGCATTCGAACATGGTTTAAAGCAAGTCAATTTTACATAACATAGCTCCTTTAAGCATATGAGTGTCTTGGCCGAGGGCAGTTTGCAAAGACTGATCAGGAACATTACAGATTCGTCCTTCATCACAGAAATGTCAGATTTATAGACTTCATTTGAATAGATAATTTTCATATTTTTAATGTATGTTTGTGTAACTAGCCCTCCAGAGACATCCGCTCCTTCACAGCAACCGTCAATAATAAGACATGGAAATGAGAGTAAAATATGCACTAAGGACAAACGAGAGCGCAGAATCTGACCGTCTCTCCCCGTGCTCCCCGTGCGTTCTGTGTTTGTGAATGAGGCCTTTACATTTGAAAGCTGATCATTTTATAGACATTCAAGTCGATATTTGAGCACCCAGAAGAATTCAGATTCATTTCAAAACAAGGCAACCATAATTCAGTGACTATTACAGCGGCTAATGAGAAGCTCTCAGAAAGTTTCAGGGTTTTTAGTGACAGGAACCTGAACTTTACTCTGACGAAAACACACACACCATTGGCAGTCATGCACATTTAGCTGAGGTTTTTAAAGACTATATTTTATGATGTGTGCAGTGATCATACACTGTAAAGAAGTAGACTAAGTGAGTGTGACTTGTAGTGTTTGGCTCCAGTCAAATGAAGCTCATGAGGCTAGCACTTATAGGGGGGAATTTGGAGCCGAGTTCCATATGAGGAAGAGGAATTGATTTACGGACAAAATGGTGAAATAAAAACACTAGGATCATGTAGCGTGTGTTAATATGAACAAATTAGGACCAAAATGACAAGCATTAATAGAAAGTGAACTGGAGCCGATGGAGCTGGAATAGTGCACATGCTCACTTCCTATTTGGAAAGGGTTATCTATGTCCTTATATATACACTCTATGGTAGTGACAGTAACCAGTGGAGTTAAGAAAATAAAAGACCTAAATAAAAGTGAGTAATGTATATAGATGTACAAGATTTACACTTATACTGCAGTATTTTATGTTCTGGCATATCAATGGCAAGAACAAGGCGCAGGCAATAAACAGTTACGCCCTGCCAGTGATCAGATTCCCAGCAGGAATCATAAGTTCGCCAAAGGAGGAGATACAGACCACGGATGTTAAGACACAAAAGCTCCTGACCTGCATGGAGGGCTCCATCCCAAGTCCAGCACCCTGAGACTGTACACGAGCCGGAAGGAAGGAGGCCGAGGACTAGTCCACTGTCCAGGATGAAACATCCAAGCTCCACAAGTACATCAGTGACAAGCCCCAGACTGATGACGTGTTCAGAGAATGTCTCAGACAGTGGGGCAGAGGAAGAGGTGCTGGAGGGACCATCATGGCAGGACAAACACCTACATGGGGCGAACCACCGAAACATAACTGAAGTGGCTGATATCAAGAAATCCTACCAATGGCTGAAGAGGGCTGGTCTGAAGGACACACAGAGGCTCATCCTGGAGCACAGGAGCCTTGAGCACCCGAGCAATAGAGGCCCAGATCTACCACACCAGACAAGACCCAAGGTGTAGGTTGTGCAAAGAAGTGCCTGAGACAGTTCAGCACATAACTTCAGGTGTAAGATGCTGCAGGGAAAGTGAACATGGAGGATCAAGGTGGGAAATGCCACCAAAGGTTGTGGAGAATGAGCGGGCCAAGATCCTGTGGGACTTCCAAATACAGACTGACAGAATTGTGATGGTGAACCAACCAGACATCGTGGTTCTGGATAAGCGAGAGAACAAAGCCGTGGTGGTGGACGTTGCAATACCGAGCGATGGCAATGTCAGGAAAAAGGAACATGAGAAACTAGAGAAATACCAGGGGCTCAAGGAAGAGCTGGAGAGGCCTGGAAGGTGAAAGCATCGGTGCTGCCTGTGGTGATCGGAGCACTCGGGGCCGTGACCCCCAAACTGGAAGAGTGGTTATCAGACATCAGACATCTCAGTCCAGAAAAGTGCAGTACTGGGAACAGCAAAGATACTGTGCAGAACTCTCAAGCTCCCAGGCCTCTGGTAGAGGGAGAGACCAACCACCGCGGAAGGTGAGAAACACTTTTTTGTTTTAATAGCCCTTGGTTTGGAGAAAGCCTTTGTTTGTGTCATTAGGTAGTACATTTAATTACCTTGTTGTACTAAAATTACTTAAATTGCCTTCCATTGTCTACATTGAAGTTCATTACGTGTATTGTCCATTGTAACAATCTCAAATGTCTTCTTTTAAATACTTATTTCCAAATACCATACGTATGATTCTAAAGAAAGACAGAATGAAATAAGCTAGGCTAGATTTACAGGACCTTAAAATAATGCACTATGAAGCTTTTCCATTTTGTAATTACAGTATTGAATTTGCACTATATGTATTTTGTGTTACTGTATGTCTTTATAAGATTCAATTAAACTAATATACTTTTTTCTATATATATTTTTGCTTGAAAAACTTACTTAAATTTGGGTCCATTTTCCAGATACTGAAGCTCATTGTCTGTACAGATGCCTATTTCTTTTCAATATCATGTATATGATTCTACAGTAGACATAAGCTACGGCACTATGAGATGATTTTATTTTGTAGGTACTTAGCTAAAATCAAGAGGTGTTTTATTTATCGTTTCGAAAATCTACTTACATTGGGGTTCATTGTCCAGACACTGAAGCTCATTCTCTGCATTGTCCAGATACAGTACAATCTTAAATGGCTTCTTTTAAATCTCTTTCTTTATTTCTGCATATTCACAGTGTGTATCCTTTTGTTGCCATATTGTCTGTAGCCTTCTGACTGTGCTATAAAAACCCATATGAGAGTGTACTGCTTATGTCCCAGTACCACACATGATTCTAAATAAGACATATGTTAGGATGGTTTTACATTGGACCTAACTGTTGGTTTTCTCTTATAGTTTGAGTTATCACATGAGATTCAATTAAACTATTTATTTTCATACACATTTTTGGTTGAAAATTTAATGTAACTTTTCCGGTGGCGGGTTCATCAAATGGAGATGTCGTTGCTTTGTCTGTTTCAGAGTATAAACCTTTCTATCATCATGGAAACCAAACCAGAGCAAGTTCTAGGTCAGATCTGTGGAGAGGTGACCCCGCTCACAGTCAGAATGTCTGTTTTTGTATGTATTTTTGAGCTATAAAACCACCTGTAATTGGATTTAAGTAAAGTAGAGCTGTTTAATGTCACACTGCGGAATATTCCAGGCAGAGCAATGATATACAGTATCCATAGAAACAAGCAGGTGTCGAACACCCAACAAAAAACTACATAGTGCACCTTTATGCTTTATGCTGCATTGTGCAGTAGTGCTGTCTTAAATGATTTATTTTAATCTCTCTACGTATTCACAGTATCTCTCCATTGTTCAGCATAGACTGTAGCCTTCTAACTGTATGAATAACCAATATAAAACTCCTGCTTATTTCCCAGTACCGTACATATGATTTTAAGAGTCTTGGGTTACTCATATCTGCATAAGAGGCAGCATTAGTGATAATGTGTGATAATTTAACATTATTTTTCAAAAAAGGTGGTTTAAGCAGTAATTTAGCTCCCAGACTCATTTCCATGTTCGCCATTTTGTGACATGCGCAGTACTCGGCTCCAGGGTTGACTTACACTTGGCTCCATGTCCAGAAATGTTGGTTCTGGAGATGTTAATAATCTGATCATCAAGTTTCAGGCTTGTACCATGAAAATGAACAACACTTTTTTGGTCTTTAACAACTTCAGTAGTTCAGATTTCATGAGCAAAAATCTTACCATAATTTCTGTTGTCTGCCTTAATAACAAACGTGATCCAAAAGTAAGACATACAAAGTGAAGCCATCCTGGACAGAGGCGGGCACAGCTGGCACAGCAGTCCAGAGGATTCAGAGAGGGGCAGATGGGGGCAAAAGAGGGCAGAGAGCGAGGGGGGAGGGGCCAAAAGAGACGGGACAAAAGAGGGCGAATGAGAGAGAGGACTGACGAGTGAAGCCGTCCTGGACAGGCACAGCTGGCAGAGGTGTCCCGACCAGGGCACGAAACAGGAAGTGACCAGTGAGGGGGCAGACAGAGAGTGAGAGAGGGGGCAAAGGAGGTGACAGACAAAGGGGTCAGGGGGTAAAGGGAGGGCGCAGAGGGAGAGAGGGTGAGGGACAAATTAGAGGGTAGCTGGCGAGGTACAGCATCAGCGGAGGAGGGCACAGGGGGCAGTACATATATAGTCCCAGGGCAGATTGCGAGTGAAGCCATCCTGGACGGGCACAGCTGGCACAGGTGTCCAAACGGGGCAAACCGGGGAGGGGGCAGAAGGGGGGAAGGGGCGGGGTAGAGGGAAGCGAGGCTTAGTGGAGGGACAGCTGAGGGCATGATGAAAAGGGAGGATAAGGAGGAGGGGCAGCGGTCCCAGGGCAAATCGGAGTGTGAAGTCATCCCGGACTGGCACAGCTGGCACAGAAGTCCAAATGAAAGTGAACCATCCACAGAGAGGAAGGGGGGATGGGGGAGGATGAGGGGAGAGGGAAAAGGGTGAGATGGACAGGACAGAGGAGAGACAGTAAGAGAGGAGGGTCAGAAGAGAGAAAGAGAGAGTAAGGAAGGAGGGAGAGGGGGAGTGAAGGAGAGAGCGGTGATGGAGAGATGTACGACAGACAGTCGAGAGAGAGAAAGTGGAGTGCAGAGAGATGGAGAGAAAGGAGAAAAAAGGGGGAGATAGAGAAGAAAACACTCAGGGAGGAAAGAGGAAGAGAGGTTATGAGGGGTGAGAGTGAAGGGGTGAGTGGTGGAGGTGCCGGGCAGAGGCGGGCACAGCTGGCGAGGGCGTTCAACGTTGGCTGAATCGTTCAGGCTTGGGGCAGTTAGTCTGGAGCAGTGAGTCTGAGGGGTTTGGGAGAGAGAGGGGGAGGTGGTAAGAGAGGGGAGAGAAACAGGGTTAGAGGGGTGATAAAGGGAGAGAAGGGAGAGGAGTGAAAGAGAGAGGGAGAGGGGAGAGAAGTAAAAGAGAAAGTTAGGTAGTGGGAGAGAGGTAGCAGTGGTGAGAGAGAGGGTTGAGACAAAGGGGGAGGTGGTGAGAGGTGTGGGAGAGAAACAGGGAGAGAGGTGAAAGAGAGAGGGAGAGGTGAAAGAGAGAAAGAAGAGACAGGGAGAGAGGTGAAAGAGAGAGAGACATGGAGAGAGAAAAAACAGGGAGAGAGGTGAAAGAGAGAGGGAGAGGTGAAAGAGAGAAAGAAGAGACAGGGAGAGAGGTGAAAGAGAGAGAGACATGGAGAGAGGTGAAAGAGAGAGAGACATGGAGAGAGAAAAAAACAGGGAGAGAGGTGAAAGAGAGAGAGACATGGAGAGAGAAAAAACAGGGAGAGAGGTGAAAGAGAGAGAGACATGGAGAGAGAAAAAACAGGGAGAGAGGTGAAGGAGAGAGAGACATGGAGAGAGAAAAAACAGGGAGAGAGGTCAAAGAGAGAGGGACAGGTGAAAGAGAGAAAGAAGAGACAGGGAGAGAGGTGAAAGAGAGAGGGAGGTGGTGAGAGAGGGGTGAGAGAGAGGGAGGTGGTGAGAGAGGGGGTGAGTGAGAGAGAGAAGGGAGAGAGAGGGAGAGGTGAAAGAGAGGAGAGAGAGGTGAAAGAGGGAAAGAGAGAGAAAGGAGAGAGAGGGAAAGGTGAAAGAGCGAGAGAAGAGAGAGGGAGAGAGGTGAAAGAGAGAGGGAGGTGAGAGAGAGGGAGAGAGGTGAGAGCTAGAGGGAGATGAGAGAGAGAGGGAGCTGGTGAGAGAGAGAGGGGTGAGTGAGAGAGAGAAAGGAGAGAGAGGGGTGAGTGAGAGAGAGAAAGGGAGAGAGGTGAAAACGAGAGAGAGGAGAGAAAGGAGAGAGAGGTGAGAGGGGAAAGTGGTGAGCGGTGGAGGTCCCGGACAGAGGCGGGCACAGCTGGCGAGGGTGGCCCACTTTAGCCCTGTTAGCCGCAGATGCCCATTAACTGCCCCACTGACGACACCCCTGGGGCAACACACTGCAGGATACACAAGTATAGTACACACAGTAAAAGTACACACGAGAGTACACAGGGATGAGTCAGAGGAGACGTGGACAGACACAGCGGCGCCCCCTGTTGGACAAACACTGTTAATCATGACACAAAGTGATTTTAGTCCCGTATTAAAGGATTCTCTCATCTGTTCTGATGTGATGTGATGTTCAACTTATGATGGAAAATGTGTCCACTGCATTTGGTGAAACGTATATTTGACCTTCAGCGTCTCTGGGTTAAACCTGTTTGGTGAGGATGAGATTTACCTGCTCTGCTTTGGACTCTCAAACTTTTCACATTAAGGATCGACACTTTGCAGCTGATGCCATCAACATTCTCTGGGGATGTGATGCTAACTGCAAGCACTGCTCTGTCTGAAGGTCTGTTACTCAAGTTAGACTTAGATCAGATCGAGCTGACTGGAACTACGACTGAACTGATGTGTAAAACACTTCTGTCACACAGAATATTACAGTCAGAAGAACTCTCACCTTTGTGGGAAAAGTAACTAAACAGGACCATGAACCCTCAGACTGATCACAGGCTCCTGAAAATGAGGTCTTTAAGCCCTTTTGTATTTTTTCAGACAACATTTTTGGTAGTGTTTGCTGATGTGTGCGTTACAATGGTAACTGCTGAACATTCCATCATAGGCACACATGTAAAACACCCCCAGCACGACGTCACTGCTAAATATCACCAACCCAATACAGGATTTGTCTTCCTCTGTCTCACCACATCTTTATTACAGTGTGGGGTCCTTTGTGTTGTTTGGACTTTCTTTTACATTTGGACGAACATGAGAAGGGAGAGAGGGATGAGAGAATGAAAGAGTGGCCGGACAGTCATCCATCCTTCCTCTCCCTCCTCTTTTCCTTCTCCCTGTCTTTCTCCTCCCCTCTTTAACGTGTGTGTGCACACGTGTGTGTGTGTGCACACGTGTGTGTGTGTGCACAGGTGTGTGTGTGTGTAAATGTCACGTTCCGTGTGAATTGTTGCTCTGTGCCTCTATTTCCCTCGCCCTCTTCTTTTCTCTCTCTCCCTCTCTCTTTAATGTGTGCGTGTGTGTGTGTGTGTGTGTGTGTGTGCGTGTGTGTGAGTGTGTGTGTGTGTGTGTGTGTGTGTGTGTGCGTGTGTGTGAGTGTGTGTGTGTGTGTGTGTGTATCTGTGTGTGGCCCATTTGTTCAGACGAGTTTGATCTCTGAGCGCCTGATTTACCCTGATGTCCACCCACAGGCTCCGTCACGCATACAAGTACAGACACTCACACACACACACACTCACATGCACACAACACACACACACACACACACACACATCATTCACACACACACACACACACATGCACACACACACACTCACATGCACACACACACACACACACTCACATACACACACACACATGCACATGCACATCATTCACATGCACACACACACACACACACTCACATGCACACATCATTCACACACACACACACACATACACTCACATGCACACATCATTCACACACACACACACACACACACTCACATGCACACATCATTCACACACACACACACACACACACATGCACAGATCATTCACACACACACACACACACACACACACACACACACACACACTCACATGCACACATCATTCACACACACACACACACCTACATGCACACATCATTCACACACACACACACACACTCACATGCACACATCATTCACACACACACACACACACACACACTCACACACACACACACACACCCTCCCCCCACCAACACACACACAGGTCCTGTCACACACTCATGTTGGTTTGCGTTGCTCTGTAGACATAATCAGCTGACTTCATATTTCCTGGAGACAGATCCTGACCACAGTCTAAAGACTAAACCTGAACTTTTAACCTTTAACCTTAACCATCCAGTCCTTTGTGCATAGATGCCTATGACCCCTTCTGCAGGTGCTGGGCCCACAGGAGGGTGGTGGACCCACAGGAGGGTGCTGAGCCCACAGGAGGGTGGTGGACCCACAGGAGGGTGGTGGACCCACAGGAGGGTGGTGGACCCACAGGAGGGTGGTGGACCCACAGGAGGGTGGTGGACCCACAGGAGGGTGGTGGACCCACAGGAGGGTGGTGAGCCCACAGGAGGGTGGTGGACCCACAGGAGGGTGGTGGACCCACAGGAGGGTGTTGAGCCCACAGGAGGGTGGTGAGCCCACAGGAGGGTGCTGAGCCCACAGGAGGGTGTTGAGCCCACAGGAGGGTGTTGGACCCACAGGAGGGTGCTGAGCCCACAGGAGGGTGTTGAGCCCACAGGAGGGTGGTGGACCCACAGGAGGGTGTTGAGCCCACAGGAGGGTGGTGAGCCCACAGGAGGGTGGTGGACCCACAGGAGGGTGGTGGACCCACAGGAGGGTGTTGAGCCCACAGGAGGGTGGTGAGCCCACAGGAGCGTAGTGGACCCACAGGAGGGTGGTGGACCCACAGGAGGGTGGTGGACCCACAGGAGGGTGGTGGACCCACAGGAGGGTGGTGGACCCACAGGAGGGTGTTGAGCCCACAGGAGGGTGGTGAGCCCACAGGAGCGTAGTGGACCCACAGGAGGGTGGTGGACCCACAGGAGGGTGGTGGACCCACATCGTCCTTTCAGGCTGAGGCCGGCAGGGCATCGGGCCATGTCACAGTCCTTGATTTCACTTCATAGCATGTTCCAGACACGGGGAGAACATGCAAACTCCACACAGAAAGACCTGAAGAGAGGGAGAGGAAGAGAGAATGGAGTTAGGGAAGAAAGGATGAGAAACAGAGGAGAGACGGGGAGAGAAAGAGAAAATAAACGGGAGAACGTGAGAGAGTGTGAGAAAAAGACAGAGAGATAGAGGATGAGGAGAGGATGAGTGGCAGCACCTCCCTCCTCCTCCTCGGGTCAGTGCCCTGGAACAGGTTTAATATTTTAACATCTATAATCCACACAGACAGAAGAGAGAGAGAGAGACAGACTGTTACTCACATTTACTTGAGTACAGGGATGTAACAATAATGTAAATCTGGTGATATCGTATCGTCAAAGGTCTCACAATAATATCGTGACCATCACGATATATCGAATCCCAAGTCTCTTTGCTTAAATGAACAGTTCTGATGCAGAAATAGCTAAAGAAAAAACACAGATGGAACTACATAGACCATGATCCTTTGCTCCGTTTCAGTGCAGACGACATGAAGAAATAACTGTTCTAAGCACTTTTACATCTTCATTCACTGGATTAAGTCTGTGAAGCATTTTTAGCATTTTTATTTTTTTATTTCATGTTTTGTCCTTCACATTGATAAATGTAAAATGATAAATCAGAGTTTAAACCCAGATAGTTTCTCTGGAGTAGTAGTTTATCCAGATTGCCCTCACTCTCTGGAGTCACTATAATGGAGAAGTTCTTCTAACTGTAATATAATTTTGAAGTAACTGTACTCGAGTACCGGTTTTGAGGCGGGAGCAGCGGGAGAGGAAGGTGTGTGCGGGACAACAGGAGGAGACAGCGGTGAGTGGATGATGTGATAATCTGAGGTGATTCTCGTGTGAGTAAAAGCAGATTAGAGCGACGGGATTATAACCGGGACGTCATCTCAGGACACGAACGCACGTCGAGTTTCTACGGACTCCCGTTCATTTCCTGGAGACCGACGCAGACCTTAAGCACGACACGTCTAACGTGAACCTCACCCAGATCTGAACTGTGAAGGGCCCAGATTATTCTATTTTCTGATGTTCTAATCTGGGTTCCTCATGACAAACACACCTGGAGTTGTGTTTTGTTTCATTCACACAGGATTAACGCACAAACTCTGCACATTTAGGGTTCTTCTCTCAAACATCCATCCATCCAAATAAACTGAAAACACCCTGTCCCACCTTATGATGTCATGTGGTAATCCAAGAAGTGCTCCAATGTGTTTTTAAACTCCACACACCTTCAGTAGAATTATTTGGATAATTTCAGCCCTGGAAATACCCGTCTCAGAGTCAAACTGTCACTCAATCTTACCAAATCAGCAGTATTAAGTCTTAGAGGATCGAGAACCATCAAGAAACTGAACAATGACTTTGAAAATGCGGACGTAGTCAAAAACTATCGAATCGAATAATGTATTTCAGCTTTGTAAATAGTAAATATTTTAACCCCTGGACAGGGTTTTAGAGGTTTTTGGGGTTTTTTTTTGTTTTTGTTTTTTTGTTTTTACATTTTTTTGTATATTATAGTTTTATCTATTGAGAGATATTGTTAATAAAGTATATTTTTATTTAATACCCATCTCTAAGGAACTTAAGGTAAAAGGAGCTGTTCACTTGAAAGGGTTACTGAATGAAACAAAACACAACCCCAGGTCTGTTTCTGAGGAGGATACGACATTATAACATGGCAAAAAGCTCACAAGAGTCCATTAGTGTAATATGAGACCTTTAACATGACCTGCCATATCTGTGGAGAGGCGAGTCTGCTCTCGTTCACTTTTATTTGTCAGAAAATTTAAAAAAATTAGAATATTTAGTATTCACAAAATCTTTTAGAAACCTTTGGAAATGTCTCCTGTCAACACTACTGTCCCCAAACTACTTTTTCGTTCTTCGCCTTCACTTTTCTTCTTCCTCCTCTATCTCATTCATGCTCACTCACTTTCTCACTTGATTTTTCCCTCCATCTCTCTCTTTCTCCTCTCTTTAACCTCTCTGTTTCTCCCTCCTCATCCCTCTCTTCTTAATCTTACTCGTTTCTCTCTTTCTTTCGTCCCTTCCCCCCCTCCCTCTCTCCTCGTGGACCCTCTCCAACATAAGCACGGTCACATTCACGCCGCCGCTTTTGGCCGACTGACAGCGAACACAACGCGCCAGCCACTGCGTCACGTGACCCTCAGCGGACCAATCAGAGGGCCGGATTCTGCGCCCATGCGGGACCTATTCGTCACGTTCGGGTTGGGACCGTGCGCACAGGAGGAGAGTGGAAAACGTTTAGAAGCAGATTTAAAGATGAAAGTTGTGGATTAGAAAAGCAAATATTCATAAAAGTGGAACAAAAACAGGCTCCTGTTGAATGAGGTTTGAATCATGTGACGAGGGACGAGCCGTCAGAGCAGATTTACACCATTTAACAAGCCAAAAGGGACTTCAGTTTGTGGAAAATGAGCTGAAATGTAAAAAAGAATAAAAACCGGACAGACGTTTGGTCACATTCTCGGTCTAGACTCTGATGATGTCACAGGTTCAGGTTCAGAGCAGAAAGACAAAAAAACTTCTGATCCACAAATGTTGAACTTTATTATTTGTTTGGGATCAGCTCCACACACTTGTCACATTAATCTTATGGCCATAGACTGTAAATATATCGATGGACATACCTGACCTGAGAGCTGAGAGGGAGGAGAGAAAAGAGAACAAGAGGGAGAAAGAGGATGAGGGGAGGGCAGGGAAGATTTAAAGATGGTGAAAATCGTTTGAACAAAATGGACGTGGACCATAGAACTGTTATTAAAGGTCCTGTATGAGACTGTTCTTCTCCCATCTAAGTTTCATTGTTGTTTCCTCATCACAAACAGACCTGGAGCCAGGGGCAGACGGGATCTGTGTGTTCTGGAAAAACCCAGAAGGGCTGTCCAGTCTACCGGCTGTGTTAACAGCAGAAGACATTAATACGATTATTTGCTCTTTTGTTGAGCCTAAATTGCACAGGTCAAAAGGCAACAAAGAGTGGGTCACTCACTGGGTTCATGTCAAAGGTCGAACAGAAAACAGAAAACATAAAGAGGCGGATGGGAAAAGCCCCAAAAAAGTAAAGTCACTTTGAAATGAAGTGATTTAGGTTTTTTGTTAGAAACTATCATCTTTTTGTGCTTTCTTCAATTATTTCATGATTGATTTATTAAAATGATTCATGGTCGGACTATTTTGGGGCAAAAGTCCAGGGCTGTTTGTTGGACCCAGTCTGCCCCTCCTGGAGTTTCATTCAGTTTAACACACAAACCCTGAGAAGTTCTTCTCTCAAACAGAAAACATTTGATGTGATGTCATGTGCTCCACTGTGTTTTTAGACTCCACGCACCTTCACTAGAATCATTTGGATGATTTCAGCACAAGAATTGAGAATCTCTGCTGGACTAAAGGTAAAAGGAGCTGTTCACTAGAACAGAGCATTTTGATCTTTGGAGCTGTAGTTCTAATCATACATTAGAACATGACTTAAAGCTCACAAGAGTCACTTTTGTGTTGTACAGGACTGAACCAGGACTGAACCAGGGCTGAACCAGGACTGAACCAGGACTGAACCAGGACTGAACCAGGACTGAACCAGGACTGAACCAGGACTGAACCAGGGCTGAACCAGGGCTGAACCAGGGCTGAACCAGGGCTGAACCAGGACTGAACCAGGACTGAACCAGGACTGAACCAGGACTTAAGACGCTCGGCTTTGGGTTCACTTTTTAGGTTTAACAGGCAATACTGTTTGTGTGCCATTGAGCAACACACTCCCCTGTCTTTCCTCAGTTTTTTTGTAAGTGAATGTTTCTCTCACGCAAACTGCTGGAGACAATAAAACTGTAACACTTTTCATTTGCCACTCTCCTCTGTCCCTATGTGTCAGATGCCCTCCCATCCTCCTGTATCCCTGTGTGTCAGATGCCCTCCCATCCTCCTGTATCCCTGTGTGTCAGATGCCCTCCCGTCCCTAAATTAATTTCAGATTTAACAAAGTGGACGGATCCAACCGCTAAAACAATATTCATGGTGGATTATAAGAGCTCAGGGTAGAGTCAGAGCTCATGTTTTTCAGTAAGGTTTAAGTTTGATGCTTTAGGTTTAACAGATAATAGTGTTTTCGTGCCTCACCACCAGTGTCTGTACAGATGTGTATGTGTTTTCATTTTTTTTTATTTTCATGTGACCTGAAAACCGCAAAGTAAAAGTGTTTAAATGACACTTTCTATTTTCCATTCTTCCCAAAGCCGCTGCCTCTGCACTTCAGCCTGCGCCTCCCTTCTTTCACAAACGCTCCCCGGCTCGGATTCCTCGTCCTTCTAATTGGCGTATCGTGTTTCAGATGTGGCCGGTGTCTTTATTTCATCTCCTGCTCTCCTGTGTGGAGTGTGAGCGCCGCGTGACGAGGCGGTGCGCTCTTCAGTTCTCTGCAGGGGGGCCCCGTATTACAGCCCCGCCCTCCCACGGCCCAAAGTGCGACTCGTCTTCATCTAAACCCACTGTCCCCTCATCACATCACACAGGAGTGGACCTCCCGGGCCGCCGTACCGCCGCCTTCAAATGAGCAGGTTTTCTCAAGAAATTAAACCCAAGATCAAACGATAATGAAAAATGTGATTTATAGTAAGTCATCACGTTTTTAATAATGGGCAGTAGCATGTGGCAGACTCTTTACGATGAGCTGGAGCTGTATCAGACCTGTTTCTCTGCTGTGGTTCTCTGGAGGTCTGGGAGTGCGTTTGTTTTGGGTTTGTTTTCCTCCAGGTCCAGGAGCCGGACTCTGCTCTGTGAGACGCTGACGTCACCCAAACCGAACTCATGTTTTCTTAATAAATAATGTGTGAATCATACCTGAGCTGGACTCTTAATCATGAGGTCGAGTTCAGTGATTCACATAAAGATGTTTAGTTTGTGGTGCTACGAGACGTGGTAAAAACGAAAACCTGAAACTACTTCCTGTTTATTGGCAGTTGTTTCTGCTTTAATTCTATTCCTCTGCCTCCTCATTTCCCCTCTGTATTTGCACTGCAGGGTCTGGCTACAGTTAGATGTATTTTGCACTGGAAACACAGTATGTTTGGTCTGTTGAAAATGTGCTTTATTTTTCTAGCATGTTGATTGTTGTTATCACAGGGAATACAGCGGTTTATCAGGAGATCACATCAGTGTCCGGTGAGAAATTATTATTTTATGTTTTTATCTGCTTTAAGCCTGACTCTGTGTTCTCTATTGTCCAGTCGTCTGTCATCTGGCCACACTGAAGCTGCTCCCTCCAGCACCAGAACCTCTGTGACCCAGCACCCTCCAGAATGAGACCCTCTGTGAGCAGCACCCTCCAGAATGAGACCCTCTGTGAGCAGCACCCTCCAGAATGAGACCCTCGGCGTACCGGAGATGCGGCGTGAGCGTACCGCGCACTCGATGAGGAGTGTTCCCTATTACTATTGCAACAACACATCATCAGTAGGGTAAAACTAACCTGTCTCACGACGGTCTAAACCCAGCTCACGTTCCCTCTTAGATGAGGAGGTTCTGCTCTTATTACACATCCATGGGCGTCGCGCTGTTGTGTGTACAGTGAAGTGCAGTGGTCGTGCGGAAACTTTACCTCTACCACAAAAGGTTCCGGCCATCGCCGAGCGTATGAAAATAAAACGAAGCATCGAGGCAAAAAAAAATAATCGATGCATTTTTCTAATCGATTTAATCGATTAACTCAATGAATTGTTTCAGCCCTATTATGGTATCAGAATCAGTATTGAGCATCGAGTCCTTCCTTAGTATTGAAATGGAGTTTGAAGTTCCCGACAACACTGATCCCTTCAACATTCACTCTAGCAATTATACGTCATGAAAATCTTACTTTACTTTTCTGACTTCCCTCCTCCTCCTCCTCCAGCTCTCTGCCCCCTCCCTTCTGCACCTGTCTGGGATCAGTGTCTTGCTCGAGGGCAGGAGCTGAACCATATGAGGTCCATTACAGCCGGAGCCCAGAGCAGAGTGTAAACGCCAAAGTCCATCTCTGTCACGTTTAAGGTGAACTGTCAGGTGAAGCCAGCGACTGTCAGAGAGAGAGGGAGGAGAGGAGAGGAAAGAGGGAGGAGGGGAGAAAGAGAGAGAGAGGGAGAGGAGAGACATGTCGGAAAGAAAGAGAGGAGAAGAGGAGAAGGGACGATGATGAGGAGGACGAGGCAGGAGGAAAGAGAAAGTCTATAGAGAGAGAGAGAGGAGGAAGAAAAGAAATGCAGAGGAAAGAGGGGGGAGAGAGGGGAGAGAAGGATGAAACAGGAGAAGAGTGGAGAGGGATGGGGGGGAGGAGGAGAGGAAAATGACCAGAGAGGAAAGTGAGAAGTAGAGGAGGAGGACAGAGGAGGGAAGAGGAAGGAAATGTGGAGAGCGGGAAAATAGGAGATAGGAAGAGAGAGAAAGGAAAGAGGGAGCAAGTGTGAAGAGAGGGAGGAGAGGAAAGAGGAAGAGAAAGGAAAGAGGGAGCAAGTGTGGAGAGAGGGAGGAGAGGAGAGAGGTAGAGAAAGGAAAGAGGGAGCAAGTGTGGAGAGAGGGAGGAGAGGAGAGAGGAAGAGAAAGGAAAGAGGGAGGAACTGTGAAGAGAGGGAAAAGAGGAGAGAGGGAGAGAGATAAGAAAGAGGGAGCAAGTATGGAAGGGAGGAAATAGGGAGAGAAAGAAAAGAGGGAGGAAGTGTGAAGAGAGGGCGAAAATGTGGACGGAGGGAAGAGAGGACTATAGTTAAGAGGAGAGACATGTCAGAAAGAAAGGGATCAGGTCTATAGAGGAGGAGAGGAGAAAGGGAGATGAGGATGGGGGAAAGGCAGGAGGAAAGAGAAAGGCTATAGAGAAAGAAAGGAAGAAAAGAAGTGCAGCGGAAAGAGGGGGGTGACAGGGGAGATAAGGATGAGACAGGAGAAGAGGGGAGAGAGGGATGAGGGGGAGAGAAAAGGAGAGAAATGATGAAAGAGAGGCACGTCAAGAGGAAAGCGAGAAGTACAGAGAGAGGAGGGAAGAGGGAGAGATGAAAGAGAGAGCAACTGTACAAAGGGGAGAGAAGGAGAGGAGAGAAGAGATGAGGAGGAGAGTGAGAGGCAAGACAGAAAAGAGGAGAGAGAGAGTGGATAGGAGAGGGAAGGAATGGAGGGAAGTAGAGAGGGAAAAAGTGTACAGAGAGAAGGAGAAAGGAAGAAATGGAGAGCTAGTTTACAAAGACGGGAAGGGAGATGGAGAAGAGGGTAGAGGAGGAGAGAACAGAAAGAGGCAAGTGGTTGAATGCCAGTCTCCTCCTCCACTCCTCTCTTCCTCCTCTCCTTCTTTCCTCCTCTCCTCTCTTCCTCTCTTCCTCCTCTCCTTCTTTCCTCCTCTCCTCTCTTCCTCCTCTCCTCTCCACACTTGAGCTGTAACAGGATTATCAGGATCCTCCCCTCGGGACAGGACTCACTCACACCAGAGAGGGCGCTGTGCCAAACACTGCCCCGGGACCAGCTCGGGACAGGACTCACTCACACCA
>CM068354.1:3518928-3583928 GCA_034769755.1 Odontamblyopus lacepedii | reverse complement strand
ACACGTGTCCCTTCAATCCCGCCCGGTCCGAGAGGCACAATCCCTCGACACTCCGCTAACCCCGCTAACCGAGCCCACACAGAGGTGCCACTGCCCATCACTTCAGTCCGGCGTCCCCAGTGTCCTCAGGGCCCCGTGGCGTTTTCTCCGAGTTACTCTGATGCAGTTGTCAAATCGGACAAACGGCGTGTGCGTACGTAGAGGAAAGAGTTAAACGAGTGCTCCAAACTGGACTCACTGTATTCACAGCTCTCCACAGCAGCCGGCGTCTTCACAGACTGCAGGAAGATGGAGGGTGTCCACATTTTCAGAATTCAAATCTGGGACACACCCGGGTTGGGATGTGGGTATAAATAAAAGTGTGAAAAAAAGTGTGTAGCATTGTCCATTCTCGACTCACGTGTGGTCAGTGTATAATCGGAGACTAAATACAGAAGCACAGTCCTCTGGATGTGGGGTAAACAAATGCAGTTTATGCTCCTCTGGTTTAGAACTGAAATAGTCCGATTTTAGCCCATGTTTAGACCTGGTTTAAACCTGAAATAGACCTGACATAGTCCTGGTTTAGCCCTATAGTTTAAACCTGAAATAGTTCTATTTAGTCCTGGTTTAGACTTGGTTTAGACCTGAAATGAACCTGATATAATCCTGGTTTAACCCTACACTTTAGTCCTGGTTTAGATCAGATTGGCCATAAATAAGGACATCTGGGACATTTCTTGTATAAAACTGGTACAAATCAGTGGTTCTGGATAAATCTGCTGGGACAGAGGACACAGAGAGCAAAGAAAGAGAAAATGCAATACTACAACATCCACAGGATCATGTACTGTATCCTAAGCATACATTGTATATAGAGATGGGCAACTCCATTGACTCCAATTCACTTTGTATTGAAAAAGCGTTGCCTCTCTCTCTGTAACTGCTGCTGTCAGGCTCTTCATTTTGGCCTAACATGTTTGTATTAATCTGCTCTACATGATCCTGATGTTTTATTTCACTATTTTGTCCCTAAATCAGTTCCTATTCCAAATATGGTGGTTGGCATCAAATTTCAGCCAATATCTGTAAGCCTCAATGAGCTTCATTTGACTGGAGCCAAACGTAGGGTGACCAGAGGGTGACCAGAGGGTGACCAGAGGGTGACCAGAGGGTGACCAGATGACCATTTCTGTTTTGAGCCCTGTGTCCCCTGTCCCAGCAGATCTATACAAACCCAGTGATTTGTCCCAGTTTGATACAAGAAATGTCCCATGTCCTTATTAATGCCCAATCTGATCTAAACTAAGACTAAACCAGGACTATATCAGGTCTAAATCAAGACTAAACTAAGACTAAACCAGGACTATATCAGGTCTAAACCAGGACTAAACTAAGACTAAACCAGGACTATATCAGGTCTAAACCAGGACTACACTAAGACTAAACCAGGACTATATCAGGTCTAAATCAAGACTAAACTAAGACTAAACCAGGACTATATCAGGTCTAAACCAGGACTAAACTAAGACTAAACCAGGACTATATCAGGTCTAAACCAGGACTAAACTAAGACTAAACCAGGACTATATCAGGTCTAAACCAGGACTACACTAAGACTAAACCAGGACTATATCAGGTCTAAATCAAGACTAAACTAAGACTAAACCAGGACTACATCAGGTCTAAATCAAGACTAAACTAAGACTAAACCAGGACTACACCAGTTCTAAACCAGGACTAAACTAAGACTAAACCAGGACTACAACAGGTCTAAATTAGGACTAAACTCAGACTAAACCAGGACTACAACAGGTCTAAATTAGGACTAAACTCAGACTAAACCAGGACTACAACAGGTCTAAATTAGGACTAAACTCAGACTAAACCAGGACTACAACAGGTCTAAACCAGGACTATCACAATTTTGTGATCTGATCCTTGAAAACAGTAAAGAGGAGGATAAATTTGTTTATCCAAAATACACACGTCCGTGTTTGTGAATGACCATAAAGCCAAAAAATGCCGCGTCAGAAGTCCCTCAGATCATGACTGAGATGAGGATGCACAATCTTACATGCTCTTTTCCCTATTTTATTTTCACCAACCATCCCAACCCGGATCCCAACTACTCCCCCTTCCTGAACGCTGTGGGTGACGTTCCACTCCCTTAGTCTGCTTCTTTACAGTCTGTGATCCTGACAGAGATGGAGCCATGTTTCACTTTCTATGGTTGATTTTGCTTTATTGTCCCTCTGGGGAAATTTGTATTTGACCCTTTCTTTGTCAGTACCACTGGGGCTTTGTCAGTACCTCTGGAGATGGGTCCCTCTGCTCCTGAGCCCCTTCAGGAGCAGAGGGACCCATCTCCAGAGCTTTTAGTCTGGACTTCTTTAGCTGGAGAAACAATAGGTCAGTAGTGCACATTTTGGGTTGACGGGAGAACCCAGAGTTCCCAGACGCAACCCACCAGACACAGGGAGAACACACAGAAAGATCTCACCCAGAATCTTCTTGGTTGGTATGAATAAAATTGTGAAAAGAGAGTTTAATTGTAGCTAATTGTCCATTCATCACTTACGTTGTGGGTCAGTCATAATCTGAGGGACATCTGACGCTGCGTTTTTATTTCTTATGGTAATTTTCAAGCTCAATTTTCTGTATTTTAGCTAAACAAATGACAATATATTTCATTCTTAGCTGTTGGTGGGTATCAAAGTGGTCAAGAATAGGGACAACTGGGACATTTCTTGTATAAAACTGGGACTAATCAGTGGTTTTGGATAAATCTGCTGGGACAGAGGACACAGGGCTGGAACCTAAAGCTGTCCTAGGTAAATATCTAAATCTATGAGAGAGCCACATAGAGATATAGAAAAAGAAATATAGAATATAGAAATAGAGAGAGGTTCTGGAATATTTTTTGAGCTTCCAAGTATAGGAATTCTAAGATTTAAGTGTGCTCCAATTTGAACTCAGGAAATCCAGTCTCCGAGGACAACTGGAACTCCTCCCTCTGGTCCTTCCCTGCCTCACACACACATGTGCCCATATGGAGGGTGCCACTGCCCATCACTTCAGTCCAGCCTGGTCCAGCGGGCACAATAATCTGCTCCACGCTAACTCCGTTAACTCGGCTAACAGAGGTAGCCCCGCGGAGAGGGCCTAACTCGTCCTGACACCTCCGGTCCACAGGGGGCAGGGCTGTCTGGAGCTGACACCTCTCTCCTGAGCCTGACCCTAACCCGAGGCGGGCTGCAGGGCGATTCCTCCTCCGCTCTCGTTCTCGCTCCTCCTCTCTCGGTGTGCGGGGCTTCTGCTCTGGATACAGACACGAGGATGTTCACAAACAGAAGTGCATCTTTATCATTGTGTTGATGAGGGGCCACACGGGGGACAGGAGCCGGGGCCGAGGAGAGAGCAGAGGCAAAGAAGGTCCCCGTTTGACTCCTGGGCCTTTCTGTGTGGAGTTTGCATGTTCTCCCCGTGTGTGTGTGTGGGTTTCCTCTGGGCTCTCAGGTTTCCCCCTTCAGCCCAGAAAATGTACTACAAGCCTCATGGTGCCTTCACGTCCTGTGGTAATTATCGTAAATACCAAAAACCCACATCAAAATTACACTTGAACACCCACTCATGTCGTCATTTTCACTGGAAAGATTTTTCTGATCCACGAGCTGCAGAGATGACATTTTTTAGACTGTTTTCAACTGCTGCACTTTATCTTTTTAGACTGTTACAGCTGCTGCACTTTAGAAATATGTTCCACATTCATCACACTTTACCTTCATAACTCATGTTTATCTTAATCGATTGTTGTTTTGTGCTCTTGACGTGAGCTGCTGACCACTCGGCCAGGTCACCCTTGTAAATGAGATACGGACCTCAGTGGGTCTTTACCTGGTTAAATAAAGGTTAAATAAAATAAAATGAGAGAAACTTTGACCTTTCAACATGAAGAGAGCAGCGAAAGTGTTGTGAAGGAAAAGCACTAACTAACTCGCCCTAAACCCCTCACCCTAAGCGCTGCGTTCTGTGAACCTCTTGAGACCTGAATTTATATAGATGTGCATTAAAAAAAAAAACGTTTTGTGTGTTTTTTTGCCTTTAAGTAGATGGTAAATTACGTTGTCATTATTAATTTGACTATAGCAAAAGAAAATAATAGAAATTTGTGCATATTACAAATTTGCGACAACTAGAAACAAGTGCTTGCCAAAGGTTCCTCAGAAGGTTCTGCATCTGCACTCACGGCACTGGGGGAACGGAGCCGCTGTCTCGGTTCATATCTTGGTCCAAACGGTTTGTTGCAGATTTGTGACAGTCGACATTAAGGGGTTAAACCTTCTTTGCTGCTGTTAGTTGGTTAGTTTGTTATTGTACATAATGCTGTGGCATATGGAATTTTTATAACATCGCCATTTACACTTATTATTCAAACAAATCATGAAATATATATTAAAATAATAGTAAATATTAAAAAAAATAAAATAAAACAATTTTACCTACGTAACAGATCAGGATCCTCCATGTTTCACTTCACTACGACAACAAAAGCACTTGAACACAACACTCGTAATTTCCACTTCACCAGTGGAAAGGTTCATGTTTCCCACACCACATGAACGCAGCAAAATTCTCCAGCTCAGATAGTCCAGACCAAGACTAGCTCTAGATCTGAGTATGCCTTTTGTGATTTGGCTTGCCTCTCCGCAGATCTGACCTGAACCTTAGGACTGGTTTAGGCCCAGCTTCACCTTCATACATTACATTTAATGTAACCAACATTCCAAGTAAAGCAAAGACCCTCAGGAACAAAAAGTGACATTTTCATCATGTGACAATGGCTTGCACCAATTTCTCTATTTTCAAATCAAAGCCTTCTGTCTTTACCCCATCATCCTCTCATTTTCTCAGCTCTATCGCCCACTGTCTTTCTTTCCCTCTTCCCTCTCTTTCTCCCCTCCCTCTTACTCTATCTCTCCGTCACTCCCTCTGCATCTTGTTCCCCCTCCCCCTTTCTTCCTCTCTGTCTCTCTCCCCCTCCTCCTCTCTCGTCCCTCATGTCTCCCTCCTCTGTCCGTCCAGCCCGGGCCCAGAGCCACAGCCCCGCTCTGCTCCCGCGTCTCTGCTCAGTTCAGATGAGTGAGGAGGGCCCTGGCTATCACCTGGCACCGGCTATCACCTGGCACTGACTATCTCCTGGCGCTGCCTTCATACACGGGCACGCTCTAATCTGTGCACGCGCCAGAAACACTGCGGGCCGCTAATAGAACCAATTCATTTGAGAGAAAGCAGCACTTTTTACAGCGAGCGCGTGTGGACCTCCGGCAGAGATGGGCATGTGTTCTCTGTGTTAATAATTCATGTTCCATTCTGATTTATTCTCTGTTTCGGCCCCAAATTGGCCCTTGGAGTGGCTGATCTGCTAGGGCCTCTATAGTTCCCAGCTGGTCGTCCTGTTCTAAACATGTATTTATGAGAGTGCTGGAAGTAGGGCAGTGCGCTAACCCACTTATCTGATATTTAAAGGGTTATTGGCTAAAAAGGGCCACGATTCATCGCGTTTAAAAGTGCTGAGGCCCAGGAAACGAGCGGTGATTAGACTGAGAAAGTAACACGTCCACAAGTGTATTTTTAACAGAAACAGGAGCAAACTGTCCACATGGGCAGAACTAAAGAGCAGAGCCAGAGGAGGGGCACAGGAGGGGGCTACAGAGCACTGGCATTTAGGATTAAAGCACACCTATTGTGCTTGTGTCTGCTCTGTCGTCATCATCTATAACAGCATTATGTTAGAGTTTGGACGTTTAAGATCACAATTTACCTGTTCAGCCAGAACCGGACAAAACTTTACAGAGACGAGTGGATCTGGAGCTGTGTCCCGCCTCCCTGATTTCACAGGGTGTGATTGACAGGTGGATTAACCGATCAAAAAGACGGATGCTTCTACGCACCAAAAACAAATGTGACTCCTTACAGGTAAAAAAGGAGAAAAAACATCATAATGGACTCAATCAAAACAACAATCGAAGCACTATTTTTTTTTTTTACTATTTATTTTACTTATTTCAGGTAAAAGAAGCCATATATTTT
Organism: Odontamblyopus lacepedii; assembly: GCA_034769755.1. NCBI lineage: Eukaryota > Metazoa > Chordata > Actinopteri > Gobiiformes > Gobiidae > Odontamblyopus > Odontamblyopus lacepedii. The sequence goes on along the minus strand of CM068354.1, from coordinate 3,577,856 downwards.
GTCCTGAATCTAATTTTTAAGAGAAGTCTTCCACATTTGAGACACATGATGCAAATAAGTGACAGTAGTCGGGCCGTCTCAAGTTTGGATGGAGGTTTTTTCGCGCTCAGTGGTTGAGTTCTCGTCCCTTCTGGATTCAAACGGAATGCAGGAGAGACTGTCTGCTCAGGGAGGTGCTGATGGAGGAGCTGATGTCGCCGTAAACATCATGACAACAAAGCACTGCAGGCTGTGGGCCCCTCCTATGAACAACTGCACATCACACTAGCGCAAAGCTTTTTTTTTTTCTTCATTTGTACCAGAATGACTGTGAGACCTGCTGAATCCTATGTTTATTACAGCTTAAGGAGATAAAACTGGAGAAGGAAGTAGAAGTACATCACAGTGGGCGTGTACCCGTGGTGCTGAAAACAGGGGGAAAGACGTCTTGAACACAGGAGAATAAAGAAGACTCAAACATGCACAAATTACTGCAAATACAACTTCAGAGGATCAATACGAAGGAGACAACTTTAACATGCTTAACAACTGCTTCACAACATGTACTAGACCAATAGTCATTTTTGACTTTTTTTTGTGTTTGTTTTTGATGGCTGTTACTGATATAGACCATATAGAGCAGGGGTCTCCTACCTTTTTCCTCTGGTGAGCTCCCTTTACAAAAAAACATGCCACAGACCCACTCAATTTAGCGACCGCAAGAAATTGAGCTGATGATAAGAAAGAGGGCGAGGCCTTTGGGTGCAGTTAGATGTGGATAAAACCTAAACCATATGTGTCAAACATGCGGCCCGGGGGCCAGATCCGGCCCTCCAAGACCTTTAATCTGGCCCTCGGCTGATTTTTCTATTAAAATACTTAAAATTTTCAGATTTTTCTGTTAATTTTCTGCACCGTTTAGCATAGCAGCGTCTCCGGCGTTTCTGTACGTTGCGACTCCCACCAGAGCAGCACAAATGAAGACTTTCCTCTTTCCAAACGCTCTTAAAGGACGATCGTTTTGGCTGTCGACCGTGACCCTCATCAGCAAAATGTCAAAAAATGAGAAAAGCAGATGCTGAGTTCAGGATTTCCCAAGAAAAATTAGTCTAATTCTTATTTGTTGACAGAGGTGAATGGGAAATCTGTGCTCAGTGTGTTTGGAACAAGTGGCGTTGCTCGAGGAATATAATCTTAAACACCACTACGAGACACGGAGAAAAATACAATAACTTGAAGAGAGAACTGAGTTTTCTGATCCGGCCCTTTTGGGATCAAAGTAGGCTGCATACGGCCCCCGGACCAAAATGAGTTTGACACCCCTGACCTAAACCATTGTCCATTTATTAGTGCACAAAGTCGGTCTTCAAGATGATACATGTACAATAGTAATAGGCATGTAATCTACCTAATTTTCGTTATTTAGCACAATCGTATAATTCCAAAATCCCTCGGTGAGCTACTTGGATGGAGTGAAGAGCTACTGGTCACTCCTGAGCTCCAGGTTGGAGGCCCCTGATGTGGAGCATGCAGTGGTAAAAATGTTGAGGGGCCAAAGAGGAGTTCAGTTAAACTTATAATTTGTGTTAATATTTTTATTAAAGGTTTATAGTAACTTTCAGGAGGTGTCTCATCACCTGATGATTCTATGAAAACAGGAAGATGAGACCACACAGCTGAACTTTCTCCATGGAGACATATACGTTTATACCATGCAGAAGAAGAATATAATCAAAGGAACAACATTCACATGGAAACATGCGGCAGGAGGCTCTTCTCCTAAGAACACGTTTTCAAGGTTATGGTGTATGAATAAAACATAGCTGAATAAACAGAAAATTTGAATGTCATGCTGTAGAACATTCCAGGCAACGCAACAACATCTCCAGAAGACAAGCAGGACTGTCTGTCTCCAGAAAAGTTCTTCTTTAATGGTTACAGTTTTATTTCAGCTCGAGACAGAAGCTCATATTCTCCAGCTCTGTGTTAGGGTCAAAACTATCAAAACTAGATCCTCATTAAAGCAGGTGGAGTCACAGGAGCAGCTCCACTGCCTCCGGTGTAAACTGAAGCTTTTAAAAGTACTCGTGTCTGCAGCTCTGCCTATGCCTACAGTATGTTGTCGCTGATGCTCCTGCTGTAAATTCTGGGCGACACAGATATAAGGCTATATTGGAACAGGAAATAAAGTAAATCACATTCTATTGTCTAAAGAAGTGATCAGTGCGGTGTTAGATTTGGTATTGAGCACATTACTCTGTGGACTGGACTGTTGTATGTGGTGTCAGGAGCAGTGTGTGTTCAGTGTGTGAGTGTTTGTATGAGTGTGTTCCGTTTGGCCCTGGGTCATAGTGTCCTGGGATTGGATCTGACAGTAGAAGTGTGTGTGTGTGTGTGTGTGTGTGTGTGTTTGTGTGTGTGTGTGTGTGTGTGTGGGGAGGGGGGTCGTGCTAACTCGCGCTAACACTAACTCCCCCAGGCTCTGTGGAGCAGCGGTTAGCGGTTAGCTCGGCCCCCCCTCCATCAATTTAAAGACATAAAAGTGATGGAGGGGGGGCGCTAACAGCTAACGCTAACTGTCCACATGCAGCCGCAGGAGCCAACGTGTCACATGTGTCACACCGACGAGCAGCTCTGAGGAGTTTAGTACAAAGCTCCTCAGCAGTGTAAGGGAACTCTTTTGCTTTATAATAAATTATTATGAAGAGGCCCATTATTTCTCTCACTGATGCTGATAGTTCTGGACTGTCCTGTTTATTTCCATGGTCACACTTTTCTTTTCTGTGTTGAGTAATGGTCAAACAACACCGACAGAGGCATTTGAAAGGCCTGATATTGATACCGGGCCGGGTGCAGAGAGATCTGGGGGCGGCAGTCGAAGGCGGGGGCCTCGGCGACCGGATCTCCGGACATGCGCACAGCTTGGGCTCTGGAACCCAACTCCTTGAGAGGGTTGGACTCTCCATTTCTCTGGCGTTGGCCGTGGGGAGCGGCGGCGACCTGGTGTGGGCTCATCACCCCACAGCTCAGCCGCTGAGCTTTGGAGTTCACCCCGGTGAACGAGAGGGTCGCGTCCCTGCGCCTTCGGGTCGGGGACAGGTCTCTCACTGTGGTGTCGGCCTACGGGCCAAACAGCAGTGCAGAGGACCCGGCCTTCTTGGAGTCTCTGGGAGGAGTACTGGACAGTGCACCAACCGGTGAGTTGGGTTCGCTGGCGGAGGAGGAAGCCAGAAAAACCTGGCAGGCCCAAGCGTATCATGAGGGTCTGTTGGGAACGTCTGGCGGAACCTTCTGTCAGTGTGGCCTTCAACTCACACCTCTGGGAGAGCTTCTCCCGGATCCCGGGGGAGGCTGGGGACATGGAGTCCGAGTGGGGTTCATTCTTGGCCTCCATTGTCGATGCGGCCGCTCGTAGCTGTGGCCGTAAGGTCTGCGGTGCCTGTCGCGGTGGCAATCCCCAAACCCGGTGGTGGACACCGGAAGTAAGGGATGCCGTCAAGCTGAAGAAGGAGTTCTACCGGGCCTTGCTGGCCTGGGGGACTCCTGAGGCAGCTGACGGGTACCGTCGGGCCAAGCGTGTCGCAGCCCGGGCGGTTGCAGATGCAAAAACTCGGGTTTGGGAGGAGTTCGGGGAGGCCATGGAGGAGGACTATCAGATGGCCCCAAGAAAATTCTGGCAAACTGTTCGTAACCAGTGCTTCACCAACACTGTTTACAGTGCGGGGGGAGAGCTGCTGACCCCGACTGAGGATGTTGTCGGGCAGTGGAAGGAATACTTTGGGGATCTCCTCAATCCCACCGTCACGTCCTCCGAAGAGGAGGCCGAGACTGGGGACCCAGAGGTGGACTCATCCATCACCCTGGCCGAAGATACTGAGGTGGTTTGAAAGCTCCTTGGTGGCAGCTCCCCGGTAAAGTCTATGCCAGGGTACTGGAGAGGAGAGTCCAGCCGATAGTCGAACCTCGGATTCAAGAGGAGCAGTGTGGTTTTCGGCCTGGTCGTGGAACACTGGACCAGCTCTACACCCTCCATCGGGTGCCCGAGGGTTCATGGGAGTTTGCTCAACCAGTCCACATGTGCTTTGTGGACCTGGAGAAGGCATTCGACCGTGTCCCTCGTGATGCCCTGTGCGGGATGTTCCAGGAGTATGGGGTCCGGGGCCCTTTGCTAAGGGCTGTCCGGTCCCTGTATGACTGGAGCAGGAGCTGTGTTCACATTGCCGGCAGTAAGTCAAACCTGTTCCCGGTGCATGTTGGACTCCGCCAGGGCTGCCCTTTGTCACCAGTTCTGTTCATTGTATTTATGGACAGAATTTCTAGGTGCAGCCAGGGGCCGGAGGGGGTCCAGTTCGGGGACCACAGGATTTCATCGCTGCATTTTGCGGATGATGTTGTTCTGTTGGCTTCATCGAACCAGGACCTGCAGCACTGGGGCGGTTTGCAGCAGAGTGTGAAGTGGCTGGGATGAGGATCAGCTGTTCCAAATCCGAGGCCATGGTTCTCGACCGGAAAAAGGTGGATTGCCCTCTCCGGGTGGGTGGGGAGTCTCTGTCTCAAGTGGAGGAGTTCAAGTATCTCGGGGTCTTGTTCACAGTGAGGGGAGGATGGAGTGTGAGATTGACAGGCGGATCGGTGCAGCGTCGGCAGTGATGCAGTCGCTGTATCGGACCGTTGTGGTGAAGAGGAGCTGAGCCGAAAGGCAAAGCTCTCGATTTACCTCAATCTACGTTCCTCCCCTCACCTATGGTCATGAGCTCTGGGTAATGACCGAAAGAACGAGATCGCGGATACAAGCGGCCGAAATGAGTTTCCTCCGCAGAGTGGCTGGGTGCTCCCTTAGAGATAGGGTGAGGAGCTCGGTCACACGGGAGGAGCTCGGAGTAGAGTCGCTGCTCCTCCACGTCGAGAGGAGCAGCTGAGGTGGCTCGGGCATCTGGTCCGAATGCCTCCTGGACGCCTCCCTCGGGATGTGTTCCGGGCATGTCCCACCGGTAAGAGGCCCCGGGGAAGACCCAGGACACGCTGGAGGGACTATGTCTCTCGGCTGGCCTGGGAACACCTCGGGGTCCGTCCGGAAGAGCTGGAGGAAGTGGCTGGGGAGAAGGAAGCTTGGGAGCCCCTGCTTAGACTGCTGCCCCCGCGACCCGGCCCCGGATAAGCGGAAGAAGATGGATGGATGCATATTGATACCAGTGTTACACTTGTAAAACAATACTTCTGCTACAGAGATGAAACGCTAATACATTTATATTATTATACACAATATTCCCCAGAGAGTTTCAGCAACACATTTTATTTCATTCATAAATTAAAGATGAAATGCTGCTGAGATGGAAGGGGCATTTATTTGGGTTGAGAAAGTTTGGAAGCAAGATATAAACGTGACACTTTTACTCACATTTTGTTTTCTTAACACAAGTATGCTTATTTTTATTCTATTTCATTCAGCTAAAATAGGCAGCACAGCTCTTTATTATCATTATTATTATTATTATTATTATTATTATTATTATTAGTAGTAGTAGTAGTAGTAGTAGTAGTAGTAGTAGTATTTTACACATGACTGGGTGTGCAAACATGATCCATCAAACATGGCTGCGAGTGTCATCAGCAGTTACATGATGTCTCGATGAGGGAACATAAATACATATAATATAATAACAAAGATTGTAATAAAACAACATAAAAGTTCATTTGCATAGTTAAACAAAGAAAAAAAGAAAGGAAAATAAATGACAGCAAGGGGAGTAGGGTTCATTCAGTCTATGGAGTTCAAGGGAATTCCACACATGTAGGAAAACACTTTTTGAGCTTTAGGTCCAATATATTTCAGAGATTTGATGCATACTTTAAGTTCATTTTTAAAACAAGTAATCTGTAATATGAACTCATCAAAATATAGCATGAACATAATTATAAATGTATTCATATTGGCGACAGTTGGGCCTCATTCGTTCAAACAAGTGTCAGTGGTGAAGATTTGATATGCTGAGAGAGTTTTATAGAACACAACAACTCAAAAAGTGTGTAAAGACAGTGGTGTAAAACTGAATATTCAGGAGACTTTATGTTTGATTTGAAGACTGTCCGAGTAATGTAATAAATGAAGGGACCTCCTGAGGGCACTTCACAGAGGGTGTAGTAGAGGGGACTTCACAGAGGGTGTAGTAGAGGGGACTTCACAGAGGGTGTAGTGCACAGAGGGTGTAGTGTGAGGGTACCTCACAGAGGGTGTAGTGCACAGAGGGTGTAGTAGAGGGTACCTCACAGAGGGTGTAGTGCACAGAGGGTGTAGTAGAGGGGACCTCACAGAGGGTGTAGTGCACAGAGGGTGTAGTAGAGGGTACCTCACAGAGGGCGTAGTGCACAGAGGGTGTAGTGCACAGAGGGTGTAGTGCACAGAGGGTGTAGTGCACAGAGGGTGTAGTAGAGGGAACTTCACAGAGGGTGTAGTAGAGGGAACTTCACAGAGGGTGTAGTGTGAGGTGACTTCACAGAGGGCGTAGTGCACAGAGGGTGTAGTGCACAGAGGGTGTAGTAGAGGGTACCTCACAGAGGGCGTAGTGCACAGAGGGCGTAGTGCACAGAGGGTGTAGTGCACAGAGGGTGTAGTGCACAGAGGGTGTAGTAGAGGGTACCTCACAGAGGGTGTAGTGCACAGAGGGTGTAGTAGAGGGTACCTCACAGAGGGTGTAGTAGAGGGTACCTCACAGAGGGCGTAGTGCACAGAGGGTGTAGTGCACAGAGGGTGCAGTAGAGGGTACCTCACAGAGGGTGTAGTAGAGGGTACCTCACAGAGGGTGTAGTAGAGGGTACCTCACAGAGGGTGTAGTGCACAGAGGGTGTAGTAGAGGGTACCTCACAGAGGGTGTAGTGCACAGAGGGTGTAGTAGAGGGTACCTCACAGAGGGTGTAGTGCACAGAGGGTGTAGTAGAGGGTACCTCACAGAGGGTGTAGTAGAGGGTACCTCACAGAGGGTGTAGTGCACAGAGGGTGTAGTGTGAGGAAACAGGGAGTAGGGCTGGTTTGGGAAAGGCCCTCATCTTCCTCCTCAGGTTTGTTCTTCTGCTCATGTGTTTTACAGCCATCTGCCGCCTGGTTTTAGCGCAGTGCCTCGTGTGGCCGGAGGAGCAGACGGCGCGCCCACATAAATGCCAACACAAGTCAAGGATGCGCTTTTGGAGAGGAGCTTGGCACAGGCCCGAGCAGGCTGGCACAGGAGAGAGGGGGGCACAGCAGAGACGGGCAGTGTGCTGAGGAGGGTTTAATATCACACATTTGCATTCAAAAGAACGCAGCATTCCAATAACAGAAGAGAGCGTCTTTGAGCACAGGAAGATGCTTTGCAGTGCATCATTCTTTCACTCCACCTGGGTTGTAGCCACAGCTCTACAGGTAATAGTAAAGTACAAGTACCAAGAAATTACTCAAGTAAGAGTAACTTAAAGAATAACTATTGAGAAGTAAGATCTGATTTATAATTTGAAAAACAAAACATTAAATTGCTCATATTACACTTTGTTCTAATCTAGTTTCCTCATCACAAACATATTTGGAGTTGTGTTTTGTTTCATTCACACATGTTTAACACACAAACCTTGCAAAATTAGAGTTTTTCTCTCAGACTGAAAACACTCTGTTCCACCTTGTGATGTCATGTTGCAATACAGTAAGTGCTCCACTGTGTTTTTAAGCTCCAATCATCTTCACTAGACTCATTTGGATCATTTCAGTCCTGGAATAGCCAATGTCTACTGAACTAAAGGTAAAAATGAGCTGTTCACTTGAAAACAATCATTTTCTGACATCACAAGATGGAGCAGAGCATTTTGAGTTTTAAAGATGTAGTTTACTTTATAGTACTTTATAGGAGGCTTCAATATTTGACATTACAATTATAATTACTGCTGTCAAATGATTCATTTAAAAAAAAAAAAATCAGATTAATCACACTTTAGAATGTTGATTAATCACGAATGTTGATTAATCACGATTAACCACAGTTAATTATTCTACAAAAAACACCAAAATATATGACAAAAATGCAATTCATTATCAAAAAGTTGTATTATTGACCATTTTTAAACTATAGATAAATGACCTGCTCAAAACTACTCAAAAGTAGTTTGTATGACGGATCACCTGTGGTGATGTGCATGACACTTTGCAGCCCTTGGTTTTCAATGATGTGAATAGGCCAACATGCTGTAGCTCTCCATTTTGTAAAGGCGCTGGTCACTGGTCAGCTTATCTCTGGTGGTTTTGCTGACATCATTGCCGTTGTTTGTCGTGCTGGTTGTTGTACAATAGCGTCGTTGCTGTCGCTGAATCAAACACACGTTTTGCTTTAAGACGGTATTTTAAACTCGTGTTTCTGTGGAAAGAGACTTCATCGCTGCGATATCTGCAAACTACCTTAGTTCTATGTAAAGTCCTATCTGTCTGTGCACCAGTCACAGTCTCATCTGTCGTCTTCACATCCGCGTATGGACAGACCTGATCACTGACCTAATAACCTGCGTCGCCTTTCAGGTCCATCCGCACTTTCCATAGAGGAGCGTTCAGAATAAACTGTGTGATCAATCTGCGTTAAAAACAAAACATTAGTGTTAGATATTTTGTTATCAATTGCATGCGTTAGCGTTGACAGCCCTAATTACAATCCAAACTTAACCTCCTGAGACCCGACCCATTCATCTGTGTCCTTTATAGTGGACATTGGGTTAACCAGTAGATCTTTTAAGTGTTTTGAGCTAGACTCTTAATGGGGGACTAGGTTTCTCTGCCTAAATAGGGCTGGGGGATTGTAGGGTCACTATCATGTCCAGGAAAAAACTCAATGGGAGTTAGCTTGTGGAAACACTATGATAAAAATAAAAAAAAAGAAGAAATTAAAAGGGAGTCTAAAAACATTTTGAGGCAATTTTAGAACCTTGTCGGAGATGGTCATCAGAAAAGTAGTTTTTGTTTGTTTCTCTCTTTTTTTTTTAAACTTTTCTTCTTGTAAAGATGTTTTTTATTGCCTTTTTTATGTGTAACCGTGTGTTTTATGAAACTGCATTGTCCCCTTTCAAATAAACTAAACTTAAACTTAACTTCACATGGATTTAACCTGGGACCAAAATGTCCCAGGTGTCCATTACAGAGGGCATGTTACAAAATTAAAATTATATAAAAATAAAACAAACTAAATCTAAATGCTAAGGTGTTCATTTACCTCAAAAATGGATAGAAAATCACAAAAAATATATATTGCAATACACTTTTTTTCTTCAGGTCCCAGGAGGATATAAAACTAGAAGCAAACCTGAATATTTCATCAAACAACAATGAATCTAAAGTTTGTACTGAGAAAGTTGTAAATAAAGACTCGTTCACCAACATGAAGGTCAAAGGTTTGATTCTCGTTCAAAATCCTGGGCAGGACACTCCACCCTCCTGCTTCCGTGGATGTGTCAGGTTCAGCATCTGAGCATTTTGAAAAAGAGGGGCTGTTATGCAAAACACATGCTCTAAATCTGTGTTCTGATGCTGTTCCTTCATCATAAATATGCCTGAAGAGGTTTCAGACGTCATCCATCCGCGCATGTTTGATTCAATCCCTATTCAAACCCTCTTTACAGTGAGGTGTAAGATTCTGTAGAAGGCTCCGCCCACAAGCCTACATCACCCATGCTCCCACACATCCTGCATAATACAGTCTTTTCTGTGAATATAGCATTTTCAGAACAGTAAAAGGAAACACGGTGAGTGAAATATGTGTTACAGTGAATACTCCACAGAGGTCCAACACCCTCAGGTTTATTTTTACATTGGCCTTAGACATGAACCAGTCCTGTATATATTTCTGTTGCCTCCCTGCTGTTTTCTGCCCGTCTCCTCTGTCCATCTCTTCGTGTGTGGAGCTCTGTGTCTGTGAGCCCGATCCACTTATCCAAAGGTCGCCCAGAGGTCACAGAGGGATCACGAGGGTCACAGAAGTCTGATCTCCCGCCTAATTCGATTAGTGCTCTGCTGGTGCCCTGAGCGAGTGCACCCCTGCGGTCCGCAGTGCTGCTTCCCTCATGTTTTTAAGTGAGTCGGAGAAAGACGTCGCACATGACCTCTGACCCCCGCCCTCCTCTGCTCTGACAGCTGCAGACAAGAGGAGCCTGTGAGTTCACACAGTTCAGCCGTCTCAATGCACACACTGCTCTGCTTATACACTGTATGTGTTCCACAGTGTGTTTGATTTACACTTCTGCCGGATTTATGACATTAGAGTTTCCTGTTTGCTCCATGACTTTAAATTACACATTTACGCATTACATTTAAAACACACATTACTAACGTCAACATCTGCCACGTTTACACGAGAGCTTTAATTCTGAATAAAAGTAACTTAATTGTGAATAAAAAATAATTCCTCTTTAAAAAGTAAACATGTAAACACTTAATTCCTAATGAAAATGATTATTATTATTCTATACTATTTTATGTGTATTTTATATATGGGACTACGGAGGGAAATTAGCACCTGTGCTAAATCCGGCGTATTTACATCAATATGTGTGATTTCATACAAATTGTATGTTCATGAATATCCATCGTCCCACCCAAATAAACAAATAAATGAGAAATGAGAATCTTAATTCCAAAGTAAGTGGGTTTATTCTGATTTTAAAGCTGAATTTCTTGTAAATGTTTCTTCTTCTTCAAAATAATCCCGGTGGTTGGTGCTCGTTGGCTCGTCCTTCTGATCCGGCTCCTCCAGTCGTCTCTCGGGACTTTCCTCCACGTCTCTTTGGATTTGTGAGCGGGATGTGGGAGTGGGCTGAGGTGTGGCAGCCTCAGACTCAGTTTGTCTTCTTCCTCCTTCTCCCACACTCTTCCCTTCTCCTCCTCAGCTCACAGATGGAAAGCGTGAGGAGAGAATTCTCCAGCTGCTGCTTCATTATCATCGGAACCACTGCGGAAAAAGTTTGGATCGTGTTTGTGTCGGCGGCGAAACGACAAACCGAGATGACAGAAAAGCCGGGAGCAGCTGAAGTGTGGGTTTTCTTGCCGAAGACGGAAATACGTTTGTGTCGCTGTCCAATCAGAACCTTCCCCACCTCCAGAGGCTGAGCGGAATTAAATAAAGACGATTGCATGTGTTTCCATGGAAACCTCAATTCAGAATTCTTATTTCCATGTAAACTCCAAAGAAAATATTTTAATTTCAAACTATTTAATTTAGAATAATTAACTCAGAATTAAAAAAAAAAAAAAAAAAACAAAAAACAAAAAAAGAAAACATCATGTAAACATGGCCAATTATAGATTTGGCAGGTAAATTGTTAAGATAAGGTTAATGTACTTTTTTAATCCTTTGCATTTGACCCGTCCTTCAGTGTCAGGGTTAAATCTGTCAGAGCCACTGGAATCATCTCCAGATCTTGAGTTAGTCTTGATCTTGACCTGTTGTGCAAATTCTGCACAGAAAGACCCGGGCAGCCAGGGAGTCTAACCAGCAACCTCCTCACTGTGAGTGCTAACAACCTGACCACTGTGCCACCTTTGTCAGGAAACAGACAGACGAGGACCCAAGTGCGTCACGTTTAAACAGTTTATTTAGGGTTTGAGGGGAAAAAGGGAGTGCGTGTGTGTCTCGGTGGTGGAGCGGTCTCTCCAGGGCAGCAGTACAGACAAGGGCTAGGCAGAATATCCAGGTCAAGAGCAGAAGGCAGGTCGGGTTACCGGGGCAGAGGAGCAGAAGAGGGTACAGACCAGGTCCAGGTTCAATTATCAGGAGTCAGAGGTAGAATGCAGGGAAGTTTGGCAGCAGGTAGCGGATCCACACGAGCAGACGATCTGACAAAGGGCAGGCTGAAAAACAGGGCTTTTTATATACAGGTAAATCAGGGGTGTATTAGGTGCAGCTGGTTGGTGAGTGAGGATGCAGAGTGGGGACAGGTGGATCAAATCAGCTAGAGTGGAGGGTGAAACAGTTAGGTGGGGGCTCGTTAACAGGAACTGAGAGGGAGCCCCATGACAGAACCTCCCCCAAGGACGGCCCCAGAAGTCCCAAAGAGGAACCACCAAACCCGGGCGGGCGGCGGGGGAAGCCGGGCGGAGGTCAGGAATTCCTCAGACCGGTCAGTCTCTGCCCCATCCTCAGAGGGAGCCAGAGAGCCACCATCATCAGGGACCAAGACAGGTTCAGAGTCAGGTGCAGGACGAGTCATCTTGGCGAGGCCCCCTTGGACGGCCCCGGCGGATGGAGGGCTGATCGGGATGCTGTCGGTGGAAGTCAGCTATGATGGTCCGTCCACTATCCGACTGGCTGGCACCCAAGATCTTTCTTCAGGCCCCATAGCCCTCCCAGTCGACGAGGTATTGGAGACCCCTACCCTACGTCTGGACCTAAGCACACGCCAAGACGGTGTAGACCAGACCCCGTTGACGAAAGCGGGAGGCGGAGGAGGAGGTGCTGCTGGAACCAGTGGGCTGTCGTGGTATGCGGGCTTGACCTTCAAACATGGAACGTGGGGTGTACCTTCATGGACCTTGGCAGCTGGAGCCGGACGGCAGTTGGACTGATGACCCTCTCGATGGGGAATGGTCCAAGGAACCGAGGTGCCAGCTTCTCGACTCCACCCGAGCGGTAGGTCCTGGCCGATAGCCACACCCTTTGGCCAACGCGGTAGGTGGGCGCAGGGGTCCTTCGACGGTTGGCTCAGTGGTGTAGCTGGCAACAGATCTGAGGAGCGTGGCTCGGGCTCGTGACCAGGCATGCATCGACGGGCAAAGGAGAGGGCAGACGGACAGGCGACCTCCCCTTCCTGGCTGGAGAAGAGGGGTGGCTGATAGCCGTAAACACACTGGAAAGGGGACATACCAGTGGCAGAACAGGTGAGCGAGTTGTGGGCATACTCCACCCACGTTAGCTGTTGTGCCCAGGAGTGGGGGTTGCGAGACGCCATGCACCGAAGGGCCTTCTCCAACTCCTGGTTCGTCCGCCAGACTGGGCCATTAGATTGAGGTGGAATCCAGATGTTAGGCTGGCCGTGGCTCCCAGGAGATTGCAGAACTCCTTCCAGAAGTTGGAGGAAAATTGTGGACCTCGGTCTGAAACCACATCCTTGGGCAGCCCATGGATTCGGAAGACGTGTTCCAGGACCACCTGAGCGGTCTCTTTGGCTGTCGGGAGCTTAGGCAGGGGCACAAAGTGTGCCATTTTACTAAAACGGTCCACTACAGTGAGTATGACCTTCATACCAGCAGAACAGGGCAGACCTGTGACAAAGTCCAGGGCAATGTGGGACCAGGGGCGCTTGGGCACAGGCAGAGGCTGGAGAAATCCAGCTGGAGGCTGGCTGGAAGCCTTATGTTGGTTGCAGGTGGGACAGGCTCGGACGAACTCCCGTACATCCCTCCTTAACGAAGGCCACCAGAACCGCTGGGCAAGCAGTTGGTAAGTGCGAGTAGAGCCAGGGTGGCAGGCCAGACGGGACTCGTGTCCCCACTGTATAGCTTGGGACCTCAGGGTTTCCGGGACGTAGAGGCGGTTGCTGGGGCATGCGCTTGGGCCTGGCTGATTACGTAGAGACTCCTGCACCCGCTCTTCGATATCCCAGGTCAGGGCTGCTACAACACAGGGACTGGGCAGAATGCTTGCAGGATCCTTGGAGGGAGCGTCAGTCTTCTGGAACTGGCGAGAGAGGGCATCTGGCTTGATGTTCCGTGATCCAGGGCGGTAAGATAGGGTAAAGTTAAATCTGGTGAAGTACAGAGCCCAGCGGGACTGCCTGGGGTTTAGACGCTTGGCAGTGCGGATATATTCCAGATTCTTGTGGTCAGTCCAGACCAGGAATGGAACTGTGGACCCCTCCAGCCAGTGGCGCCACTCCTCAAGGGCAAGCTTGACAGCCAGCAGCTCACGGTTCCCTATGTCGTAGTTGCATTCAGGACGGGATAGCCGGCCGAGAGAAGAATGCACAAGGATGGAGCTTGTTGTCCTCCGTGGCCCGGCTGGGAGAGCACAGCACCAACTCAACATCAGAGGCATCCACCTCCACAATGAATTGTCGGTCCACATCAGGCATCTGGAGGATGTGGGCAGGAGGTGAACCGAGCCTTGAGGGCACAGAAGGCTTCGTTGGCTGCTGGGGTCCAGGCAAAGGGCTGCTTAGTGCTGGTCAGGGTGGTGAGAGGTTTGGCTATGGTGCTATAGTTCGGATGAATTTTCTGTAAAAGTTTGCAAACCTCGAGAAATTGCTGCAGCTTCTTTCGGCTCTCTGGGATCGCCACGAAGTCACTGCTGAAATCTTTGCAGGGTCCATCTGTATGTCCCGCAGCCACGATGTATCCTAGGAAGGCCACAGTCTTGGCATGAAACTTCGCACTTCTCTGCTTTGACGTGGGGAGTTCTCCAGAAAGGCGGCGCATGACTTGCTGGACATGGTGGGTATGTTCAGACAAGGATCTGGAAAAAATCAAGATGTCATCCAGGTACACAAAGACAAACTTGTTTAACATGTCCCGCAGCACATCGCTTACAAGAGCCTGGAATACAGCTGGAGCATTGGTGAGACCGAACGGCATCACTAGGTATTCGTAGTGACCAGTTGGGGTGTTGAACGCTGTCTTCCATTCGTCCCCCTCCCGTATTCGCACCAGGTGGTAAGCATTGCGGAGATCCAGCTTAGTGAAGACCGTGGCTCCTGGAGCAGCTCGAAGGCGCTGGAGAGCAGAGGAAGAGGATATCGGTTCTTCACGGTGATGTCGTTAAGGCCCCGATAATCAATGCATGGACGAGGGATCCATCCTTCTTCCCCACGAAGAAGAACCCAGCACCAGCAGGAAGAAGGACGGGCGCTAATTATCCCAGCAGCCAGGGAGTCACTGATGTATTCTTCCATGGACCTCCTTTCTGGAGACGATAACGAGTAGAGACGGCCTTTAGGAGGTGCGGCACCAGGGAGGAGGTTGATAGCACAGTCATATGGTCGGTGCGGGGGCAGAGAGGTGGCCTTGGCCTTGTTGAACACCTCCCAGAGCTCAAGGTAGCATTCGGGAACGTTGGACAAATCTGGAGCTGGACTGGCGGGAACTGAGCGAGGGGGTAGTGTAGCAGCAAGCAGACAGGTCTGGTGGCAGTCCTTGCCCCATGCCCCAACCACCCCGGGTCGTCCAGTCAAGGAGAGGGTTGTGCCGGAAGCCATGGGTAGCCCAGGATGAGGGGTTGGCCTGGGGAGCGGAGCAGGTGGAACTGGATGGTCTCCTGATGGTTGCCGGAGATCATCATCGAGACAGGGGCAGTGACATGGGTGACTGTGCCGAGAGGGTGTCCATCCAGCGCCCGAGCAGGAACAGGAGGTGACAGACGATGGCTCTCAAGCTTCAACTGGCGGGCGAGCTCCAAGTCCATTATGTTGGCTTCAGCGCCAGAGTCCACAAGGGCGGCCAGAGAGTGTGTAGAGTCAGGAAGGTGGAGTCGAACCTGCAGCAGGGGTTTGCGGTCATTGGAGGGCTGGGTGGACGTAGAGCTCAACCGGATTCCTCCTACACCGGGTGAGCTTGGGCTTTTAAAAGGGCAGGTGGCAATTCGGTGTCCATCTCCTCCACAGTACAGGCAGAGGTTGGATGTGATGCGGCGCTGACGCTCTGCAGGGGAAAGAGAGGCTCGACCAATCTCCACAGGCTCCGACTGGTCTGGCTGGGTTGGAGGAGTAGACAAGGGGGGCAGACGAGCAGCTCGACTGCCTCGGGTGCTGGTAGCTGGAGAGTACTGGTGCCTCCTCTCTTGACGGCGGGTCTGGATTCTTCGATCAATTCGGGCAGCCAGAGCAATGGCCTCGTCAAGGGTTGATGGTCGTTCATGGGAGACCAGCTCGTCCTTTACATAGTCGGCCAGGCTGTGAAGGAATGCGTCCACCAACGCATCCATGTTCCAGGTGCTGCGTGTTGCCAGGGTCCGGAAATCGATGGAGTAGTCAGTGACGGTCCGTCTACCTTGCCGAATGCTCATCAGTACCCGGGACGCCTCTGCAGAAGAGTCCAAGTCAAAGACCTTGAGCATCTCCTCAGCGAACAGGTCAAAGGATGTGCAGGTTGGAGTCTGACGCTCAAACTCGGCTGTTCCCCAGAGTCGAGCTCGACCCGTCAGGTGAGTGATGGCGTACCCTACCTTGGCCCCCTCCGTGGCAAAGGTTCTGGGTTGCAGGGAGAACTGGAGACGGCAGCTTGTAAGGAATGCCCGGACCTGGGTTGGATCGCCATTGAACCGCTCAGGACTACCAATCTTGGGTTCCGGGGCACCGGCGGTGAAGAGAGCAGGCGTCATGGGAACTGGACCACCTGGCATGCTGGGTGGTGCTGGAATGGCCTGTAGACTGGCTGGGGCTGGATCGGCGGGTGGGTTGGCTGGCGGCGGGTCAGGTTGGTGAGCAGTTCAGTTATCTGGGCAAGTTGCTCTTGCTGCTGCTGGATCTGTTGTTGTTGCATTCGGCCCAGCTCCAGCAAGGCGGCGATGTCACCCTGCTCAGGCGATGGACCTCTCCCTCCGCACGCTCAAGGCGCTGCATGGCAGATGGTGGCTCTGGGGCATTGAGGTCCATGTCAGGTGAAACGTGCGCTGAGTCCATGATGGTCAGATCGTACTGTCAGGAAACAGACAGACGAGGACCCAAGTGCGTCACGTTTAAACAGTTTATTTAGGGGTTGAGGGGAAAAAGGGAGTGCGTGTGTGTCTCGGTGGTGGAGCGGTCTCTCCAGGGCAGCAGTACAGACAAGGGCTAGGCAGAATATCCAGGTCAAGAGCAGAAGGCAGGTCGGGTTACCGGGGCAGAGGAGCAGAAGAGGGTACAGACCAGGTCCAGGTTCAATTATCAGGAGTCAGAGGTAGAATGCAGGGAAGTTTGGCAGCAGGTAGCGGATCCACACGAGCAGACGATCTGACAAAGGGCAGGCTGAAAAACAGGGCTTTTTATATACAGGTAAATCAGGGGTGTATTAGGTGCAGCTGGTTGGTGAGTGAGGATGCAGAGTGGGGACAGGTGGATCAAATCAGCTAGAGTGGAGGGTGAAACAGTTAGGTGGGGGCTCGTTAACAGGAACTGAGAGGGAGCCCATGACAACCTTTACCTGTTCATCTGATTAAAGAAACTCGTAAAAACTGTTTCACAACTGTACCAAAGATTCTTGACATGTACAGAATCTGAATATTTTAATGAACAAAAGTAAAGAGCAGATCCGACTGTCCAATAGTGTCTAAAACCTCTTTTCTTTCACCTTTCATTCCCCTCTTTTCTCTCTCTTCTTCATCTCTTCACTGACCACACATAAATGAACTGTCTATTGAACTTCCCCTCTTCTTATCTCTCTCTCCTGTCTCCTCCCTCCTTTTCCTTCATACCTAAATGTCTAATTCCTGACGTGACTTAACCTCCTCCTCTACGCTCCTCCCTCCTCCTCCTCTATCACTGATCAGTAATAAATGAACTCTCTAATTGCTGACATAACCTGCTGTCCCCTTCCCTCTCTCTATCTCTCTTTCTTCCACTCTTCTTCTTCTCTCTCCTCCCTCCTTCTCTTCTACCGCTGATCACACAGAAATGAACTGACTAATCGCTCGTGTAACTTACCTCCTCTCTGTCCCTGTCCTCCCTCTCTCTCCATCTCTCCCTCTCTTTCACTCTCTCCTCCCTCTCTTTCCCATCTCTTCCTCTCTCCCTCACCTGCTCTCTCTCTCCTGCTTTCTTATTTATCTCTGATCGCACATAAATTAACTGTCTAATTGATGAAATAACCTCCTCCTCTTACACCACCCCCTCGCTCTCTTTCTCCCTCCGCCTCTCTCCTCCTCTTCCCCCTCTCCTCCTCTTCTCTAACAGATCACACATGAATGAACGGTCTGACTGGTGATGTAACCCTGTCCTCAGAGTCAGAGTCCATGTGAGTCTGGTGTTTGAACACAGTGAGGTTGGACACTTTGCTCCACCTTTACATGACATTCATCACATATATGCACCGTTCAGAAGAAATATACGTGTTTACGGTGAGATTAGGCCAGAGCGGAGAGGAGGAGAGAGGGAGGAGAGTCAGGGAGGAGAGAAAGAAGGGTGCGAGAGGAGAGGAAAAAAGAGTAAAAGAGGGAGGAGGCCTGTAATTCCACATGTTCAAATCAAATCCAGTGTTTACTGATAACACCTGTAATACTCATTTATTCTTATTCACAAAAACATTGGACACGTCTCATTTATTTCTGTTATAAATTTGGTGTTTTGGTTCCAGACGAGTCTCCGGTCAGAAAGCAGAATGAGCCTCACACGAGTCTCTCATTCGTGTTGCCAGTTTCAAAGCTGAAATCCAGTGTGTTTAAACCTAAAATGTCTCTCTGATCTGAACGGCCTCTCCCTGAACCCCAGAACCTGCACCAGTCATGAGTCAGTGCTAGTGCAGCCTCTGCAGCTCAGGGAGGGAACTTTATTTTTATTTATTCAATATTTTACCAGGTCAGTTAAGTGAGAACACCTACCCATTTACAATGGTCCAGAGGCAGAATAAAACAGCACAAGCCGAACACACCCACACGTCCGTCATAACTTGAAACAGTGAATAGAAACGTGAGACAGTGAAACATTTGCAGATTAAAGATATAAACATGTAAAAAGCACGTGTAATGATCCTGCAGAATACTCTGGATGGAGCTTAGAAGTCGACAGAGGTCAAAAGCTTTAAAGTGTGTTGAAGGTGGTTCCAGTCACTGCTGCAGAACTTAAATGGGGAGCGGCCCAGGGAACGACCTGGGTCATGGATTTGTTCTGGAGGTTCGGAGCTTTCACATGAGGCCTGGTCTGTCCATATCGCATCATAACATTCTATTAAATGAATCTAGCTAAAATTAATATTGTTAAAATGTATAATTATGTTGTAATAAAATTAGTTCTAGGGTTTAGTCAGTACCGGGTTCAACATTTATGAATTGACCTTTTGGATATTTTATGACAAAGTACAATGGAATTAGGAGGGAAAAGCGTCCCTTGGCCCCATCTGAGCCTAAGACATCATCACATTCTAGAATCTGAAATCCACCAATACTGAGAACGAGACAAACCTGGACGTGTCCTTAAAAACATGTCCAGATAAGGTTGTAATAAATAACAATAAAACATTTTATTAGAGAGCACTTTTTCTGGACACTCAAAGACGCTTCTCAGAACAGATATTAATTCAATTCAATTTCCTTTATTGTCACATGTGCATATACATACAAAATATATATAGAACAGATGAAATTGCTGTCCTCTCCCACCTCAGTGCAAACATTAAAAACATTCCAATAAAAAAATTCAAGTATAAAACAAATGTGCAAACAACAAAAATGTGCAAACAACAAAAATGTGCAAACACTCAAGTAACCATAGTAAACAGACACAATAGGCAAAACAATATTTACAGATAAAAAGTGAGGTAGTGCTAAAATGTATGAATAACAGTCACTGATTGTCCATATAATGTAAAAAAGTGAAAAAAGTGAGGTAGTGCATCAGAGTTCGCAGTGTTAAAACAGTCAACGAGAACTAAACAGATAAGTGGAGGCTTACAAGGGAAAAGAATAACTGAGGATTGTGGAACGTTCTGCAGAATCAAAGAGTGAAGCTCTAAATTCTGCTCATCTCGATGACAGAAGTTTGATTTTGTTCTGAATGTAAGATGACCAATGAGCTACTCTGTAACACACGCATCACTGGAATACAGGAAACTGATTGGACGGTTCTGTCTAAGTTTGTTTCACACACTGCATGAGAATTTGTCCAATTTTGGCTGTGATTTCTTCTCCCCAAGTTCGGGGAGGCGTATTCGTGTGCAATTTTGAAGCCGCTGTGCTCCTCATGTACGGTGTCAGTGTCAGATCGTAACCACCAAACATCAGCAACGCTACGTAACATCCGATAGAGCGTCCGATAGAGCGTCCGATAGAGCGTCCGATAGAGCGTCCGATAGAGCGTCCGATAGAGCGTCCGATAGAGCGTCCGATAGAGCGTCCGATAGAGCGTCAGGGGCAGAGGAGCGACAGACACAGAGACGCAGCACACAAACTATGCCAACTAACAACGTCCTCAGAGGCAACTGTTGTTGTGATTTTGGGCGCTACAAAAATAAATTGAATTGAACTGAATTGAAACTCGGGATATAGAGAAAATAATGAGAAGACTTTATTCCTCACCTCTCGTAAAGTGTTAAATTTAAAGTGCAGCATCTCATCCACATTACCCAGAGAATTTGTCCTCCGCAAACGATGACCCCAGTCCACAAAACTGCGCTGAGTCCAGTTTGAGGCGTTCTTTGAATGTAAAAAGGTGAGATAGTTCCTCATGTGTGTCTGTTTGCTTCCACACCACAGAGGTTCCATGCTGAAATGCTCTGGGTTTTTAATCCGGAGATCTGAGTTCAAGTCTCGGAGGAACCTGCCCTGTCAAAAGGACAGAAACTGTCAGTGTGTATTTCAATAGAAAAGTGAGTTTGTAATTTTGGAACCCTGCCTCATTGAGTTCCAGTTACCAACCAACAAGGTGAGAGGTTCCATGGAGTAATGTTTACTACTTTGAATCCAGTAACCCAACTTCTCGTTGAGTTCCAGTTACTAACCGACTCGGTGAGCCCGAGGAGGTCTACTGCCCACAGAGGTTCCATAGTGTTCACACTCTGGACTCTGAATCCAGTGGTCTGAGTTCAAATCTCACTGGAATCTGGCCTGGATAAAGTCCTTGGCCTTTATTTACATATTTTAATCAATGAATTTGTTGTTTTTTTTATTTTGTAACAATACCTCACTGAGTGCCAGTTACAACCAACTAGTTAAGCCCGATGGGAGAATGGCCACAGAGGTTCCATGGTGTAATGGTTTCTTATATTTAAATCAATTATTTATTTTGTAATGTTGCAATAAATAAATTAGTAAGTGTGTCCCAAAGGGCACAACCCCACAGAGGTTCCATGGTGTAATAGTTAGCACCCTGGACTCTGAATCTATTGATCTGAGTTCAAATCTTGGTGCAACCTGGTCTGGGAAAAGTACGAGGCATTTATTTTCCGGACTATAAGCCGCTACTTTTGTCCCAGGCTTTGAACCATGAGGCTTTTAGTGCGGAGCGGCTAAATTTAGATTTTTTCTTCCACCGCTAGGGGCGCTCTAACCAGAATTTCAAAAAACAAGATAGACAGGGAAGAATACGCTACTTTTTATTCAGCAGATATAACACGCACGACAAATCCTCGCCCCTTCATGAAAAGCACGAAGGAGTTTGTATGATGCAAGTTTTAAGTTGAAGACATCGATCTTGCTCCAAGAAGGAAACCGCTGTAGAGCCCTGCACCCGCGGGACCCAACACAAAACAGCGCGGCACGAGACCATGGATGTAATAAGAGCATCTGAAAGAACATTCTGAAAGAACATTCTGAAAGCTTAGTGCGGGCGGGAGCGCGACCGCACGGTGCGGGTGGTAGTGGGACTGAAGACTGGGGGAGCGGGACTGAAAATTGTGTCCCGCAGACCTCTACCGTGCTGCTGCTGTAAGCTCGGCGTCAGCGGAGATGATGAAAGTGACTTGTGGTTTCACTGTACAGGAGAAATGAAGGTAAATCAATTACCGGTTCTTTTCTGTTTTTGACCTCGTTTTAATCAGCACAGTTGCTGCCGTGTTAAAGGCACTGTTCAGAAAGAATCTGTTCAGGTACATAAATGTACATTTATAGTACAAAATCATTATGTATTTGCAGTAAATATCTCATTTTTCAACATGGATATCAGCGGCTTATACCCCGGTTGCGGCTTGTACAACTTTTTTCTTAATTTTTTAAAAATAGCGTGGGTGCGGCTTATATACCGGTGCGCTCAATGGTCCGGAAAATACGGTATATATATTCCATCCACTCATCTTCTGCTTTATCCAGCTGGGTCACGGGGGCAGTTTGCTGCCCAATCCTCATAGCACCTGACCCCCCCATGAACCCCTCTGTGAGTGGTGAGCCCACAGAGGTATTATTTATATATTTAAATTAATGAATATGTTTGTAATGTTGCAGTCACTCTCATGGTGTTCCAGTAACAAACTTGCTGAGCCCAGTGTGACACTGTACACAGAGGTGGTGTAATGGTTTGCCCTCTAGACTGTGAATCCAGCAATGTGAGTTCAAATCTTGGTGGAACCTGGCTTGTACAATGTGCTGAGACTTTCTTTGTGTTTTAAGACTCTCAAAGCGTCAAAGTGTTTTAACTGTAGACAGGAAACAGTAGATGCAATTGCACTTTATTGCAGCTTTATATCCTGTGGTCCGCAGACAGATCCCGCTGCAGTCTTTGTGATGGGAGATTTTAAGTCTCATAAGATTCTCCTGGTGTTTGTGGTGTGCGTTTTTTGTCGCACATTAAAAAGTTGTTTAAGACCAAAACATCCTGAAGCGTGTGGCGGCCTTAAGTCTGTATAGTCATGGGTTTCAACATCCTGTTTACCGATGGGTTTTACTGTAGACAGGAACCAGCTGAAGCGCTGATCTGTCCGAGTCCGACCCGAGCCCAACATAAGTTCTAAATATTGGTCCATACCCGTCCCAAAATGTCGGGTTCTTGTCAGGTTTCCATGCTCTAGTTGAAATTTTATTTTTAACCATAGACCGTATTGAATAAATGTTTCGTTGGACCCAGAGGTTGGGTGTGACATCAGACTTACAAGCCAAATAGGTCAGTACTGTTACAGTACAATTACAGGAGCAACATCCTTTGTAAAAACAGAACAGTGTTAAATAAAGATTGCAGTCATGTCTGTTTCTTCCATGTTTCATTGTCGTCAATATTTGAAAATATTTATAAAACAAGCACATATCTCTTAAGTACAGTATTTTTCATAGTTTTAAGAAAGAAAGGATCCTACAGTTCAAAAACTTGACGTGATATAGAAAAAATTAGATCAGTTTTGGATTCCGCACCTAAAAATGAGTTAAAAACAGCTGTCAGACCAAACTCAACACAAATGGTGTGTTATTATCTGAACTTTCTCTTTCAGAAGACATTTCATATTTCCTTTTGAATCGTTAATTACCGTGGTAACAGTCCTCATCATTGTGAACCCCGTGGACAGAGAGTACACAGTGTGATGTCAGCCTGTTATTTTCCCACCTTAGTTTATAAAGTATTCATATATTCTTAAGCCGCCCAGCTGCTCCCGTCAGCACAACCCATAGATACATGTGATACACTCCCTTCTGTCAAACCGGAATTACTCTGTGTATTATTTCTTAACACATTCCCAAAGATATTCCTAAGCAAAGTCTGCGCCATTTCCATAACCATCACACAAACACGCCCGTGCACCGGTCACTTCTGGATCCCCCGCTCCTCCATTGTCTGCTCAAATATCGAATTCCGCCCTGACAATGGCTTCGTAAATCCTATCTGTCATATGCACTGCCAATAAACCACCTTCCCACACCAAGATGGCCGCCGCATAATGCCCTTTATCTGCGCGCCGCTACAACGGCGTCCCCGGGCTTGATAATACTCTAGATACCCGCGAGGCAATTACAGGCGCGCCCACGGAAACGCACCGGCGATAGAAAGGGGGTAAACAGAGCATTGTGAGGGGAGCGGCTTGGCACAAGTCGGCCATATTGTCATTCATAGGTACTTTTGACATGTAAAAGAAGCATTGTGGCGTATCTAACCATCGGGACGGACGTGTGTTACAACAGACCACGCGGCACATCTAAATAAACCGATTCCAGGATATTCGCTCATGTTTTTTTTTTTGGCAGAAAGAAGTGAAGTTTGACACAAGAATGGAGGGATGACACAAAAGAGCAAATAGAGGAGGAGGAGGAGGGGAAGTGCTGGGACGTTTTATTGACACAGACTAAACAAGATGCTAATGTTATGTTTGTAAAAGTTTTTCAGTCAGTCCAGTCGTCATGTCTTATACAAATGACAACAGGCCCGAGCGATGGAAAAGTGAATAAAACATGTTTATAGTGATTTGTGTGACGAAAATAGAATCTCTTCATCTTACCTTAGTTTTTCCTTCATTGTGGACATTTTTGTTGCACCGAAACACATAAAAAACATGTGTCCTTACCGTGAGCGGGCTGCATCTCCACAAAGTACAGTTTAAACTTTCTATTTCCGTGGAATCATGTAAAGCAGAGGTGTCAAACTCATTTTGGTCCGGGGGCCGTATGCAGCCTACTTTGATCCCAAAAGGGCCGGATCAGAAAACTCAGTTCTCTCTTCAAGTTATTGTGTTTTTCTCCATGTCTCGTAGTGGTGTTTAAGATTATATTCCTCGAGCAACTCCACTTGTTCCAAACACACTGAGCACAGATTTCCCATTCACCTCTGTCAACAAATAAGAATTAGACTATTTTTCTTGGGAAATCCTGAACTCAGCATCTGCTTTTCTCATTTTTTGACATTTTGCTGATGAGGGTCACGGTCGACAGTCAGAACGATCGTCCTTTAAGAGCGTTTGGAAAGAGGAAAGTCTTCATTTGTGCTGCTCTGGTGGGAGTCATAGCGTGCAGAAACGCCGGAGACGCTGCTATGCTAAACGGTGCAGAAAATTAACAGAAAAATCTGAACATTTTAAGTATTTTAATAGAAAAATCAGCCGAGGGCCAGATTAAAGGTCTTGGAGGGCCGGATCTGGCCCCCGGGCCGCATGTTTGACACATGTGATGTAAAGGATCAGAAAGTTACACACTGTTGCTCTTAAGTATATTGGGACAACATTTGGACTTTTTGGTGCATCGCCTATTGGCCTTAAATCTCCAGCATATTTTGTTTTGATCAATCTGCTCCCTAAGAAATCCACACAAAACTTATTTTAACACTTTCACATGAAGAGAAAAGGGCTGTGGGGGGAATTGTAACGCCATAAAATACCAAATAGTTGCCGGGACGTTTATTTATTTCAATCACTTAACAGACCAGGTGTTTATTTGAGACCAGGCGGCAATTTGGGGCGATTCATCCTCACAAAAATCTTGCTAAGAAAAACTGGGAAAATCTGGAACTCACATTCTTTT
The DNA here is from genome assembly GCA_034769755.1 of Odontamblyopus lacepedii. Taxonomy (NCBI): domain Eukaryota; kingdom Metazoa; phylum Chordata; class Actinopteri; order Gobiiformes; family Gobiidae; genus Odontamblyopus; species Odontamblyopus lacepedii. The sequence goes on along the minus strand of CM068354.1, from coordinate 3,552,834 downwards.
AACATTCTTTTAAGTGTGACTATAATTTAGGCGACTTTCTATACAGACATAGGCGAGTAGTTTGAAATGTTACAACAAGCAGCTGTTTTTTTTCAGCACTTATAGTTTATGTAAAATGAGCCGTGTGGTTTTAAGTTTGGTTTGTGTGGAGACGACGCGAGCATCAGTCCTGCTCCTGTTGTTGCAGCACAACTTCTGTCTTCAGAACAGTTATTTATCAAAATATACAAATATACATGTTTAATACACCTGCACTCATGTTTAAAGGGACTCAGCTCTTATTTGGTATTTTATGGAAGTTTAAATTACTGCATTTGGAGAAAATAATCAATGCTGGACCAAAATATCGCCCCAAACATATTGACAGAGCCAACTGGATGTCAATTACTCTGGATTCTGATCTCTGCTTTAAAGATACAGTATGTAACTTTCTGAAGATGACGCATCACTTGTGTTGGGAGCTGCATTCTCTGTGGGAGGAGCGAGTGCTGAGCAAAGCCAAGTGTCTCCTGGCTCCGCCCCTCCATCCTCTGACTCCTGACTTTATCCTGATGCCTTCAGGACGTCGTTTTTATGCTCCGGTACAGAAGACTAACCGCTTCTCCAATTCTTTTGTGCCTTCAGCTATTAAAGTGCTAAATTCTGAGGGTCGTGTTTTTTGAGGTTTTGCTCTGTCATATGTATATTGTTCTTATATTGTTCTTTGAGTTCCACTTGTGTCTGTAATGCTCTGACACACTGTGTGTTTGTGCGGGTGAGAAGTGAGAACTGCTCTGTGAAAGCTGCAAACGAATTGCCCTCTGGGATCAATAAAGTTTTCTGATTCTGATTCTAATTCCATAGAAATAAAAAGTCACTTTTATTTTAGTAATTTTTAGCTCCAAAGTTACATATTGCAGCTTTAAATAAAAGCTTATAGGCCTAACCAAACGTGAATGCAGCCGAGCAGAAACGATGCACGTTCATTGTTTTTCGACATTTCAGCGTTGCACGTTTGAGTCGTCTGGATCCTCCGGCCCTCAGGACACCAGCGCTCTGTAACATCCATGTTCTTAGTCTGCCACATCTGTATGATTCTGCAGTGTGCCGTCTGCAGGGCATTTAGCACAAGTGAACAAAAGTCTGTGGCTGTCTACTGTCATCTGTATCTGTCCATAGGTGGCGCTGTCAGCCTGGTCCTACAGAGTTTTGTTGTGATGATGTTTCCAGTGACGAAGGGATGGGAGTCAGTGCTGCTTTTCCACAGGACCTCAGTGAAGGTGTTTCTATCATTAAAAGGCCTGTGCCGGCTTCACTCATAATTCTATATGGCCCCAGTACAGATAAACTGCATGAGTCAAAATGAGGCGATATAAACATTTAACTCTATCAGAAAATTACTTCAAAGTAGTGAAATGCAGCAAGATCATTTTACTGGACAGTTGAAATTTCTGAAGTTCTTTTAAAATAAACGACCTAGACTAGAATGAAGCAGTCTCAGAACTAGTAAGTAGATCATAAATCTGAAAACAATTTTAACACTTAGAATCATTTGATTGTTTGTTTGTTTTGAAAAATAATTAGAAAATGGAATATCAGAAATCAAATGTATTCTGCGCTTTCTATAAGCCTCTTGAGTCGGCCTGCTCCTTTTGGGCGTCTAATGTGTTCTTTATTTTCTGGGGAGGCCTCTGTTATTGTTAATTATTTTCTTTGCGATCTGCTGACCACTGTGATACTCAAACAAAAGAGAGAGAGAGAGAGATCACATTTAAAAGACATTTTAGATTCTGTTTTTGTTTTCACGAGTCTTGGCACCTTCCCATTTATTTGAACTCCTCCAGCTCCATGTCCCATCCAGAGGTCCAGCACCTCCTGATGTCCCCAGAACCAGGCTGAGGACCAAAGGAGACGGGACCTTCTCTGTGGTTGTGGAACACTTTCCCTTTGCACATTAGAACTGCACAGTCACTGCAGCACTTTAAATCCTCGCTCAAAACACACCTTTTCCTTGGCATCTGTCCTGAGTTAGGAAGAGACACCCTGGCACCTGCTGCTGTGATTATGCTTAATGTATGTTTCACTTCACTGTAAATGTTGTTCAGCACCTTCATGAGCTTTGACTGTTTTCTAAATGTACAAATACATTTGATTTTAAATTTTGATTTGAATAACCCGATATGAGTTTTAAAATCTTGGCCAGATCAGATACATTTGCAGTGTATAAAGCGTTTTGCCGTTAGCATGCTAGTCGTTGTTATGCAGCAGAACTGTCCGGTCTCTGAGGGTTCTGAAAAGCTCTTCTAAACTCCTCGTGGTGAATAATGAGGACGCTCTGAATGCAGAAGATGAAAACTTTGGAGCGTGGAGTGTTTCAGATGAACTAGTTCTGTTTTTCTCTCATAAAGTCGGTTTAGATGAACATTACGATTTCAAATGTCCAAATGATTATAGATTAGATTATAATTCTATAACAGACACAAGCACGGCACGTCCTCCCACAGTGTTCCTCAGCCACTCACATTCCTGTATAAAACACAAAAGCAGCAGTAACTTTCCGGAGAGTAAATTATAACATTATTCTCTAATTTTTCTATTTTAAGTCAGTGCTGTTTCTCTTCCTCCAAAGATAATCCCTCTCCATGGTCCTGGCAGTTCGTCTTTGCTCTGCGTGTTTGCCTTGTGTTCCAGTATTTACCCTGCTCCCTCCTGAATATTCATGCCTCTCATAACCCCGTCATAAAGCTCTGTATTAAAGCAGGATTTAATCGCGTCCGAGCGTTCATTATTTTTCTATTAGCGCGGCGCGGAGAGCTCCGAGCCAGCAGGTCGGACCAGCCGCCATTAGGTTAGCGGTCAGATACACAGAGCGCTAATATCGCCTCATTTAGTGGCCGCTGCGCTACTTCAAGCAAATAATGAGAAGAAGGGAATAAAAAGGGTGATTTACGACGGAGGGAGGGAGGGAGGGAGGGAAAGAGAGAAGAGAGAGAGAAGGGGAGGAGGAGGGGAAGAGAGAGAGGAGAAGGAGGGAGAGACTGGAGAGGGGAGAAGAGAGATGGAGAGGAAAGAGAAGAGAGAGAAAGAGAGAGAGGGGAGAAGAGAGAGAAAAAGAAGGGGAGAGAGGAGGAAGAGAGGAGAGGGACACAGAGGGGAAGGAGGAAGAGAAGGGAGAAAAGAGGAGCGAAGGGGAGGAGACAGAAAGAGGAGGGGATAGAGAGAGGAAAAGGAGGGAGAGAAGGGGAGACAGAGAGGGAGGAGACTAAAAGAGAGGAAAGAGGAGAGAGAGAGGGTTCTCGAAGCAAAGAGAGAAAGAGAAGTGAAGAGAGGAGAAGGAGGGACAGACAGGAGAGGGGAAAAGAGAGATGGAGAGGAAAGTGAAGGGGAGAAAGGAGGGAAAGAGAGAGGAGAGGGGAGAAGAGGAGGGAAGGAGAGGAGAAGGAGGGAGAGACAGAAGAGGGGGGAAGAGAAGGAGAGAGAAGAGAAAGAAGAGATAGAAGGGGGGAGGGGAAGAGAGGAGAGGGACAGAGAGAGAAGAGAGGAGAGAGGGAGAGAGAGAAAGATGAGAGCACAAACGGGTGAGAAGAGGGAAGGAGAGGGGGAAAAAGAGAAGAGAGAGAATGGGAGACAGGAGGGAAAGAGAGGAGAGGGACACAGAAGAGAAGGAGGAAGAGAGGAGAGAGAAAGAGAAAGGGAGCGAGGAGGAAAAGAGGGGAGAGAGAGAGGAGCAAGAGGGAAAGACAGGGAGGGGAGAAGAGAAGAAAAAGGGAGAGAAAGGAGGGGAAAAGGAACACAGCAAGAGAGAAAGAAGAGAGAGGTGTAGACAGGATGGATGGGAGGAAAGGGAGAGAAAGATGGAAAAAGGAGGGAATCAGAGGAGAGTGGGAGAAAGACAGAAGAAGGAAAAAGGAACAGAGAGAGAAAGAAGAGAGAGAGGTGTAGAGAGGAGAATGAGGGAGAGATGAGGAGAAATGAGAAGAGGAGGAAGGAGAGGTAAAGTGTGAGTCTGTACAAGTGAACTCTTTTTTTAGTCCCCTGCTCTCCTTCTTCCCCTCTCTCTGTCTCTTCTTTCTGTATCCCCCTGCTCTCCTTCTTCCCCTCTCTCTGTCTCTTCTTTCTGTATCCCCCTGCTCTCCTTCTTCCCCTCTCTTCGTCTCTTCTCTCTGTCCTTTTCCTCTCGAGCCGAACCGCGCTCGGATATCCGCTCCAGTGTCATTGTTGTCGGGGGTGAGAATGGGGATTGTAGTTTTTTGGAGCTCCGCGGAGTGTGACGTGTCGTGTCTGCGGAGCGGCGGCAGACGTGTCTCGCGGCGCTTATTTAAGATGAGCTGTTTAATTAAAAGTGGATTACAGCAGCTCTGTTCAAACAGCTCAGATTAGCAGCGCGCACACATTTGCTCAAGTAAATTTGACTTTGCCACGGGATTGGTGGAGCGGAAGGGGGGCCGGTAATAAGAGGAGAGGAGCGAGGGAGCGAGGGATCAGGAGCAGGCTGTGCGGAGGGAGAGAAGAGGTGGAGCAGAGGAGGGGGGGTAATAAAAGGAGAGGTGGAAGAGGGGATCAGGAGCAGGCTGTGCGGAGGGAGAGAAGAGGAAAGAGATAGAGAGAGAAAGGGGATCGGGAGCAGGCTGTGCGGAGGGAGAGAAGAGGGGGAGAGAGAGAGAGGAGAGGAAAGAGATAGAGAGAGAAAAAGGGGATCAGGAGCAGGCTGTGCGGAGGGAGAGAAGAGGGGGAGAGAGGGAGAGGAGAGGAAAGAGATAGAGAGAGAAAGAGGGGATCAGGAGCAGGCTGTGCGGAGGGAGAGAAGTGGGGGAGAGAGAGGGGATCAGGAGCAGTTTGTGCAGAGAGAGAAGAGAGGAGAGGGGGAGGGAGAGAGGGAGGGAGGGCAGAGGTGGAGCAGAGGAGGCCAGTAGTAATAAGAGGAGAGGAGGGAGAAAGAGAAAGAGGAGGGGGAGAGAGAAAAGAGAAAGAAGAGAGAGGGAAAGGGAAGAGAGGAGGGGGAGAGAGAAGAAAGAAAGAAGAGAGAGGGAAAGAGAGGAGAGAGGGGGGACTGAGGGAGAGAGAAACATGAGAGGGAGTGAGAGGAGAGAAAGAACAGGAGGGAAATGAACAGAGAGAGAAGAGAGGGGTAGTGAGAAGGGAAAGAAAGAAGGAGAGAGAAAGAGAGGAGAGGAGGGGGTGAGAGAAGAGGGAAAGAAGAGGGAAAAGGGAACAAAGAGAGAGAGAAGAGAGAGAGATGTAGAGAGTGGGGAAAGAGAGGAGATGGAGGGATGAATGGGAGGAGTGGAGCAGAGGAGACGAGTAGTAATAAGAGGAGAGGAAAGAAAGAGAGAGAGAAAGAGGGGACAAGAACAGTGTGCAGAGAGAGAGTAAGAGGAGGGAGAGAATGGGAGGTGTGGGGGAGAGAGAGAAAGGAGAGACAGAGGGGTAGAGAGGAGGGAAAGAGTGGGAAAGAAGAGAGAGGGAGGGAGAGATGAGAAGAGGAGGGAAGAGGAAAAGTATTGGAGAGAGAAACAGAAGAAGGAGGGAGAGTAGAGAAAGAAGAGGTGGGAAATGAACAGAGGGAGACAGAAGGAAGAGGGATAGAGAGGAGAGAAAGAATAGGTGGGAAAAGGGAACAGAGAAAGAGAGATAGAGAGGAAAGAAAGAAGGACAGAGAGGAAGAAATGAAGAAACAGAGAGAGGAGAGGGAGGAAAAGAAAGAGAGGCAGGGAGAGATGAGAGGATGGGAGAGGAGGAGAGAAATAGAGGGGAAGAGGGGGGTGGAGCAGAGGAAGGAGCAGAAGAAGGGATCAGGAGAAGTCTGTCCAGAGATGAGGGAAGAGGGAGAAGAGGGGAGAGGGGGAGCAGAAGGGAAGATCAGAAGCAGCCGTCTGTCCAGTAAGAGACGGCGAAAGAGGGAGGGAGAGGGGGATGCTGAAGGGAGAGAGATGGAGGAAGGCAGAGGAGGAGGAGTCTGTTCTTCCTGTCCATGTGGGTGTGGCCTAACCCTCACCTGCAGAGGGACTCTCCTGATCTCTGGAGGTCACAAACTCTCCACCGTCCATCTCGGCTCCTGCTGGTGATTGGTCCCGGCCACCTGTGGGACAGAGACGGGCCAATCACATCGCAGCATTGTGGTTTGGGTGGGGCCAGAGGTGAAGCGCCCAAACGAACCAAAACAAACATGGTGATGCAGAAGCACCTGAGCCGATCCCATCAGAAATACAGACTATTTATTTAGTCAATATGTGCTGAGGAAAGATGTCTGAGATTTACTGAATTTAAAGAAAGTTTGATTTTTCTCTTCCTGTTCCACTGTGGAGGGACTTAGAACATATCTGAGTATTTATTCCAGATTGATCACATAGAGCTTAAGTAGGAGCGACACATATTAGTCTGGACTTTTCATCTTTCAGATGTTTTAATCACACATCTTCAGACGAATCAAACACTCTTTTCTGTTTTAAAGTTTCACTTTTCAGTGTTGAACTTAGAATAAGGGCTACTTCCTCTATGTGCTACAGGATGATGTAGTGATGCTGTAGTGATGCTGTAGTGATGCTGTAGTGATGCTGTAGTGATGCTGTAGTGATGATGTAGTGATGCTGTAGTGATGATGTAGTGATGCTGTAGTGATGATATAGTGATGATGTAGTGATGCTGTAGTGATGATGTAGTGATGCTGTAGTGATGATGTAGTGATGCTGTAGTGATGCTGTAGTGATGCTGTAGTGATGTAGTGATGCTGTAGTGATGCTGTAGTGATGATATAGTGATGATGTAGTGATGCTGTAGTGATGATGTAGTGATGCTGTAGTGATGCTGTAGTGATGATATAGTGATGATGTAGTGATGCTGTAGTGATGATGTAGTGATGATGTAGTGATGCTGTAGTGATGATGTAGTGATGCTGTAGTGATGATATAGTGATGATGTAGTGATGCTGTAGTGATGATGTAGTGATGCTGTAGTGATGATATAGTGATGATGTAGTGATGCTGTAGTGATGCTGTAGTGATGTAGTGATGATGTAGTGATGATGTAGTGATGCTGTAGTGATGCTGTAGTGATGATGTAGTGATGCTGTAGTGATGTAGTGATGATGTAGTGATGCTGTAGTGATGATGTAGTGATGATGTAGTGATGCTGTAGTGATGTAGTGATGATGTAGTGATGCTGTAGTGATGATGTAGTGATGATGTAGTGATGCTGTAGTGATGCTGTAGTGATGATGTAGTGATGATGTAGTGATGCTGTAATGATGATGTAGTGATGCTGTAGTGATGCTGTAGTGATGATGTAGTGATGCTGTAATGATGCTGTAGTGATGCTGTAGTGATGCTGTAGTGATGCTGTAGTGATGCTGTGGTGATGATGTAGTGATGCTGTAATGATGCTGTAATGATGCTGTAGTGATGATGTAGTGATGCTGCAGTGATGATGTAGTGATGATGTAGTGATGCTGTAGTGATGATGTAGTGATGCTGTAGTGATGCTGTAGTGATGATGTAGTGATGCTGTATTGATGATGTAGTGATGCTGTAGTGATGCTGTAGTGATCATGTAGAGATGCTGTAGTGATGATGTAGTGATGCTGTAGTGATGATGTAGTGATGCTGTAGTGATGCTGTAGTGATGATGTAGTGATGCTGTATTGATGATGTAGTGATGCTGTAGTGATGCTGTAGTGATCATGTAGAGATGCTGTAGTGATGCTGTAGTGATGATGTAGTGATGATGTAGTGATGCTGTAGTGATGATGTAGTGATGCTGTAGTGATGATGTAGTGATGCTGTAGTGATGATGTAGTTATGATGTAGTGATGCTGTATTGATGATGTAGTGATGATGTAGTGATGATTTAGTGATGATGTAGTGATGCTGTAGTGATGCTGTAGTGATGCTGTAGTGATGCTGTAGTGATGATGTAGTGATGCTGTAGTGATAATTTAGTGATGCTGTAGTGATGATGTAGTGATGATGTAGTGATGCTGTAGTGATGATGTAGTGATGCTGTAGTGATGTAGTGATGCTGTAGTGATGATGTAGTGATGATGTAGTGATGCTGTAGTGATAATTTAGTGATGCTGTAGTGATGCTGTAGTGATGCTGTAATGATGCTGTAGTGATGCTGTAGTGATGCTGTAGTGATGATGTAGTGATGCTGTAGTGATAATTTAGTGATGCTGTAGTGATGCTGTAGTGATGCTGTAGTGATGATGTAGTGATGATGTAGTGATGATGTAGTGATGCTGTAGTGATGCTGTAGTGATGATGTAGTGATGCTGTAGTGATAATTTAGTGATGCTGTAGTGATGCTGTAGTGATGCTGTAGTGATGATGTAGTGATGATGTAGTGATGATGTAGTGATGATGTAGTGATGCTGTATTGATGATGTAGTGATGATGTAGTGATGATGTAGTGATGCTGTAGTGATGCTGTAGTGATGATGTAGTGATGCTGTATTGATGATGTAGTGATGCTGTAGTGATGCTGTAGTGATGATGTAGTGATGCTGTAGTGATGATGTAGAGATGCTGTAGTGATGATGTAGTGATGATGTAGTGATGCTGTATTGATGATGTAGTGATGATGTAGTGATGATTTAGTGATGATGTAGTGATGCTGTAGTGATGCTGTAGTGATGCTGTAGTGATGCTGTAGTGATGATGTAGTGATGCTGTAGTGATAATTTAGTGATGCTGTAGTGATGATGTAGTGATGATGTAGTGATGCTGTAGTGATGATGTAGTGATGCTGTAGTGATGGTAGTGATGTAGTGATGCTGTAGTGATGATGTAGTGATGATGTAGTGATGCTGTAGTGATAATTTAGTGATGCTGTAGTGATGCTGTAGTGATGCTGTAATGATGCTGTAGTGATGCTGTAGTGATGCTGTAGTGATGATGTAGTGATGCTGTAGTGATAATTTAGTGATGCTGTAGTGATGCTGTAGTGATGCTGTAGTGATGATGTAGTGATGATGTAGTGATGATGTAGTGATGCTGTAGTGATGCTGTAGTGATGATGTAGTGATGCTGTAGTGATAATTTAGTGATGCTGTAGTGATGCTGTAGTGATGCTGTAGTGATGATGTAGTGATGATGTAGTGATGATGTAGTGATGATGTAGTGATGATGTAGTGATGCTGTATTGATGATGTAGTGATGATGTAGTGATGATGTAGTGATGCTGTAGTGATGCTGTAGTGATGATGTAGTGATGCTGTATTGATGATGTAGTGATGCTGTAGTGATGCTGTAGTGATGATGTAGTGATGCTGTAGTGATGATGTAGAGATGCTGTAGTGATGATGTAGTGATGATGTAGAGATGATGTAGAGATGATGATGATGTAGTGATGATGTAGTGATGATGTAGTGAGTATTGATGATGTAGTGATGCTGTAGTGATGCTTGTAGTGATGCTGTAGTGATGCTGTAGTGATGCTGTAGTGATGATGTAGTGATGATGTAGTGATGCTGTAGTGATGATGTAGTGATGCTGTAGTGATGATGTAGTGATGATGTAGTGATGCTGTAGTGATGATGTAGTGATGCTGTAGTGATGCTGTAGTGATGATGTAGTGATGCTGTAGTGATGATGTAGTGATGCTGTAGTGATGATGTAGTGATGATGTAGTGATGCTGTATTGATGATGTAGTGATGATGTAGTGATGATTTAGTGATGATGTAGTGATGCTGTAGTGATGCTGTAGTGATGCTGTAGTGATGCTGTAGTGATGATGTAGTGATGCTGTAGTGATAATTTAGTGATGCTGTAGTGATGATGTAGTGATGATGTAGTGATGCTGTAGTGATGATGTAGTGATGCTGTAGTGATGCTGTAGTGATGATGGAGTGATGCTGTAGTGATAATTTAGTGATGCTGTAGTGATGCTGTAGTGATGCTGTAATGATGCTGTAGTGATGCTGTAGTGATGCTGTAGTGATGATGTAGTGATGCTGTAGTGATAATTTAGTGATGCTGTAGTGATGCTGTAGTGATGCTGTAGTGATGATGTAGTGATGATGTAGTGATGATGTAGTGATGCTGTAGTGATGCTGTAGTGATGATGTAGTGATGCTGTAGTGATAATTTAGTGATGCTGTAGTGATGCTGTAGTGATGCTGTAGTGATGATGTAGTGATGATGTAGTGATGATGTAGTGATGCTGTAGTGATGATGTAGTGATGCTGTAGTGATGCTGTAGTGATGCTGTAGTGATGGTGTAGTGATGATGTAGTGATGATGTAGTGATGCTGTAGTGATGTAGTGATGCTGTAGTGATGATGTAGCGATGATGTAGTGATGCTGTAGTGATGCTGTAGTGATGCTGTAGTGATAATTTAGTGATGCTGTAGTGATGCTGTAGTGATGCTGTAGTGATGATGTAGTGGTGCTATAGTGATGATGTAGTGATGATGTAGTGATGCTGTAGTGATGCTGTAGTGATGCTGTAGTGATGCTGTAGTGATGATGTAGTGATGCTGTAGTGATGATGTAGTGATGATGTAGTGATGCTGTAGTGATGCTGTAGTGATGCTGTAGTGATAATTTAGTGATGCTGTAGTGATGCTGTAGTGATGCTGTAGTGATGATGTAGTGGTGCTATAGTGATGATGTAGTGATGACGTAGTGATGCTGTAGTGATGCTGTAGTGATGCTGTAGTGATGCTGTAGTGATGATGTAGTGATGATGTAGTGATGATGTAGTGATGCTGTAGTGATGCTGTAGTGATGCTGTAGTGATGCTGTAGTGATGATGTAGTGATGCTGTAGTGATGTTGCAGTGATGCTGTAGTGATGCTGTAGTGATGCTGTAGTGATGCTGTAGTGATGATGTAGTGATGCTGTAGTGATGATGTAGTGATGCTGTAGTGATGATGTAGTGATGCTGTAGTGATGCTGTAGTGATGCTGTAGTGATGATGTAGTGATGATGTAGTGATGCTGTAGTGATGATGTAGTGATGCTGTTGTGATGCTGTAGTGATGCTGTAGTGATGATGTAGTGATGATGTAGTGATGATGTGGTGATGCTGTAGTGATGATTTAGTGATGATGTAGTGATGTTGTAGTGATGCTGTTGTGATGATGTAGTGATGATGTAGTGATGATGTAGTGATGCTGTAGTGATGCTGTAGTGATGATGTAGTGATGCTGTAGTGATGATGTAGTGATGATGTAGTGATGCTGTAGTGATGCTGTCGTGATGCTGTAGTGATGATGTAGTGATGATGTGGTGATGCTGTAGTGATGATTTAGTGATGATGTAGTGATGTTGTAGTGATGCTGTTGTGATGCTGTAGTGATGCTGTAGTGATGCTGTAGTGATGATGTAGTGATGATGTAGTGATGCTGTAGTGATGATGTAGTGATGCTGTAGTGATGATGTAGTGATGCTGTTGTGATGCTGTAGTGATGCTGTAGTGATGCTGTAGTGATGATGTAGTGATGCTGTAGTGATGCTGTAGTGATGCTGTAGTGATGATGTAGTGATGATGTAGTGATGCTGTAGTGATGCTGTAGTGATGATGTAGTGATGATGTAGTGATGATGTAGTGATGCTGTAATGATGCTGTAGTGATGATGTAGTGATGCTGTAATGATGCTGTAGTGATGATGTAGTGATGATGTAGTGATGCTGTAATGATGCTGTAGTTATGCTGTAGTGATGCTGTAGTGATGCTGTAGTGATGCTGTGGTGATGATGTAGTGATGCTGTAATGATGCTGTAATGATGCTGTAGTGATGATGTAGTGATGCTGTAGTGATGATGTAGTGATGATGTAGTGATGCTGTAGTGATGATGTAGTGATGATGTAGTGATGATGTAGTGATGCTGTAGTGATGCTGTAGTGATGATGTAGTGATGCTGTAGTGATGATGTAGTGATGATGTAGTGATGCTGTAGTGATGATGTAGTGATGCTGTAGTGATGCTGTAGTGATGATGTAGTGATGCTGTAGTGATGCTGTAGTGATGATGTAGTGATGATGTAGTGATGGTGTAGTGATGCTGTAGTGATGCTGTAGTGATGATGTAGTGATGATGTAGTGATGATGTAGTGATGCTGTAGTGATGCTGTAGTGATGCTGTAGTGATGCTGTAGTGATGATGTAGTGATGCTGTAGTGATGCTGTAGTGATGCTGTAGTGATGATGTAGTGATGATGTAGTGATGATGTAGTGATGCTGTAGTGATGCTGTAGTGATGATGTAGTGATGATGTAGTGATGATGTACTGATGATGTAGTGATGATGTAGTGATGCTGTAGTGATGCTGTAGTGATGCTGTAGTGATGCTGTAGTGATGCTGTAGTGATGATGTACTGATGATGTAGTGATGATGTAGTGATGCTGTAGTGATGATGTAGCGATGCTGTAGTGATGATGTAGTGATGATGTAGTGATGCTGTACTGATGATGTAGTGATGATGTAGTGATGATGTAGTGATGATGTAGTGATGCTGTAGTGATGATGTAGAGATGCTGTAGTGATGATGTAGTGATGCTGTAGTGATGATGTAGTGATGCTGTAGTGATGATGTAGTGATGATGTAGTGATGCTGTATTGATGATGTAGTGATGATGTAGTGATGATGTAGTGATGCTGTAGTGATGCTGTAGTGATGATGTAGTGATGCTGTATTGATGATGTAGTGATGCTGTAGTGATGATGTAGTGATGATTTAGTGATGATGTAGTGATGCTGTAGTGATGCTGTAGTGATGCTGTAGTGATGATGTAGTGATGCTGTAGTGATGATGTAGTGATGATGTAGTGATGATGTAGTGATGCTGTAGTGATGATGTAGTGATGCTGTAGTGATTATGTAGTGATGATTTAGTGATGCTGTGGTGATGATGTGGTGATGATGTAGTAGTGATGCTGTAGTGATAATTTAGTGATGCTGTACTGATGATGTAGTGATGATGTAGTGATGCTGTAGTGATGCTGTAGTGATGCTGTAGTGATGATGTACTGATGATGTAGTGATGATGTAGTGATGCTGTAGTGATGATGTAGCGATGCTGTAGTGATGATGTAGTGATGATGTAGTGATGCTGTAGTGATGCTGTAGTGATGCTGTACTGATGATGTAGTGATGATGTAGTGAAGATGTAGTGATGCTGTAGTGATGCTGTAGTGATGCTGTAGTGATGCTGTAGTGATGATGTAGAGATGCTGTAGTGATGCTGTAGTGATGATGTAGTGATGATGTAGTGATGCTGTAGTGATGATGTAGTGATGATGTAGTGATGCTGTATTGATGATGTAGTGATGATGTAGTGATGATTTAGTGATGATGTAGTGATGCTGTAGTGATGCTGTAGTGATGCTGTAGTGATGATGTAGTGATGCTGTAGTGATAATTTAGTGATGCTGTAGTGATGCTGTAGTGATGATGTAGTGATGCTGTAGTGATAATTTAGTGATGCTGTAGTGATGATGTAGTGATGATGTAGTGATGCTGTAGTGATAATTTAGTGATGCTGTAGTGATGATGTAGTGATGCTGTAGTGATGATGTAGTGATGCTGTAGTGATGCTGTAGTGATGATGTAGTGATGCTGTATTGATGATGTAGTGATGCTGTAGTGATGCTGTAGTGATCATGTAGAGATGCTGTAGTGATGATGTAGTGATGCTGTAGTGATGATGTAGTGATGCTGTAGTGATGCTGTAGTGATGATGTAGTGATGCTGTATTGATGATGTAGTGATGCTGTAGTGATGCTGTAGTGATCATGTAGAGATGCTGTAGTGATGCTGTAGTGATGCTGTAGTGATGATGTAGAGATGCTGTAGTGATGATGTAGTGATGCTGTAGTGATGATGTAGTGATGCTGTAGTGATGATGTAGTTATGATGTAGTGATGCTGTATTGATGATGTAGTGATGATGTAGTGATGATTTAGTGATGATGTAGTGATGCTGTAGTGATGCTGTAGTGATGCTGTAGTGATGCTGTAGTGATGCTGTAGTGATGATGTAGTGATGCTGTAGTGATAATTTAGTGATGCTGGAGTGATGATGTAGTGATGATGTAGTGATGCTGTAGTGATGATGTAGTGATGCTGTAGTGATGTAGTGATGCTGTAGTGATGATGTAGTGATGATGTAGTGATGCTGTAGTGATAATTTAGTGATGCTGTAGTGATGCTGTAGTGATGCTGTAATGATGCTGTAGTGATGCTGTAGTGATGCTGTAGTGATGATGTAGTGATGCTGTAGTGATAATTTAGTGATGCTGTAGTGATGCTGTAGTGATGCTGTAGTGATGATGTAGTGATGATGTAGTGATGATGTAGTGATGCTGTAGTGATGCTGTAGTGATGATGTAGTGATGCTGTAGTGATAATTTAGTGATGCTGTAGTGATGCTGTAGTGATGCTGTAGTGATGATGTAGTGATGATGTAGTGATGATGTAGTGATGATGTAGTGATGCTGTATTGATGATGTAGTGATGATGTAGTGATGATGTAGTGATGCTGTAGTGATGCTGTAGTGATGATGTAGTGATGCTGTATTGATGATGTAGTGATGCTGTAGTGATGCTGTAGTGATGATGTAGTGATGCTGTAGTGATGATGTAGAGATGCTGTAGTGATGATGTAGTGATGATGTAGTGATGCTGTATTGATGATGTAGTGATGATGTAGTGATGATTTAGTGATGATGTAGTGATGCTGTAGTGATGCTGTAGTGATGCTGTAGTGATGCTGTAGTGATGATGTAGTGATGCTGTAGTGATAATTTAGTGATGCTGTAGTGATGATGTAGTGATGATGTAGTGATGCTGTAGTGATGATGTAGTGATGCTGTAGTGATGCTGTAGTGATGATGTAGTGATGCTGTAGTGATGATGTAGTGATGCTGTAGTGATGATGTAGTGATGATGTAGTGATGCTGTATTGATGATGTAGTGATGATGTAGTGATGATTTAGTGATGATGTAGTGATGCTGTAGTGATGCTGTAGTGATGCTGTAGTGATGCTGTAGTGATGATGTAGTGATGCTGTAGTGATAATTTAGTGATGCTGTAGTGATGATGTAGTGATGATGTAGTGATGCTGTAGTGATGATGTAGTGATGCTGTAGTGATGCTGTAGTGATGATGGAGTGATGCTGTAGTGATAATTTAGTGATGCTGTAGTGATGCTGTAGTGATGCTGTAATGATGCTGTAGTGATGCTGTAGTGATGCTGTAGTGATGATGTAGTGATGCTGTAGTGATAATTTAGTGATGCTGTAGTGATGCTGTAGTGATGCTGTAGTGATGATGTAGTGATGATGTAGTGATGATGTAGTGATGCTGTAGTGATGCTGTAGTGATGATGTAGTGATGCTGTAGTGATAATTTAGTGATGCTGTAGTGATGCTGTAGTGATGCTGTAGTGATGATGTAGTGATGATGTAGTGATGATGTAGTGATGCTGTAGTGATGATGTAGTGATGATGTAGTGATGCTGTAGTGATGCTGTAGTGATGCTGTAGTGATGGTGTAGTGATGATGTAGTGATGATGTAGTGATGCTGTAGTGATGTAGTGATGCTGTAGTGATGATGTAGTGATGATGTAGTGATGCTGTAGTGATGCTGTAGTGATGCTGTAGTGATAATTTAGTGATGCTGTAGTGATGCTGTAGTGATGCTGTAGTGATGATGTAGTGGTGCTCTAGTGATGATGTAGTGATGATGTAGTGATGCTGTAGTGATGCTGTAGTGATGCTGTAGTGATGCTGTAGTGATGATGTAGTGATGCTGTAGTGATGATGTAGTGATGATGTAGTGATGCTGTAGTGATGCTGTAGTGATGCTGTAGTGATGATGTAGTGGTGCTATAGTGATGATGTAGTGATGCTGTAGTGATGCTGTAGTGATGATGTAGTGGTGCTATAGTGATGATGTAGTGATGATGTAGTGATGCTGTAGTGATGCTGTAGTGATGCTGTAGTGATGCTGTAGTGATAATTTAGTGATGCTGTAGTGATGCTGTAGTGATGCTGTAGTGATGATGTAGTGGTGCTATAGTGATGATGTAGTGATGACGTAGTGATGCTGTAGTGATGCTGTAGTGATGCTGTAGTGATGCTGTAGTGATGATGTAGTGATGATGTAGTGATGATGTAGTGATGCTGTAGTGATGCTGTAGTGATGCTGTAGTGATGCTGTAGTGATGATGTAGTGATGCTGTAGTGATGTTGCAGTGATGCTGTAGTTATGCTGTAGTGATGCTGTAGTGATGCTGTAGTGATGATGTAGTGATGCTGTAGTGATGATGTAGTGATGCTGTAGTGATGATGTAGTGATGCTGTAGTGATGCTGTAGTGATGCTGTAGTGATGATGTAGTGATGATGTAGTGATGCTGTAGTGATGATGTAGTGATGCTGTTGTGATGCTGTAGTGATGCTGTAGTGATGATGTAGTGATGATGTAGTGATGATGTGGTGATGCTGTAGTGATGATTTAGTGATGATGTAGTGATGTTGTAGTGATGCTGTTGTGATGATGTAGTGATGATGTAGTGATGATGTAGTGATGCTGTAGTGATGCTGTAGTGATGATGTAGTGATGCTGTAGTGATGATGTAGTGATGCTGTAGTGATGCTGTAGTGATGATGTAGTGATGCTGTAGTGATAATTTAGTGATGCTGTAGTGATGCTGTAGTGATGCTGTAGTGATGATGTAGTGATGATGTAGTGATGATGTAGTGATGCTGTAGTGATGATGTAGTGATGATGTAGTGATGCTGTAGTGATGCTGTAGTGATGCTGTAGTGATGGTGTAGTGATGATGTAGTGATGATGTAGTGATGCTGTAGTGATGTAGTGATGCTGTAGTGATGATGTAGCGATGATGTAGTGATGCTGTAGTGATGCTGTAGTGATGCTGTAGTGATAATTTAGTGATGCTGTAGTGATGCTGTAGTGATGCTGTAGTGATGATGTAGTGGTGCTATAGTGATGATGTAGTGATGATGTAGTGATGCTGTAGTGATGCTGTAGTGATGCTGTAGTGATGCTGTAGTGATGATGTAGTGATGCTGTAGTGATGATGTAGTGATGATGTAGTGATGCTGTAGTGATGCTGTAGTGATGCTGTAGTGATAATTTAGTGATGCTGTAGTGATGCTGTAGTGATGCTGTAGTGATGATGTAGTGGTGCTATAGTGATGATGTAGTGATGACGTAGTGATGCTGTAGTGATGCTGTAGTGATGCTGTAGTGATGCTGTAGTGATGATGTAGTGATGATGTAGTGATGCTGTAGTGATGCTGTAGTGATGCTGTAGTGATGCTGTAGTGATGATGTAGTGATGCTGTAGTGATGTTGCAGTGATGCTGTAGTGATGCTGTAGTGATGCTGTAGTGATGCTGTAGTGATGATGTAGTGATGCTGTAGTGATGATGTAGTGATGCTGTAGTGATGATGTAGTGATGCTGTAGTGATGCTGTAGTGATGCTGTAGTGATGATGTAGTGATGATGTAGTGATGCTGTAGTGATGATGTAGTGATGCTGTTGTGATGCTGTAGTGATGCTGTAGTGATGATGTAGTGATGATGTAGTGATGATGTGGTGATGCTGTAGTGATGATTTAGTGATGATGTAGTGATGTTGTAGTGATGCTGTTGTGATGATGTAGTGATGATGTAGTGATGATGTAGTGATGCTGTAGTGATGCTGTAGTGATGATGTAGTGATGCTGTAGTGATGATGTAGTGATGATGTAGTGATGCTGTAGTGATGCTGTCGTGATGCTGTAGTGATGATGTAGTGATGATGTGGTGATGCTGTAGTGATGATTTAGTGATGATGTAGTGATGTTGTAGTGATGCTGTTGTGATGCTGTAGTGATGCTGTAGTGATGCTGTAGTGATGATGTAGTGATGATGTAGTGATGCTGTAGTGATGATGTAGTGATGCTGTAGTGATGATGTAGTGATGCTGTTGTGATGCTGTAGTGATGCTGTAGTGATGCTGTAGTGATGATGTAGTGATGCTGTAGTGATGCTGTAGTGATGATGTAGTGATGATGTAGTGATGCTGTAGTGATGCTGTAGTGATGATGTAGTGATGATGTAGTGATGATGTAGTGATGCTGTAATGATGCTGTAGTGATGATGTAGTGATGCTGTAATGATGCTGTAGTGATGATGTAGTGATGATGTAGTGATGCTGTAATGATGCTGTAGTTATGCTGTAGTGATGCTGTAGTGATGCTGTAGTGATGCTGTGGTGATGATGTAGTGATGCTGTAATGATGCTGTAATGATGCTGTAGTGATGATGTAGTGATGCTGTAGTGATGATGTAGTGATGATGTAGTGATGCTGTAGTGATGATGTAGTGATGATGTAGTGATGATGTAGTGATGCTGTAGTGATGCTGTAGTGATGATGTAGTGATGCTGTAGTGATGATGTAGTGATGCTGTAGTGATGATGTAGTGATGCTGTAGTGATGCTGTAGTGATGATGTAGTGATGCTGTAGTGATGCTGTAGTGATGATGTAGTGATGATGTAGTGATGGTGTAGTGATGCTGTAGTGATGCTGTAGTGATGATGTAGTGATGATGTAGTGATGATGTAGTGATGCTGTAGTGATGCTGTAGTGATGCTGTAGTGATGCTGTAGTGATGATGTAGTGATGCTGTAGTGATGCTGTAGTGATGCTGTAGTGATGATGTAGTGATGATGTAGTGATGATGTAGTGATGCTGTAGTGATGCTGTAGTGATGATGTAGTGATGATGTAGTGATGATGTACTGATGATGTAGTGATGATGTAGTGATGCTGTAGTGATGCTGTAGTGATGCTGTAGTGATGCTGTAGTGATGCTGTAGTGATGATGTACTGATGATGTAGTGATGATGTAGTGATGCTGTAGTGATGATGTAGCGATGCTGTAGTGATGATGTAGTGATGATGTAGTGATGCTGTACTGATGATGTAGTGATGATGTAGTGATGATGTAGTGATGATGTAGTGATGCTGTAGTGATGATGTAGAGATGCTGTAGTGATGATGTAGTGATGCTGTAGTGATGATGTAGTGATGCTGTAGTGATGATGTAGTGATGATGTAGTGATGCTGTATTGATGATGTAGTGATGATGTAGTGATGATGTAGTGATGCTGTAGTGATGCTGTAGTGATGATGTAGTGATGCTGTATTGATGATGTAGTGATGCTGTAGTGATGATGTAGTGATGATTTAGTGATGATGTAGTGATGCTGTAGTGATGCTGTAGTGATGCTGTAGTGATGATGTAGTGATGCTGTAGTGATGATGTAGTGATGATGTAGTGATGATGTAGTGATGCTGTAGTGATGATGTAGTGATGCTGTAGTGATTATGTAGTGATGATTTAGTGATGCTGTGGTGATGATGTGGTGATGATGTAGTAGTGATGCTGTAGTGATAATTTAGTGATGCTGTACTGATGATGTAGTGATGATGTAGTGATGCTGTAGTGATGCTGTAGTGATGCTGTAGTGATGATGTACTGATGATGTAGTGATGATGTAGGGATTCTGTAGTCAAGAATAAGCGATGCTGTAGTGATGATGTAGTGATGATGTAGTGATGCTGTAGTGATGCTGTAGTGATGCTGTACTGATGATGTAGTGATGATGTAGTGAAGATGTAGTGATGCTGTAGTGATGCTGTAGTGATGCTGTAGTGATGCTGTAGTGATGATGTAGAGATGCTGTAGTGATGCTGTAGTGATGATGTAGTGATGATGTAGTGATGCTGTAGTGATGATGTAGTGATGATGTAGTGATGCTGTATTGATGATGTAGTGATGATGTAGTGATGATTTAGTGATGATGTAGTGATGCTGTAGTGATGCTGTAGTGATGCTGTAGTGATGATGTAGTGATGCTGTAGTGATAATTTAGTGATGCTGTAGTGATGCTGTAGTGATGATGTAGTGATGCTGTAGTGATAATTTAGTGATGCTGTAGTGATGATGTAGTGATGATGTAGTGATGCTGTAGTGATAATTTAGTGATGCTGTAGTGATGATGTAGTGATGCTGTAGTGATGATGTAGTGATGCTGTAGTGATGCTGTAGTGATGATGTAGTGATGCTGTATTGATGATGTAGTGATGCTGTAGTGATGCTGTAGTGATCATGTAGAGATGCTGTAGTGATGATGTAGTGATGCTGTAGTGATGATGTAGTGATGCTGTAGTGATGCTGTAGTGATGATGTAGTGATGCTGTATTGATGATGTAGTGATGCTGTAGTGATGCTGTAGTGATCATGTAGAGATGCTGTAGTGATGCTGTAGTGATGCTGTAGTGATGATGTAGAGATGCTGTAGTGATGATGTAGTGATGCTGTAGTGATGATGTAGTGATGCTGTAGTGATGATGTAGTTATGATGTAGTGATGCTGTATTGATGATGTAGTGATGATGTAGTGATGATTTAGTGATGATGTAGTGATGCTGTAGTGATGCTGTAGTGATGCTGTAGTGATGCTGTAGTGATGATGTAGTGATGCTGTAGTGATAATTTAGTGATGCTGGAGTGATGATGTAGTGATGATGTAGTGATGCTGTAGTGATGATGTAGTGATGCTGTAGTGATGTAGTGATGCTGTAGTGATGATGTAGTGATGATGTAGTGATGCTGTAGTGATAATTTAGTGATGCTGTAGTGATGCTGTAGTGATGCTGTAATGATGCTGTAGTGATGCTGTAGTGATGCTGTAGTGATGATGTAGTGATGCTGTAGTGATAATTTAGTGATGCTGTAGTGATGCTGTAGTGATGCTGTAGTGATGATGTAGTGATGATGTAGTGATGATGTAGTGATGCTGTAGTGATGCTGTAGTGATGATGTAGTGATGCTGTAGTGATAATTTAGTGATGCTGTAGTGATGCTGTAGTGATGCTGTAGTGATGATGTAGTGATGATGTAGTGATGATGTAGTGATGCTGTATTGATGATGTAGTGATGATGTAGTGATGATGTAGTGATGCTGTAGTGATGCTGTAGTGATGATGTAGTGATGCTGTATTGATGATGTAGTGATGCTGTAGTGATGCTGTAGTGATGATGTAGTGATGCTGTAGTGATGATGTAGAGATGCTGTAGTGATGATGTAGTGATGATGTAGTGATGCTGTATTGATGATGTAGTGATGATGTAGTGATGATTTAGTGATGATGTAGTGATGCTGTAGTGATGCTGTAGTGATGCTGTAGTGATGCTGTAGTGATGATGTAGTGATGCTGTAGTGATAATTTAGTGATGCTGTAGTGATGATGTAGTGATGATGTAGTGATGCTGTAGTGATGATGTAGTGATGCTGTAGTGATGCTGTAGTGATGATGTAGTGATGCTGTAGTGATGATGTAGTGATGCTGTAGTGATGATGTAGTGATGATGTAGTGATGCTGTATTGATGATGTAGTGATGATGTAGTGATGATTTAGTGATGATGTAGTGATGCTGTAGTGATGCTGTAGTGATGCTGTAGTGATGCTGTAGTGATGATGTAGTGATGCTGTAGTGATAATTTAGTGATGCTGTAGTGATGATGTAGTGATGATGTAGTGATGCTGTAGTGATGATGTAGTGATGCTGTAGTGATGCTGTAGTGATGATGGAGTGATGCTGTAGTGATAATTTAGTGATGCTGTAGTGATGCTGTAGTGATGCTGTAATGATGCTGTAGTGATGCTGTAGTGATGCTGTAGTGATGATGTAGTGATGCTGTAGTGATAATTTAGTGATGCTGTAGTGATGCTGTAGTGATGCTGTAGTGATGATGTAGTGATGATGTAGTGATGATGTAGTGATGCTGTAGTGATGCTGTAGTGATGATGTAGTGATGCTGTAGTGATAATTTAGTGATGCTGTAGTGATGCTGTAGTGATGCTGTAGTGATGATGTAGTGATGATGTAGTGATGATGTAGTGATGCTGTAGTGATGATGTAGTGATGATGTAGTGATGCTGTAGTGATGCTGTAGTGATGCTGTAGTGATGGTGTAGTGATGATGTAGTGATGATGTAGTGATGCTGTAGTGATGTAGTGATGCTGTAGTGATGATGTAGTGATGATGTAGTGATGCTGTAGTGATGCTGTAGTGATGCTGTAGTGATAATTTAGTGATGCTGTAGTGATGCTGTAGTGATGCTGTAGTGATGATGTAGTGGTGCTATAGTGATGATGTAGTGATGATGTAGTGATGCTGTAGTGATGCTGTAGTGATGCTGTAGTGATGCTGTAGTGATGATGTAGTGATGCTGTAGTGATGATGTAGTGATGATGTAGTGATGCTGTAGTGATGCTGTAGTGATGCTGTAGTGATAATTTAGTGATGCTGTAGTGATGCTGTAGTGATGCTGTAGTGATGATGTAGTGGTGCTATAGTGATGATGTAGTGATGACGTAGTGATGCTGTAGTGATGCTGTAGTGATGCTGTAGTGATGCTGTAGTGATGATGTAGTGATGATGTAGTGATGATGTAGTGATGCTGTAGTGATGCTGTAGTGATGCTGTAGTGATGCTGTAGTGATGATGTAGTGATGCTGTAGTGATGTTGCAGTGATGCTGTAGTTATGCTGTAGTGATGCTGTAGTGATGCTGTAGTGATGATGTAGTGATGCTGTAGTGATGATGTAGTGATGCTGTAGTGATGATGTAGTGATGCTGTAGTGATGCTGTAGTGATGCTGTAGTGATGATGTAGTGATGATGTAGTGATGCTGTAGTGATGATGTAGTGATGCTGTTGTGATGCTGTAGTGATGCTGTAGTGATGATGTAGTGATGATGTAGTGATGATGTGGTGATGCTGTAGTGATGATTTAGTGATGATGTAGTGATGTTGTAGTGATGCTGTTGTGATGATGTAGTGATGATGTAGTGATGATGTAGTGATGCTGTAGTGATGCTGTAGTGATGATGTAGTGATGCTGTAGTGATGATGTAGTGATGATGTAGTGATGCTGTAGTGATGCTGTCGTGATGCTGTAGTGATGATGTAGTGATGATGTGGTGATGCTGTAGTGATGATTTAGTGATGATGTAGTGATGTTGTAGTGATGCTGTTGTGATGCTGTAGTGATGCTGTAGTGATGCTGTAGTGATGATGTAGTGATGATGTAGTGATGCTGTAGTGATGATGTAGTGATGCTGTAGTGATGATGTAGTGATGCTGTTGTGATGCTGTAGTGATGCTGTAGTGATGCTGTAGTGATGATGTAGTGATGCTGTAGTGATGCTGTAGTGATGATGTAGTGATGATGTAGTGATGCTGTAGTGATGCTGTAGTGATGATGTAGTGATGATGTAGTGATGATGTAGTGATGCTGTAATGATGCTGTAGTGATGATGTAGTGATGCTGTAATGATGCTGTAGTGATGCTGTAGTGATGATGTAGTGATGCTGTAATGATGCTGTAGTTATGCTGTAGTGATGCTGTAGTGATGCTGTAGTGATGCTGTGGTGATGATGTAGTGATGCTGTAATGATGCTGTAATGATGCTGTAGTGATGATGTAGTGATGCTGTAGTGATGATGTAGTGATGATGTAGTGATGCTGTAGTGATGCTGTAGTGATGCTGTAGTGATGCTGTAGTGATGATGTAGTGATGCTGTAGTGATAATTTAGTGATGCTGTAGTGATGATGTAGTGATGATGTAGTGATGCTGTAGTGATGATGTAGTGATGCTGTAGTGATGCTGTAATGATGATGGAGTGATGCTGTAGTGATAATTTAGTGATGCTGTAGTGATGCTGTAGTGATGCTGTAATGATGCTGTAGTGATGCTGTAGTGATGCTGTAGTGATGATGTAGTGATGCTGTAGTGATAATTTAGTGATGCTGTAGTGATGCTGTAGTGATGCTGTAGTGATGATGTAGTGATGATGTAGTGATGATGTAGTGATGCTGTAGTGATGCTGTAGTGATGATGTAGTGATGCTGTAGTGATAATTTAGTGATGCTGTAGTGATGCTGTAGTGATGCTGTAGTGATGATGTAGTGATGATGTAGTGATGATGTAGTGATGCTGTAGTGATGATGTAGTGATGATGTAGTGATGCTGTAGTGATGCTGTAGTGATGCTGTAGTGATGGTGTAGTGATGATGTAGTGATGATGTAGTGATGCTGTAGTGATGTAGTGATGCTGTAGTGATGATGTAGTGATGATGTAGTGATGCTGTAGTGATGCTGTAGTGATGCTGTAGTGATAATTTAGTGATGCTGTAGTGATGCTGTAGTGATGCTGTAGTGATGATGTAGTGGTGCTATAGTGATGATGTAGTGATGATGTAGTGATGCTGTAGTGATGCTGTAGTGATGCTGTAGTGATGCTGTAGTGATGATGTAGTGATGCTGTAGTGATGATGTAGTGATGATGTAGTGATGCTGTAGTGATGCTGTAGTGATGCTGTAGTGATAATTTAGTGATGCTGTAGTGATGCTGTAGTGATGCTGTAGTGATGATGTAGTGGTGCTATAGTGATGATGTAGTGATGACGTAGTGATGCTGTAGTGATGCTGTAGTGATGCTGTAGTGATGCTGTAGTGATGCTGTAGTGATGATGTAGTGATGATGTAGTGATGATGTAGTGATGCTGTAGTGATGCTGTAGTGATGCTGTAGTGATGCTGTAGTGATGATGTAGTGATGCTGTAGTGATGTTGCAGTGATGCTGTAGTTATGCTGTAGTGATGCTGTAGTGATGCTGTAGTGATGATGTAGTGATGCTGTAGTGATGATGTAGTGATGCTGTAGTGATGATGTAGTGATGCTGTAGTGATGCTGTAGTGATGCTGTAGTGATGATGTAGTGATGATGTAGTGATGCTGTAGTGATGATGTAGTGATGCTGTTGTGATGCTGTAGTGATGCTGTAGTGATGATGTAGTGATGATGTAGTGATGATGTGGTGATGCTGTAGTGATGATTTAGTGATGATGTAGTGATGTTGTAGTGATGCTGTTGTGATGATGTAGTGATGATGTAGTGATGATGTAGTGATGCTGTAGTGATGCTGTAGTGATGATGTAGTGATGCTGTAGTGATGATGTAGTGATGATGTAGTGATGCTGTAGTGATGCTGTCGTGATGCTGTAGTGATGATGTAGTGATGATGTGGTGATGCTGTAGTGATGATTTAGTGATGATGTAGTGATGTTGTAGTGATGCTGTTGTGATGCTGTAGTGATGCTGTAGTGATGCTGTAGTGATGATGTAGTGATGATGTAGTGATGCTGTAGTGATGATGTAGTGATGCTGTAGTGATGATGTAGTGATGCTGTTGTGATGCTGTAGTGATGCTGTAGTGATGCTGTAGTGATGATGTAGTGATGCTGTAGTGATGCTGTAGTGATGATGTAGTGATGATGTAGTGATGCTGTAGTGATGCTGTAGTGATGATGTAGTGATGATGTAGTGATGATGTAGTGATGCTGTAATGATGCTGTAGTGATGATGTAGTGATGCTGTAATGATGCTGTAGTGATGCTGTAGTGATGATGTAGTGATGCTGTAATGATGCTGTAGTTATGCTGTAGTGATGCTGTAGTGATGCTGTAGTGATGCTGTGGTGATGATGTAGTGATGCTGTAATGATGCTGTAATGATGCTGTAGTGATGATGTAGTGATGCTGTAGTGATGATGTAGTGATGATGTAGTGATGCTGTAGTGATGATGTAGTGATGATGTAGTGATGATGTAGTGATGCTGTAGTGATGCTGTAGTGATGATGTAGTGATGCTGTAGTGATGATGTAGTGATGCTGTAGTGATGATGTAGTGATGCTGTAGTGATGCTGTAGTGATGATGTAGTGATGCTGTAGTGATGCTGTAGTGATGATGTAGTGATGGTGTAGTGATGGTGTAGTGATGCTGTAGTGATGCTGTAGTGATGATGTAGTGATGATGTAGTGATGATGTAGTGATGCTGTAGTGATGCTGTAGTGATGCTGTAGTGATGCTGTAGTGATGATGTAGTGATGCTGTAGTGATGCTGTAGTGATGCTGTAGTGATGATGTAGTGATGATGTAGTGATGATGTAGTGATGCTGTAGTGATGCTGTAGTGATGATGTAGTGATGATGTAGTGATGATGTACTGATGATGTAGTGATGATGTAGTGATGCTGTAGTGATGCTGTAGTGATGCTGTAGTGATGCTGTAGTGATGCTGTAGTGATGATGTACTGATGATGTAGTGATGATGTAGTGATGCTGTAGTGATGATGTAGCGATGCTGTAGTGATGATGTAGTGATGATGTAGTGATGCTGTACTGATGATGTAGTGATGATGTAGTGATGATGTAGTGATGCTGTAGTGATGATGTAGAGATGCTGTAGTGATGATGTAGTGATGCTGTAGTGATGATGTAGTGATGCTGTAGTGATGATGTAGTGATGATGTAGTGATGCTGTATTGATGATGTAGTGATGATGTAGTGATGATGTAGTGATGCTGTAGTGATGCTGTAGTGATGCTGTAGTGATGCTGTATTGATGATGTAGTGATGCTGTAGTGATGATGTAGTGATGATTTAGTGATGATGTAGTGATGCTGTAGTGATGCTGTAGTGATGCTGTAGTGATGATGTAGTGATGCTGTAGTGATGATGTAGTGATGATGTAGTGATGATGTAGTGATGCTGTAGTGATGATGTAGTGATGCTGTAGTGATTATGTAGTGATGATTTAGTGATGCTGTGGTGATGATGTGGTGATGATGTAGTAGTGATGCTGTAGTGATAATTTAGTGATGCTGTACTGATGATGTAGTGATGATGTAGTGATGCTGTAGTGATGATGTAGTGATGCTGTAGTGATGATGTAGTGATGCTGTAGTGATGCTGTAGTGATGATGTAGTGATGCTGTAGTGATAATTTAGTGATGCTGTAGTGATGCTGTAGTGATGCTGTAGTGATGCTGTAGTGATGCTGTAGTGATGATGTAGTGATGATGTAGTGATGCTGTAGTGATGATGTAGTGATGCTGTAGTGATGCTGTAGTGATGCTGTAGTGATGCTGTAGTGATGATGTAGTGATGATGTAGTGATGCTGTAGTGATGTAGTGATGCTGTAGTGATGATGTAGTGATGCTGTAGTGATGCTGTAGTGATAATTTAGTGATGCTGTAGTGATGCTGTAGTGATGATGTAGTGATAATTTAGTGATGCTGTAGTGATGCTGTAGTGATGATGTAGTGATGCTGTAGTGATGATGTAGTGATGATGTAGTGATGCTGTAGTGATGCTGTAGTGATGATGTAGTGATGCTGTAGTGATGATGTAGTGATGATGTAGTGATGCTGTAGTGATGCTGTAGTAATGCTGTAGTGATGATGTAGTGATGATGTAGTGATGCTGTAGTGATGCTGTAGTGATGATGTAGTGATGCTCTAGTGATGATGTAGTGATGATGTAGTGATGCTGTAGTGATGATGTAGTGATGATGTAGTGATGCTGTAGTGATGCTGTAGTGATGATGTAGTGATAATTTAGTGATGCTGTAGTGATGCTGTAGTGATGATGTAGTGATGCTGTAGTGATGATGTAGTGATGCTGTAGTGATGATGTAGTGATGATGTAGTGATGCTGTAGTGATGCTGTAGTGATGATGTAGTGATGCTGTAGTGATGATGTAGTGATGATGTAGTGATGCTGTAGTGATGCTGTAGTGATGCTGTAGTGATAATTTAGTGATGATGTAGTGATGCTGTAGTGATGATGTAGTGATGCTGTAGTGATGATGTAGTGGTGCTATAGTGATGATGTAGTGATGATGTAGTGATGCTGTAGTGATGCTGTAGTGATGCTGTAGTGATGCTGTAGTGATGATGTAGTGATGCTGTAGTGATGATGTAGTGATGATGTAGTGATGCTGTAGTGATGCTGTAGTGATGCTGTAGTGATAATTTAGTGATGCTGTAGTGATGCTGTAGTGATGCTGTAGTGATGATGTAGTGGTGCTATAGTGATGATGTAGTGATGCTGTAGTGATGCTGTAGTGATGCTGTAGTGATGCTGTAGTGATGATGTAGTGATGCTGTAGTGATGATGTAGTGATGCTGTAGTGATGATGTAGTGATGCTGTAGTGATGATGTAGTGATGATGTAGTGATGCTGTAGTGATGCTGTAGTGATGCTGTCGTGATGCTGTAGTGATGATGTAGTGATGATGTAGTGATGCTGTAGTGATGTAGTGATGCTGTAGTGATGATGTAGTGATGATGTAGTGATGCTGTAGTGATGCTGTAGTGATGCTGTAGTGATGCTGTAGTGATGATGTAGTGATGATGTGGTGATGCTGTAGTGATGCTGTAGTGATGCTGTAGTGATGCTGTAGTGATGCTGTAGTGATGATGTAGTGATGCTGTAGTGATGATGTAGTGATGCTGTAGTGATGATGTAGTGATGCTGTAGTGATGCTGTAGTGATGCTGTAGTGATGATGTGGTGATGCTGTAGTGATGATTTAGTGATGATGTAGTGATGTTGTAGTGATGCTGTTGTGATGATGTAGTGATGATGTAGTGATGATGTAGTGATGATGTAGTGATGCTGTAGTGATGATGTAGTGATGCTGTAGTGATGATGTAGTGATGCTGTAGTGATGATGTAGTGATGATTTAGTGATGATGTAGTGATGCTGTAGTGATGCTGTAGTGATGCTGTAGTGATGATGTAGTGATGCTGTAGTGATGCTGTCGTGATGCTGTAGTGATGATGTAGTGATGATGTGGTGATGCTGTAGTGATGATTTAGTGATGATGTAGTGATGTTGTAGTGATGCTGTTGTGATGCTGTAGTGATGCTGTAGTGATGCTGTAGTGATGATGTAGTGATGATGTAGTGATGCTGTAGTGATGATGTAGTGATGCTGTAGTGATGATGTAGTGATGCTGTTGTGATGCTGTAGTGATGCTGTAGTGATGCTGTAGTGATGATGTAGTGATGCTGTAGTGATGCTGTAGTGATGATGTAGTGATGCTGTAGTGATGATGTAGTGATGCTGTAGTGATGATGTAGTGATGCTGTAGTGATGATGTAGTGATGATGAAGTGATGCTGTAGTGATGATGTAGTGATGCTGTAGTGATGATGTAGTGATGATGTAGTGATGCTGTCGTGATGCTGTAGTGATGCTGTAGTGATGATGTAGTGATGATGTGGTGATGCTGTAGTGATGCTGTAGTGATGATGTAGTGATGATGTGGTGATGCTGTAGTGATGATTTAGTGATGATGTAGTGATGTTGTAGTGATGCTGTTGTGATGCTGTAGTGATGCTGTAGTGATGCTGTAGTGATGATGTAGTGATGATGTAGTGATGCTGTATTGATGCTGTAGTGATGCTGTAGTGATGCTGTAGTGATGCTGTTGTGATGCTGTAGTGATGCTGTTGTGATGCTGTAGTGATGCTGTAGTGATGATGTAGTGATGATGTGGTGATGCTGTAGTGATGATTTAGTGATGATGTGGTGATGCTGTAGTGATGATTTAGTGATGATGTAGTGATGTTGTAGTGATGCTGTTGTGATGATGTAGTGATGCTGTTGTGATGCTGTTGTGATGCTGTAGTGATGCTGTAGTGATGATGTAGTGATGCTGTACTGATGCTGTTGTGATGCTGTTGTGATGCTGTAGTGATGCTGTAGTGATGATGTAGAGGCTACTGTTGTTGCGATTTTGGGCGCTACAAAATAAATTAAATTGAATGATGTAGTGATGATGCAGTGATGTTGAGGTGATGCTGTAGTGATGCTGTAGTGATGCTGTAGTGATGCTGTTGTGATGCTGTAGTGATGCTGTAGTGATGCTGTAGTGATGATGTAGTGATGATGTGGTGATGCTGTAGTGATGCTGTAGTGATGCTGTAGTGATGCTGTAGTGATGCTGTAGTGATGCTGTAGTGATGCTGTTGTGATGCTGTAGTGATGCTGTAGTGATGCTGTAGTGATGCTGTTGTGATGCTGTAGTGATGCTGTAGTGATGATGTAGTGATGATGTAGTGATGCTGTAGTGATGCTGTAGTGATGATGTAGTGATGATGTAGTGATGCTGTAGTGATGTTGTA
Organism: Odontamblyopus lacepedii; assembly: GCA_034769755.1. NCBI lineage: Eukaryota > Metazoa > Chordata > Actinopteri > Gobiiformes > Gobiidae > Odontamblyopus > Odontamblyopus lacepedii. The sequence goes on along the minus strand of CM068354.1, from coordinate 3,522,789 downwards.
GTGATGCTGTTGTGATGATGTAGTGATGCTGTAGTGATGCTGTAGTGATGCTGTTGTGATGCTGTAGTGATGCTGTAGTGATGCTGTTGTGATGCTGTAGTGATGCTGTAGTGATGATGTAGTGATGCTGTTGTGATGCTGTAGTGATGCTGTAGTGATGATGTAGTGATGCTGTAGTGATGATGTAGTGATGATGTAGTGATGCTGTAGTGATGATGTAGTGATGATGTAGTGATGTTGTAGTGATGCTGTTGTGATGATGTAGTGATGCTGTAGTGATGCTGTAGTGATGCTGTTGTGATGCTGTAGTGATGCTGTAGTGATGCTGTTGTGATGCTGTAGTGATGCTGTAGTGATGATGTAGTGATGCTGTAGTGATGTTGTAGTGATGCTGTAGTGATGATGTAGTGATGATGTAGTGATGATGTAGTGATGATTTAGTGATGATGTAGTGATGTTGTAGTGATGCTGTTGTGATGCTGTAGTGATGCTGTAGTGATGCTGTAGTGATGCTGTAGTGATGCTGTTGTGATGCTGTAGTGATGCTGTAGTGATGCTGTAGTGATGCTGTAGTGATGCTGTAGTGATGTTGTAGTGATGCTGTTGTGATGATGTAGTGATGCTGTAGTGATGTTGTAGTGATGCTGTTGTGATGATGTAGTGATGCTGTAGTGATGATGTAGTGATGCTGTAGTGATGCTGTAGTGATGCTGTAGTGATGATGTAGTGATGATGTAGTGATGATTTAGTGATGATGTAGTGATGTTGTAGTGATGCTGTTGTGATGCTGTAGTGATGCTGTAGTGATGTTGTAGTGATGCTGTTGTGATGATGTAGTGATGCTGTAGTGATGCTGTAGTGATGATGTAGTGATGATGTGGTGATGCTGTAGTGATGCTGTAGTGATGCTGTAGTGATGATGTAGTGATGATGTAGTGATGCTGTAGTGATGCTGTAGTGATGATGTAGTGATGATGTAGTGATGTTGCAGTGATGCTGTAGTGATGCTGTAGTGATGCTGTAGTGATGCTGTAGTGATGATGTGGTGATGATCACCACATCACCACCATCACTACACAATCACGCCATCATTACACCATAACTATACTACAGCATCACTACACTCCACAATCACTACATCACTACACCATCAATACTCTATCACTACACCATGTCACTACACCATCATTAGGCCATCACTAAACCATCGTTACTCCATTGCTACACCCTCACTACACCATTAATAAATTATCACTATACCATCAGTACACTACAGCATCACTACACTCCACAATCACTCCACAATCACTCCATCATGACACCATCAATACACTATCACTACATCATATCACTACACCATCACCACACCATCACTACACCATCACCACACCATCACTACACCATTCGTAAATTATCTCCACACCATCAGCACACCATCTCTGAACCATCAGTAAACCATCAGTACACCACCACATGAGGTTTCTGAGGACGATACAGGAAAGAGCTGAAACCTGTACATCAAACTCTCCTGTCTAATGAAGAGAATCACAAATTCTAAGACCCCAACACGAAAGTCTGATCTATTCTTTTAATTAAACTTTCAAAAACTGAGTGAATCCATCTCCATCTTCTGCTGCCCCTGTTCTCTCCTCCACCTCTTCCCCTCTTCTCCACTCTTCTCTGCTTCTCTGCCTCTCCTCCACCCACATCGTTTCTCTCTCCCTCCCTCTCCTTTTCCTCCACTCAGCTTTACCTCCTCTCTCCTCCCTCTTCACCTGTCCCTCATTTCAACTTTCTCCTCATAATCTGTCTTTTTCTCCACTGTTCAACCCAGTTCAGCCTCCTCTTCTCCCCTTCCTCCTCTAACCCTGCCCGCTTCCTTCTCTCCGCCACCTGTCCCTCTTTCTGGTCATCATTCTCTCTTTTCCTTTTCCTCCTCCCTTCCTTCTGCTCCTGAGGTGAAGCTCCTCCATCACTGGAAGGTCGCTCCTGTCCCAAACTCAGACAGGAGAGAAAGAGGGAGGACAGAGACGAGGGAAAGGAGGGAGGGCTAGAGAGAGAGAGAGAAAGAGGAAGAAACATGAAGGAAAGAGGGAGGAAGAGACAGAGGACAGAGAGAGTAAGAGGAGAGACAGACAGGTGGGAAGAAAGAGAGAGAGAGTAGAGAGAAAAAGAAGGAGAGAGAAACAGATAGAAGGAGGAGGGAGGGAAGAAATAGAGAGAAAGAGGGAAAGAGATTGAGAGATGGTTGGTTCAGCATGAGTGGTTTAGTGATGGGTCAGTGATGGTTTGGAGAGGCAGATCCACGGAGGGACGCATAGACTTCTGTGGGCTCGAAAACACCAGGCTGATTGTCATGAGGACTCTGGATGAAGTCCTTGAGCCCAGTGTCAGACCCTCTGCTGGTCCTGGGTTCCTCCTGATGCACCACAGTGCCAGGCCTCATGTGGTAAGAGTCTGCAGCAGAATCTGGAGGATGGAGGGATTAATTAATCGAATTGAATGACCCTCATGGTCACCTGACTTAAACCTGATGAAACCTCTGGAACGTTATGTTTGGGTCCATCAGACGCTCCAGGTTCCTCCTCAGACTCTACAGGAGCTCAGGCCTTTACACAGATCTGGGAGGACGTCCCACAGGACTCCATCTGTCGTCTCACCAGGAGCCATGACATTGTCAAACATGTACACAAGCACCTGGGGCCACACAAGAGAGTGAGAAGCATTTTGAGTTACAGAAATTTAATTTTGGCAAAAATGCCACATCATTATTTCACTTTGATTTTCAGAGTGTCTGTAAAATTAAGCCCTCTGAATACTGGAAATGTTATTTTCATTAAAAAGAGGAGCATCATTTTGCTCCCGAGTCATTGCTCTGTCCATATTTGTATAGATTTCCAGCAGATTTATTTTTCACTTAGAGATCTGATGTCTTTTAAAGTGTTCCTCTCATGTTTTTGAGCAGTGTATATTAGAAGGCAAATCTTAAACTATTTCATGAAGACGAAGATGTTCAAAATAGGAACTGACTGCACATTTAAAGCTCCAGGTCTGTTTTTGATGAGGTCACAACATTATAACATGACTTAAGCTCACAAGAGTCAATTTAGAGGAAAACAGGAGCTTTAATCTGAGCTTTATTTTAACCACAACGACCTGACTTCGCTGGAACAGGACGATGATTTGTGCTGTTAAAATGTTTTCTGTGGATCATTTTGAATTTGAATTTTAAATCACAGTCGTGATGTAAATCTGTGGTGCTGGTTTCCTCCTGCCGCTTTAGAGTAAAACGCCGTAAACTTCCTGATGACAAAGCACCGCTCTTTTAAATGTGAGAAGCCCCCGGAATATTGGTCAAAAATGAGAGGAAATGATGAGTTTAGAAAGTGGAAAGCCCCACGTTTCTGAGGATTTAACTGGAAAAGGTCAAATAGAGAGAGAGAGAAAAGGGGAAGAGAGAGAGGGAAGAAGACGAGGGACTGCTGACTTCTCCAGAGGGACAGAGGTGGTGCAAAACTCACTCTCTTTCCTCTGGTTTTATTTTAGTCCAGAACAGAACAGAGATCTGTGTCCATGTGGGTCACAGCAGTCACCTCCGAACATGTGTCCTGAGAGAGAGAGAGAGAAGAGAGGAGAGGGGGAGTGTGTGTGAGAGAGAGGGAGGAGAGGAGAGAGGGAGTGTGTGAGAGAGAGAGGGGGAGTGTGTGTGAGAGAGAGGAGAGGAGAGGGGGAGTGTATGAGAGAGAGAGAGAGGAGGAGAGGAGAGGGGGAGTGTGTGAGAGAGAGAGAGAGAGAGGAGAGGAGAGGAGAGGGGGAGTGTGTGTGAGAGAGAGACAGAGAGGAGAGGAGAGGGGGAGTGTG
>CM068354.1:3498928-3508928 GCA_034769755.1 Odontamblyopus lacepedii | reverse complement strand
TTCCCTCTCTCTGTGAGGGGAGTGGGAGGTAGGGGCCTCTATCTTTTCCCTCTTTCCCTCCCTCTCTTCCCTCTCTCTGTGAGGGGAGTGGGAGGTAGGGGCCGCTCTCCTCTCCCCTCTTTCCCTCCTCTCTTACTTCTTCTCTGTGAGGTGGCAGGTGAGGTTTTATAGCCCTTCTCCATCCCTCTTTCCTCCCCTCTCTTCCCTCTCAGTATGAGGGGAGTGGGAGGTAGGGGCCTCTATCTTTTCCCTCTTTCCCTCCCTCTCTTCCCTCTCTCTGTGAGGGGAGTGGGAGGTAGGGGCTTCTCTCCTCTCCCCTCTTTCCCTCCCTCTCTTCCCTCTCTCCGTGAGGGGAGTGGGAGGTAGGGGCCTCTCTCCTCTTTCCCTCCCTCTCTTCCCTCTCTCCGTGAGGGGAGTGGGAGGTAGGGGCCTCTCCCCTCTTTCCCTCCCTCTCTTCCCTCTCTCCGTGAGGGGAGTGGGAGGTAGGGGCTTCTCTCCTCTCCCCTCTTTCCCTCCCTCTCTTCCCTCTCTCCGTGAGGGGAGTGGGAGGTAGGGGCCTCTCCCCTCTTTCCCTCCCTCTCTTCCCTCTCTCTGTGAGGGGAGTGGGAGGTAGGGGCTTCTCTCCTCTCCCCTCTTTCCCTCCCTTTCTTCCCTCTCTCCGTGAGGGGAGTGGGAGGTAGGGGCCTCTCTCCTCTCCCCTCAATCCCTCCCTCTCTTCCCTCTCGCTGTGAGGGGAGTGGGAGGTAGGGGCCTCTCCTCTTTCCTCCCTCTCTTCCCTCTCTGTGAGGAGTGGGAGGTAGGGCCTCTCCCCTCTTTCCCTCCCTCTCTTCCCTCTCTCTGTGAGGGGAGTGGGAGGTAGGGGCCTCTCCCCTCTTTCCCTCCCTCTCTTCCCTCTCTCCGTGAGGGGAGTGGGAGGTAGGGGCCTCTCCCCTCTTTCCCTCCCTCTCTTCCCTCTCTCCGTGAGGGGAGTGGGAGGTAGGGGGCTAAATTGGAGCGTTCCATCAGGCGTGTGGAGCCCTGACATGCTGATCAGGTGTGCTCGAATAATGGCACCAAAAATATACGCCTGTTTTGAATAATTCTGTGTTCGGTGGAGGAAGAGGAGGAGGAGGAGGAAGAGATAGAGGGAGAGGAGAGTGGAGGAGGAAAGGAGGGGGGAGAGGGGGATAGACCGGTGTGTGGGAACAGCACAGGAGTTTTGAGCATTTTCATCTGAAAGAAAATTGTACAGTAAATGACATTAATCTCAGCCGTCTCCTGGAAAATGCTCCGGAAAATTTCCGGAACTTAATGTGGCACCTCCAGAAAGTTCCGCAGTGTTGCTTTAAAGAGGCGGTGTTAACGGTGACACATGCCATATTTACATCACCATGTTACATTTTATTGTTTTAAAAATCCAAAAACAACATATTAAGTTTCAAGTTTCAGTTTTCATATTAAAATTATTATTATATTATTATCATTATTAAACCTCATGACTCATTTGCATAAACTGTAAACGCTGAAAAAAGCAGCTCTTTCCTTGTGCTGCTGCTTCAGCTTCTGTGGGACTAAAGGACACGACTCAGTGAATATGAGTGTTCTCTCTGTGACTCAGTGAAATATGAGTGTTCTCTCTGTGACTCAGTGAATATGAGTGTTCTCTCTGTGACTCAGTGAAATATGAGTGTTCTCTCTGTGACTCAGTGAATATGAGTGTTCTCTCTGTGACATTTGTTTGTGCCTGTGTCATTCTCGGGGGAAAGTGACGAAATGCAGGAAGTGACTACGTAAAGACTACAGGAAGTGTTGGCAAACGCAAAATGTATGTGCTGTACAAAAAGTAATAATAATTAAAACAAAAACAAAAAAACTTAAATATTGATTTTCCGAAAAAAAAATAAAAAGATTTGACTTGCAAACTCGATATTTATTTATTTATTTATTTTATTTATATTTTTTTTGCCCATTGTCATATTAAACATTAAACATTAACATTACATTATAATACCTGTCCTCATGTGATGCTGTTTTTTTGTTTATTTCTATCTGTTACCTTCCTGTCCGCTCCGTGTTGTCTTCCTCATGTGATATTGTTTTTTTGTATGTTGTACTACTACTACTACTACTACTACTACTACTGCTACTGCTACTACTGCTACTACTACTACTACTACTACTACTACTACTACTACTGCTACTACTGCTACTACTGCTACTGCTACTGCTACTGCTACTGCTACTGCTACTACTACTGCTACTACTGCTACTGCTACTACTACTACTACCACCGCCACTGCCATCGCTACCGCCATACCACCACCACTACCACCACTACCACCACCACCACGCTACCACCGCCACCACCGCCACCGCTACCGCCACCGCCACCGCCACCGCCACCACCACCGCCACCACCGCCACCGCCACCGCCACCGCCACCGCCACCGCCACCACCACCGCTACCACCGCCACCGCCACCACTACCGCCACCGCTACCGCTACCGCTACCGCCACCACTACCACCGCCACTACCGCTACCGCCACCACTACCACCGCCACCGCCACCGCTACCACCGCTACCGCCACTGCCACCGCCTACCACCGCTACCGCTACCGCTACCACTGCCACCGCTACTACTACTACTGCTACTGCTACTGCTACTACTACTACTGCTACTGCTACTGCTACTGCTACTGCTACTGCTACTGCTACTGCTACTACTGCTACTGCTACTGCTACTGCTGCTACTGCTACTGCTACTGCTACTGCTAATACATTATAATAATAATACATTTTATTTATAATGCACTTTACATTTGACAACAAATCTCAAAGTGCTACAGTGCAAAAAGACTTTAAAAACAGAAGACAATTAAAAATCAATTTAAAAGCAATAAAACAATAGCACGTATTAGCTGTAGGTCAGGGTAAAAAGGTCTTTAGTCCTTTTTTAAAAGCATCCACCGTCTGTGGAGCCCTGAGGTGGTCTGGGAGGGCGTTCCGCAGACGGGGAGCAGCTCCTCAAAGGCCCTGTCTCCCATGGTCTTGAGCCGTGTCCTGGGCAGGACCAGACGGTGCTGTTGGCCTGACCGGGTCTTAGTGGAGGTGTGAGGTGTGAGCAGTTCAGTGAGGTAAGTGGGGGCCGCACCGTGGAGACAGTGATGGGTCTGCTACTACTACTACTACTACTACTACTACTACTACTGCTACTACTACTACTACTACTACTGCTGCTACTACTACTACTACTACTACTACTACTGCTGCTACTGCTACTACTACTACTACTGCTGCTACTGCTACTACTACTACTACTACTACTACTACTACTACTGCTGCTACTGCTGCTACTACTACTACTACTACTACTACTGCTACTGCTACTACTACATTACATCACATTAAACATACAAGAAATGAATGAAAGGAGCAGAGAGTCATCAGTCATCTTATGTTTTCTAACCCATTTCCCAGACATTACATTATCAGTGATGGTCACAGAATTGTTGAACACACTTTCATATCAAATAGGGCCACTGAGAGATCACTGGATTACTCAAACATGCATGAATGACATCTAAAACTAGTTCAGACATTTTTAACCAATTTTTTTGGTTAGCATATCTAAAGATCTGCTATGTAACTTTTTTTGCTGGAGGGTTCTCCACCTTATTGTTATAGTTTTGTTCCACAGTTAAAAGTGTCTCTCTTTCCCGGATCTGTCCAGGATTTTCAAGCTTATATCAGGTTCTTCATCTTGTTTTCACATTTATTATCTACTTACTGGTTCTGAGACGCTTCATTCTCGTCTCGAGGTCGTTTATTTGAAGAGAACTTGCCCAGTAAAATGATCTCGCTGCGTGGACGGATCATTTCATCATTTACTTTTAAGTCATTTTCTGATACAAGTGTTTCTATCTTAAGCTTTTTTGAAGTGTAGTATTTATTCAGTAGCAGGTGTGTTTTTTTTATTGTGGAAAAATTACCTTCCATTCTCCCTGTAAGTGTGATCTCCTCTCCACAGATCTGAGCTGTAGTTTGTCCTGGTGGTGCTAACTATCGTCTAAACCGCAGTCGGTCCCCGGGTAAAGCATGAATCATGTTAAACTGATGAGAAAAGACTTCAGGACAGATCTCAAGTGTTTTAATACTTGTAAACCAGGAGTGTCAAACTCCTTTTGGTCCGGGGGCCGTATGCAGCCTACTTTGATCCCAAAAGGGCCGGATCAGAAAACTCAGTTCTCTCTTCAAGTTATTGTATTTTTCTCCGTGTCTCGTAGTGGTGTTTAAGATTATATTCCTCGAGCAACGCCACTTGTTCCAAACACACTGAGCACAGATTTCCCATTCACCTCTGTCAACAAATAAGAATTAGACTATTTTTCTTGGGAAATCCTGAACTCAGCATCTGCTTTTCTCATTTTTTGACATTTTGCTGATGAGGGTCACGGTCGACAGTCAAAACGATCGTCCTTTAAGAGCGTTTGGAAAGAGGAAAGTCTTCATTTGTGCTGCTCTGGTGGGAGTCGCAACGTACAGAAACGCCGGAGACGCTGCTATGCTAAACGGTGCAGAAAATTAACAGAAAAATCAGAACATTTTAAGTATTTCAATAGAAAAATCAGCCGAGGGCCAGATTAAAGGTCTTGGAGGGCCGGATCTGGCCCCCGGGCCGCATGTTTGACACATGTGTTGTAAACCAATAAGGACCACTGAGCCTCCCATGGATCCTTATACTGGGACTTTGCAGCTGTCATCAACATTCAGGATGTGACGCTAACTGTAGGCACTGCTCCGTCTGAGGCTTTAATCTGAGTTTCATTTGAACACAAACTGACCTACAGCAGGTAAACTGATCTGTGCTGCTGTGCTGTACACGTCTCTCACAGATTTTCAGTCAGTGTCTCTCTCAATGTTGTATGTTTTTTCTTGAGTTTTCAGATTATCTTAACACTTATTTGTCAGTGTTTCCTAATGTTAACGTGTGAACATTCCACCAAAGATGTAGAACCCCCCAGAGTGATGTCACTGCAGAGTATCAATAGATTAACTCTGCGTGTATCTGCAGAACTTTTTAATAAGTGCAGTGGGAGGGTTTATGCTAATATCTGGAGTTTTTTTTTCAGAACCTGTACACGGGCTAAAACCTAAAAACAGTAATGAGGAACACGGCTGCGGAGCATCCCAAAGCCGATCCAAACACTGCTGCGGAATGAGCTCCGGACGCGGGCGAAAACATTGTTAAAATCCGCTCGGTCGCGCTCGGGAAACTTACACAAATTATGGAAAATCAGGATGTGCACCGCGCCGCACGAGGAGGAGGGTTAATGACATGATGTGTGACTCTACGCTCTGAGGAACTGTGAGCTCCAGCCTCCCCCTCACACCTGCCCCCATCCTCCTCACCCTCTCCCAGAGCCACTCCCCGCAAACAGGCACTCAAAACAGAAAGAAAGCAGGTGGAAAGTCACTAAAACAAATTCAAATGTTGACCCCATTCAAAGGTGGAGGAGGTAAGTTTTCTGGTTGGAGAGTCCGCTACCTGCTGCTGTCTTTACACATGTCACTGCTCTGTCTGGAATGTTGCACGCAGAGTGAAACAAAATTTTAATATTCTGAAAAAAAGACAAAATTACACACAGAATTCCTTTTCGTCCTACCAAAAGTGTCATCAGTGTAATAATAATAATCCCGTGTAATGGGAAAATGTCCTCAATTTCCCAAGTTTCTGAGTAGTGGAACAGCTTGTTAGAATCACTAAAGAAAGTGACATTTGGCACAATAAAGCTTCAGGTTATTTCCATCCAAAAAGTCCAAGAGGCCAAAGTCATATTTTGCATGATGTTGAAATGAAAAAGGTGCATTGCTGCTGTGGCGATGTGTGTTGATTGACCGTTTTTAGCAAAAAGTAACACACAAAATGGGGACGGCATCCTGATGGACATTTGTTTGGATATGGACGAACCGGACCCTGCACGTCCCTGACTGAACACACTTTTATGTGAACAGGACCTGGGAGAGATCACTTAATTACTCAAATATGCATGGATGACATCTGAAACCACTTCAGAGTTGTTGTTTTTATGTTGAACAGTGAAAAGTGCAGCCAAAAAGTAAATAGGACCATTCACTGAAGTGAAATCTGGCACAATGAATCTTCAGGTTATTCCAAGAGGCCAATGACGGATGTTGCATGTTGTCATGGTGATGCCAAAAAAAGAATTATTTCATTGAAAGTGATGTTGTGTTTTGCGTGCTAAAAATGGAGTGATAAAACGGACTCTCACAGAATCAATTTGAACATTTTCTCAGGGTTTTGGAAATGTCGATTAAGTAACACTGGGCCAAAGTTTCTGTTTAACCACAAACTCCACAGCTATTGTAGAGGCTTGTTCTTTGTGAGACCTTGAGAAAGTGCTATTTCTTACGCTGATGAAATCTCCGACCCAAAGCTGCTGTTTCCACTGCCATTGTCCGTGTACTATAACTGTAATAAATCCACTCAAAAAACGTCTTGAAATGAAAGTTGAAGTTTACTCTTCTTCTTAACATCCGAACACACATGAATTAAATACACGAGCAACTAATGAGAATAAGAAGGTCCTAAATCAGAAAGTCAGTCGGTCAGACAGGTAAGAAAAACTGTTCGCTTCCACGGCTTCTCGAGATCTAAGGAGAAGCACGAGACGCTCTTTAAAGAAACCAAATTGCGCATTTCTTAAAGCGACAGCACACATTTTTAGTCTATGTAAAACAGGTAATCTATACATATGAATTCTCATTCTTTAAACTTTCCTACATAACATTCATCATTTTTAATCATGAAATGTACTTCTATGAAATTACAAATTCAAATCAAATTATTTATATATTTATACATTAATTTCTATTTATATCAACATAAAGTCTACTTTGGCCGCTACACCTATATTCACATTTTGAGAGTAAATGGAGAACACTTTGTAGGGTTAACACTTTGTAGGGTTAACACTTTGTAGGGTTAACACTTTGTAGGGTTATCTTGATTTAGCATAACAACACACAGAGGTGTTTAATTTTTACTGGCCTTGTCTCATGGGAGTTTGACGTGGTGACTGTAAGGGCCAAAGTAACACTGACGGGAGTTGAATTAACTTCAACCACATCAACAGACCACACGGGCTCCTCACAGCCTGATCCCGTCAGATCTCAGAAGCTCAGCAGGGCCTGGTTAGGTTAGGTTAGGTTGCTTTATTTGTACCCGTAGGTAAATTTGCTTTGCAGATTTGAGAGGCTGGTCCCACATTTCATTCATCCACATTCTGCACAATAAACACCAATAAAAACACAAATATAAGTATAAATAAAGTGTTGCAGTTCTCCAGTGCAGAGTGGTTGTTCCATAAATAAAAGAATTCATCTGACTGAGCTAAAAATTGCAATACATACGAACTATATCAAAAACATGCTAAATAAATCAATTACAATTTATTCATAAATACAACAGCAGCTGGAACGAAACTCATTTTAAAGCGATTTGTTCTTGATCTTGGAACTGAAAACCTCTGACCAGAGGGAAGTAGCTTAAACTCTGAATTTAGGTTAGTACTTGGATGGGAGACCAGTGGGAAAATATTTTACTCTGAAATTTGAACCCTGCCCAAGACCGCAGTACCGCACAGACCTGTTTATGTGGATGAACCAGACTGTACATGTCCCTGATTGGTCAGTCCACCTGTTGACCCCGCCCATCACTGACCCGTGTCCAGACTCACATCTTCATTAAGCACTGGAGAAGTGTGTTATGATGGAGCCTTGGCAGCGAGTTTAGCCTGAGCCTCCAGAAAATCTCCATACTGCACCTTTGTGTTTTTGAGCCCCCCCCCCCCCCCCCCCCATACATCTGTTTTGCATGTGCTGCATACAGTGGCAGCCCTCGACAGCTCCGGCGTCTCGTGACAAAGATTTCTGTCAGACGCCGTCGCCACTTAATACATCACGTTCCCCAGCCCGCACCCTGCCCCATCTCCTAGCAACGGCCAATCGCGCGCACCCCGTCGGGTCACGTGACGCCGCCTCCCCCCCCACCGTCCCCCGTCCCCCTCCTCAGAGTCTTACCTTGAAATAATACATGGTCGCGCTGTCTTCATTGGATTAAGTGTGGGGGAGTGAGCTGTTCACATGCAAAAATCCAATTGTGAAAAAGTACAGCAGAAAATGTGTGAAAATGAGGGAAGATATAATGTTATTCTCCATTTTAGACCCGAAAACTACTTATTCTCTTTTAGGAAATCTATTTTTAAACCTAAATGCTGTTATTAAAAATCCTACTTTAGCACTTTGATCCGTTGCTCCTTGAATTGGATTTTAAATGACATCGTACATCATATTTATTTACTTCAGAAAACGAACATTCTACAGTTTTTAGAGGTACATTCACTTTAAGTTTAACAGATGATCTTAAAACATATCTCAGGTGTTTTTTTTTTTATAAAAGTGTACGCAGGTTGGCATTATATCCTCATGTATCCCTGTGTGTCAGATGCCCTCCCACTCTTCTGTTGTGTTAGACTGAGATGGGGGCAGGTCTAGGGTGACCACACGTCTCTTTTTACCCGGGACAGTCCCAGTTTTGAGCCCCGTGTCCCCTGTCCCTGCAGATTTATCCAAAACCACTGATTTGTTCCAGGTGTCGCTATTTTTGACCAATTTGATCCCTGCCAACAGTAAACAAAGGCATAAACTGTCATTTGATGAGGTAAAATACAGAAAAAAACTGCTTAAAAATGACCAAAACAAAGAAAATGTGACTTATACTGACTCACATACTGGTCACGAACGGTCTCTGCAGAACAATTCTCCTTAATTCTGCACTCATTTCACAATTTTATCACCACAAAAACAGGGACGTCCCAGCTTTTTATTTTGAAAATCCGATCGCCCGAGGCAGGTCACATGTCTCTAGTTAATCTGCAGTTGTTGTGGTGTGTCAGATGCCCTGCCAGATGGATGTCGTGGTGCGGTTGGGTAAATACAGCAGGAGGATGTAAGTTGTCAGTGATAGAAAACAGTGGTGCTTTTCCTCTTTGTAAAGGTCATAAGAGGAAAATAAAGCACACGTTCTGTCCTGTCCTCCGTCTCGTTGGTCGCTCTTCCTCTCTCCTGCGTTTGACTTGGTAATTAAGCGCTCAGCTCGTCTCGGCGCGTCCACAGGAGACATTTCTCTTGTCCTCTCTGATAGTTATTCTGCCCCCGACGTGGCCGCTGTGTTTGCAAATAATATCCTCAAATTGAATCATTGTTGCATGAATTTATGCTAAAGCTTCCAGAGAGCGGAGCAGCCTGAGTGCTTTTAAATTGGACAGATCATTCACAGGCTCACCTTTTCCCCAAGATAAAGACGGGAGGAGGAGAGGAGAGAGGGAGGAGAGAGGGAGGAGAGGGGGAGGAGAGGGGAGAGGGGAGAGAGGGAGGAGAGGGGAGAGAGGGGAGAGAGGGAGGAGAGGGGAGAGAGGGAGGAGAGAGGGAGGAGAGGGAGGAGAGGGAGAGAGGGAGGAGGAGAGAGGGAGGAGAGGGGAGAGAGGGAGGAGAGAGGGAGGAGAGGGGAGAGAGGAAGGAGAGGGGAGAGAGGAAGGAGAGGGGAGAGAGGGAGGAGAGAGGGAGGAGAGGGAAGAGAGGGAGGAGAGGGGAGAGAGGGAGGAGAGAGGAGAGAGGGAGGAGAGGGGAGAGAGGGAGGAGAGGGAGGAGAGAGGAGAGGGGAAGGAGAGAGGAGAGAGGAGAGAGGAAGGAGAGAGGAGAGAGGAGAGAGGGAGGAGAGGGGAGAGAGGGAGGAGAGAGGGAGGAGAGGGGAGAGAGGGAGGAGAGAGGAGAGAGGGAGGAGAGAGGGAGGAGAGAGGAGAGAGGGAGGAGAGGGAGGAGAGAGGAGAGGGGAAGGAGAGGGGAGAGAGGGAGCAGAGAGGAAGGAGAGGAGAGAGAGGGAGGAGAGAGGGAGGAGAGAGGGAGGAGAGGGGAGAGAGGGAGGAGAGAGGAGAGAGGGAG
>CM068354.1:3491428-3493928 GCA_034769755.1 Odontamblyopus lacepedii | reverse complement strand
AGAATCGCTCCTGTAGGAAAATGGTGTCTTGTAGGAGAATCACTCTTGTAGGAGAATCACTCTTGTAGGAGAATCGCTCCTGTAGGAGAATGGGTTCTTGTAGGAGAATCACTCTTGTAGGAGAATCGCTCCTGTAGGAGAATGGGTTCTTGTAGGAGAATCACTCTTGTAGGAGAATCACTCTTGTAGGAGAATCACTCTTGTAGGAGAATCGTCTCTTGTAGGAGAATCGCTTCTGTAGGAGAATCGCTTCTGTAGGAGAATCGCTTCCATAGGAGAATCGCTCCCGTAGGAGAATCGCTCCTGTAGGAGAATCGTCTCTTGTATGAGAATCACTCTTGTAGGAGAATCGCTCCTGTAGGAGAATCGTCTCTTGTATGAGAATCACTCCTGTAGGAGAATCGCTCCTGTAGGAGAATCGACTCTTGTAGGAGAATCGACTCTTGTAGGAGAATCACTCCTGTAGGAGAATCGTCTCTTGTATGAGAATCACTCCTGTAGGAGAATCGCTCCTGTAGGAGAATCGCTCCTGTAGGAGAATCGACTCTTGTAGGAGAATCGCTCCTGTAGGAGAATGGGCTCTTGTAGGAGAATCGCTCCTGTAGGAGAATGGGCTCTTGTAGGAGAATCGCTCCTGTAGGAGAATGGGCTCTTGTAGGAGAATCGCTCCTGTAGGAGAATGGGCTCTTGTAGGAGAACCGTCTCTTGTATGAGAATCACTCCTGTAGGAGAATCGCTCCTGTAGGAGAATCGACTCTTGTAGGAGAATCGCCCTTGAGGAGGGGATTACTTGTTGTACTTGTTTCCATGGAAATGTTTCTTTGGTTTTAATATTCCACAGTATGGCCTAAAGAATGTCCCAAAGTATGCTTTTAATGTTCTGTTTCCATGGAATCCATGAAGAAATCCAACAGTAAAATGTGTTAAAAAAAACAACATGTAAAACAGCTGAAGATCCACACATTTTACTCACCTTAAACTAAGATTTAAATGAGTTTAAGAGAATCACTCCTGTAGGAGAATCGCTCCTGTAGGAGAATCGCTCCTGTAGGAGAATCGCTCATGTAGGAGAATCGACTCTTGTAGGAGAATCGTCTCCTGTAGGAGAATCGTCTCTCGTATGATCAACTCTTGTAGGAGAATAACTCCTGTAGGAGAAACTCTCCTGTAGGAGAATCGCTCCTGTAGGAGAATCAGTCTTGTAGGAGAATCACTCCTGTAGGAGAATCACTCCTGTAGGAGAATCACTCTTGTAGGAGAATCACTCTTGTAGGAGAATCGTCTCTTGTATGAGAATCACTCTTGTAGGAGAATCGACTCTTGTAGGAGAATCGTCTCTTGTATGAGAATCAGTCCTGTAGGAGAATCGCTCCTGTAGGAGAATCACTCTTGTAGGAGAATCGTCTCTTGTAGGAGAATCGTCTCTTGTAGGAGAATCGCTCCTGTAGGAGAATCACTGTTGTAGGAGAATCGTCTCTTGTAGGAGAATCGTCTCTTGTAGGAGAATCGCTCCTGTAGGAGAATCGCTCATGTAGGAGAATCGACTCTTGTAGGAGAATCAGTCTTGTAGGAGAATCGCTCTTGTAGCAGAATCGCTCCTGTAGGAGAATCGCTCCTGTAGGAGAATCGCTCCTGTAGGAGAATCGCTCCTGTAGGAGAATCACTCTTGTAGGAGAATCACTCTTGTAGGAGAATCACTCTTGTAGGAGAATCACTCTTGTGGGAGAATCACTCTTGTAGGAGAATCACTCCTGTAGGAGAATCACTCTTGTAGGAGAATCACTCTTGTGGGAGAATCACTCTTGTGGGAGAATCACTCCTGTAGGAGAATGGGTTCTTGTAGGAGAATGGGCTCTTGTAGGAGAATCACTCTTGTAGGAGAATCACTCCTGTAGGAGAATGGGTTCTTGTAGGAGAATCACTCTTGTAGGAGAATCACTCTTGTAGGGGAATCGACTCTTGTAAGAGAATCGTCTCTTGTAGGAGAATCACTCTTGTAGGAGAATCACTCTTGTAGGAGAATCACTCTTGTAGGAGAATCACTCTTGTGGGAGAATCACTCTTGTAGGAGAATCACTCTTGTAGGAGAATCACTCTTGTAGGAGAATCACTCTTGTGGGAGAATCGACTCTTGTAGGAGAATCGACTCTTGTAGGAGAATCGTCTCTTGTATGAGAATCAGTCCTGTAGGAGAATCGCTCCTGTAGGAGAATCACTCTTGTAGGAGAATCGTCTCTTGTAGGAGAATCGTCTCTTGTAGGAGAATCGCTCCTGTAGGAGAATCACTCTTGTAGGAGAATCGTCTCTTGTAGGAGAATCGTCTCTTGTAGGAGAATCGCTCCTGTAGGAGAATCGCTCATGTAGGAGAATCGACTCTTGTAGGAGAATCAGTCTTGTAGGAGAATCGCTCTTGTAGCAGAATCGCTCCTGTAGGAGAATCGCTCCTGTAGGAGAATCGCTCCTGTAGGAGAATCGCTCCTGTAGGAGAATCACTCTTGTA
>CM068354.1:3368928-3486428 GCA_034769755.1 Odontamblyopus lacepedii | reverse complement strand
CTGGCGGAGGAGGAAGCCGGAAAGACCTGGCAGGCCCAAACGTATCGTGAGGGTCTGTTGGGAACGTCTGGCGGAACCTTCTGTCAGTGTGGCCTTCAACTCACACCTCCGGGAGAGCTTCTCCCAGATCCCGGGGGAGGCTGGGGACATGGAGCCCAAGTGGGCTTCGTTCTCGGCCTCCATTGTCGATGTGGCCGTTCGTAGCTGTGGCTGTAAGGTCTGCGGTGCCTGTCGCGGCGGCAATCCCCGAACCCGGTGGTGCACACAGGAAGTAAGGGATGCCGTCAAGCTGAAGAAGGAGTCCTACCGGGCCTTGCTGGCTCGGGGGACTCCTGAGGCAGCTGACGGGTACCGGCGGGCCAAGCGTGCTGCAGCCCGGGCGGTTGCAGAGGCAAAAACTCGGGTCTGGCAGGAGTTCGGGGAGGCCATGGAGGAGGACTATCGGACGGCCCCAAGGAAATTCTGGCAAACCGTCCGGCGCCTCAGGAGGGGGAAGCAGTGCTTCACCAACACTGTTTACAGTGCGGGGGGAGAGCTGCTGACCTCGACTGGGGATGTTGTCGGGCGGTGGAAGGAATACTTTGGAGATCTCCTCAATCCCACCGACATGTCCTCCGAAGAGGAGATCGAGGCTGGGGACCCAGAGGTGGACTCGTCCATCACCCTGGCCGAAGTCACTGAGGTGGTCGGAAAGCTCCTCGGTGGCAAGGCTCCGGGGGTGGATGAGATCCGTCCTGAGTACCTTAAATCTCTGGGTGTTGTGGGGCTGTCTTGGCTGACACGTCTCTACAACATCGCGTGGCGGTCGGGAACAGTACCTCTGGACTGGCAGACCGGGGTGGTGGTCCCTCTGTATAAGAAGGGGGACCGGAGGGTGTGTTCCAACTACAGGGGAATCACACTCCTCAGCCTCCCCGGTAAAGTCTATGCCAGGGGACTGGAGAGGAGAGTCCTGCCGATAGTCGAACCTCGGATCCAAGAGGAGCAGTGTGGTTTTCGGCCTGGTCGTGGAACAATGGACCAGCTCTACACCCTCCATCGGGTGCTCGAGGGTTCATGGGAGTTTGCCCAACCAGTCCACATGTGTTTTGTGGACTTGGAGAAGGCATTCGACCGTGTCCCTCGTGGTGCCCTGTGGGGGGTGCTTCAGGAGTATGGGGTCCGGGGCCCTTTGCTAAGGGCTGTTCAGTCCCTGTATGACCGGAGCAGGAGCTGTGTTCACATTGCCGGCAGTAAGTCATACCTGTTCCCGGTGCATGTTGGACTCCGCCAGGGCTGCCCTTTGTCACCGGTTCTGTTCATTGTATTTATGGACAGAATTTCGAGGCACAGTCAGGGGCCGGAGGGGGTCCAGTTTGGGAACCAGAGGATCTCATCGCTGCTTTTTGCAGATGATGTTGGCTTCATCGAACCAGGACCTGCAGCACTGGGGCGGTTTGCAGCCGAGTGTGAAGCGGCTGGGATGAGAATCAGCTGTTCCAAATCCGAGGCCATGGTTCTCGACCGGAAAAAGGTGGATTGCCCTCTCCGGGTGGGTGGGGAGTCTCTGCCTCAAGTGGAGGAGTTCAAGTATCTCGGGGTCTTGTTCACAGTGAGGGGAGGATGGAGCATGAGATTGACAGGCGGATCGGTGCGGTGTCGGCAGTGATGCGGTCGCTGCATCGGACCGTTGTGGTGAAGAGGAGCTGAGCCGAAAGGCGAAGCTCTCGATTTACCTCAATCTACGTTCCTCCCCTCACCTATGGTCATGAGCTCTGGGTAATGACCGAAAGAACGAGATCGCGGATACAAGCGGCCGAAATGAGTTTCCTCCGCAAAGTGGCCGGGTGCTCCCTTAAAGATAGGGTGAGGAGCTCGGAATAGAGTCGCTGCTCCTCCATGTCGAGAGGAGCAGCTGAGGTGGCTTGGGCATCTGGTCCGGATGCCTCCTGGACGCCTCCCTCGGTCCCACTGGTAGGAGGCCCCGGGGAAGACCCAGGACACGCTGGAGAGACTGTCTCTGGGCCTGTGAACGCTTCGGGGTCCGTCCGGAGGAGCTGGAGGAAGTGGCTGGGGAGAAGGAAGCTTGGGAGCCCCTGCTTAGACTGCTGCCCCCGCAACCTGGCCCCGGATGAGCGGAAGAAGATGGATGGATGGATGGTTTAGTCCTGGTTTAGTCCTTGTGTAGTATTGGTTTAGTCTTCTCTCTTTCCCTCTGTCCTACCCTTTCTCTATCTTTCTCCCAACCTGTATCTCTCCCTCTCTCTTCCTTTTCTCTTTCCCTCTGTCCTACCTTCTCTCTCTCTTTCTGTATGTTCCTCTTCTCCCTCCCTCTGTCCTTCCTCTCTCCTACAAGCCTCACTTCTTCTCCTGTGTCTCTCACAGTAGATTACCCCGCTCCACCCAGCCCCGCCCCCTGCAGGTGTCAGGATGGGGTTCAGGGTCGGTCCTGTCAGGATGGGGTTCAGGGTCGGTCCTGTCAGGATATTTGGGGAAGAAGGCTCATGGGGTGCACTGTAAAAAATCACACTTTTGACAAGACTAGTTAAAAGTTCCTCATGTACTTTTTTCATATGTAAGTTGATACATTTTTTCATGATTTTTTTTCTACAAAACTTTTCTCTGTATTATTATGCTTATTTTAAAAGTTTTTAAAAGTACTAAATTGCCTCTTGTGAGCTTTAAGCCGTATTATAATGCTCCCCCTCACATACAGGCCTGGAGCTGTTTGTTTCATTCACATGTTTGAGTAACTCTTTATCATTAGTCTGTCTACATCTCCAAAGCTCCAAATGCTCTGTTCCACCTCATGATGTCATGAAGTGGTAGTTTTATGATATGTGTGTTTACAGTTTTCACTGTTACATTCGTCATTTTATGAAGATTTACCTCAGTTTTTTCAATTTAAAAAGAGGCTATTTTGGTATGAACTGTAACACATCACATATTTGGATCACCAGGTTTCCTTATATTAACCCAGAACAATGTATTGACATGTTTTACTTTTGTTCCCCTCTGTTTGCTCTCTGTGCTAAGTCACTCCCCCTTCAGAGTCACACAGATCAGAACAGAATCAGCGTGCCACTCGGACAACCGCAAAAAACAACATCTGTCTAGATTTTCTGCCTAGATTTTAGTTAAGACGACTTGAATTAAGAAAGTTTCATCATGATTTGAGTAAATTTCACTTAAAATGATCTGCCAGTGGAACAGGACTTTTTGTACTTAAAATGTTACTCGACATCTTACTACACTTAAAATAAGAAAAACAAAAAACAAAAAAAAACAACATTTTGCACTTTAAATAAGAACAAAATCGAACGTTGCTTGAATTAAGAAAAAAACACACATTCCATCGGTAGATAATTTTACTTGTCCAGTTGAATTGACTCATATAAAGTCAAATGTTCTTAATTCAAGTCATTTTAACAGATGTAGATGTTGTTTTTTCCAGTGAGGATCTTCTAGCTGCCCATAAGAAGGGTTTGAATAGGGATAAGGAGAGATCTCTAGATGACTCAAACATAATCCATGTATCAACAGTTCATTCGTTTTTCAAAATAAAACCAAAAATAAGAAAATGAGAACAACTCTTTTCTTCACATCATTTGTCTCCAAAACCAAAATAAATAAATAAATAAATAAATAAGGTAATGATTTATTTTATTTTTATTTTTTTCAGTTTTTGTGTTTAAATGAATAATGGAAAAAACGGATAACGACCGTTTCCCGAACCAAACTCCTGCTCCTGAAATCCAGTGTGGAGAGTCTGCGTACGGAGGGTCATTAGAGGACCACCAGGACTGGACCAGGACTGGACCAGGACTGAACCAGGACTGAACCAGGACTGAACCAGGACTGAACCAGGACTGGACCAGGACTAAACCAGGACTGGACCAGGACTGAACCAGGACTGGACCAGGACTGAACCAGGACTGAACCAGGACTAAACTCAGTTTTGTGGGCACAGTATCTTTGCCACCTCTCCCCGGTCACCACCTTGACTAACCAATTTTATGCAGGAAAAACTGAGTCCTGGTTCAGTCCAGGTTTAGACCTGGTTTAGACCTGGTGTGCAGACTCTTATGACTGCGTGTGGACTCTTCTGAGCATGTGCGGACTCTTCTGAGCACGTGTGCACTCTTCTGAGCATGTGCAGACTCTTCTGAGCACGTGTGGACTCTTCTGAGCATGTGCGGACTCTTCTGAGCATGTGCGGACTCTTCTGAGCATGTGCGGACTCTTTGGAGCATGTGCGGACTCTTCTGAGCGTGTGCGGACTTTTCTGAGCACATGCGGACTCTTCTGAGCACGTGCAGACTCTTCTGAGCGTGTGCAGACTCTTCTGAGCGTGTGCGGACTCTTCTGAGTGTGTCTGGACTCTTCTGAGCGTGTGCGGACTCTTCTGAGCGTGTGCGGACTCTTCTGAGCATGTGCGGTCTCTTCTGAGCGCGTGTGGACTCTTTTGAGCATGTGCAGACGCTTCTGAGCATGTGTGGACTCTTCTGAGCATGTGCAGACTCTTCTGAGTGCATCTGGACTCTTCTGAGCATGTGCGAACTCTTCTGAGTGTGTCTGGACTCTTTTGAGCACGTGTGGACTCTTCTGAGCACGTGTGGACTCTTCTGAGCATGTGCGGACTCTTCTGAGCATGTGTGGACTCTTCTGAGCATGTGCGGACTCTTCTGAGCTTGTGCGGACTCTTCTGAGTGCGTCTGGACTCTTCTGAGCATGTGCGGACTCTTCTGAGTGTGTCTGGACTATTCTGAGCATGTGTGGACTCTTCTGAGCTTGTGCGGACTCTTCTGAGCATGTGCGGACTCTTCTGAGCATGTGCAGCCTCTTCTGAGTGCATCTGGACTCTTCTGAGCATGTGCAGCCTCTTCTGAGTGCATCTGGACTCTTCTGAGCATGTGCGGACTCTTCTGAGCGTGTGCGGACTCTTCTGAGCGTGTGCGGACTCTTCTGAGCATGTGTGGACTCTTCTGAATGTGTGTGGACTCTTCTGAGCATGTGCGGACTCTTCTGAGCGTGTGCGGACTCTTCTGAGCGTGTGCAGACTCTTCTGAGCGTGTGATTATGACACAAATCTGGTTCACTTGGCCGTAGAATCAGGATCTCTTTAACATGTCTGAGTCTCTGTCTCTGTCATGACACGGCTCACTGCTCCTGTCCACATGCTGAAATATGCCTTCTGTCTCTGAGGGAGTCCTGCCCCAGACCTGCTCCAAGTCCTGGGACAAGTCCTGGTCCTTGCTCAGTCCTGGACCAGACCTCGGCGGTTTTGACTCTGGGACGTGTTTATCTGGTCAGGGTTAGTTTAATGTGGTGAAGAGCTGCTCCAGTCTGCACTCTGCTGAAGAACAGAGAGAGAGAGAGAGGAGAGAAAGAAGAGAAGGGAAAGGGAAGGAGGGTAAAGAGAAAGAAGAAAGAGAGAGAAGGGGAGGGATGGAGAGAGGTTAGACTGATAAATATACAGACAAATATACAATTATAATATTACTTCTGCTCTTTGATGGAGAGAGAAAGAAAAGAGGGAGAGAGAAAGAGACAGAAGGAGGGGGAATGAGTGAGAAGAAGAGAAAGAGAGAGAGAGAGAACAAGAGAATGAGAGACAGAAGGAGGAAGGGATGTGGAGAAAGAGGGAAAGAGAGAGGCAAAAGGAGAGAGACAGAGTGAAAGAGAAACAGATAGCGAGAGAGAGAGAATTGATAGGGACGGAGAGAAGAACACAGAGATAGTAGTAGTATGACGGGAGGAAAAGACTGATGGGGAGAAGAGACAGAAAATGAGAGGGAGGGAGAAATTGTTTCTCACTTACCTTATGCCTTCAGACCGTCCTAAATAAAGACAATAAAATAAATACAATTTTTACAACTCTATAATTACACTCCTGAAGAAAACACATCCAGGTCCTTCAGGAGCGCTCGTTGTCGGTCACTCGTTCATGTCGGTGGTGCTGGAGCAAAGGAGTGTCTCGTTCTAATTAGATTGACAAAATTAATGTCATTTATTGTCCATTTGGTCTCATTATGTTTCACTTAGCGTTCGTCACTCCTCAAACACGGCCTGTTTAACCCCGGCCCACTCTAACCACATTTCACCGCCTAATAAGGTCTGGAAGTGTGTGTGTGTGACAGAGAGAGAGTGTGTGAGCAGGTGAAGAGTGCCACAGGAGAACAAGGCCGCCCAGTAACCACAGGATCAGAGGTTCAAGGCTTACTCTGGAAAATCACATTCTGGTGTTTAAAGAAAGAGTTTTTTTTTTGTTTTTACTCTCATCGTGGTGTCAGAACCGGTCTGGAGTATCGAGTCTGTTCCTTAGTATCGAAATCAAATGTGGAATTGTATCGTCATTAACCCTTTCACGAGCAGAGCAGATCACCAGTGACCCCACTGTTTCAAATGACCATAACTCAGCGCTTTCGTGCAGTTTTAATCATTCAAACTGCCCCTGAAAGCTGTGAAACGGGGCTTAAAACTGGGCTTGAAAGTTGAAGAAAATTCAGTTACTTTTTGGCCTTTTGTCTTATAGCACACAGTTTAAGGTATTTAATTACATAAGAATGGTAAATACTTGGCAGTTCTACTTCTCCTGGAAAAGGGTGTAAATTATTTACACATAGGGCATTCTTTGACACAATTATTGACAAAAAATAGACTATTCTATTCAATTCAATCTTTATTAAGAACACATAATATCTGGTTCATTGTAAACAAGTATGTAACAGAATAATCATTAGAAAGAGAAAAATAGGGACGGCACGGAGGCTGAGTGGCAACACTCTTCGCACATGTGTGGTCGGTGTGGTCCTTGGTAGTGAAATAAAGTCTGACTGATTGAACTCACCAACACTTATAGATTGTACAGACGACGTTCCAAGGAAAGACAAACAGACTGCACGTTCAGAATCACTGTTGAAGTTTCCTGTCCAGGAGTAATTTAGCGACCAACATGTCAGTCTTTAGACCCTCCGTCTGCTTCAGTCGCACCATTGCTGGAAGGAATCCCCAGGAATCACCTGAGTTTGGCTTTGCTCCTTTGCTCCTTCTCTTCTTCTTTCAGCGACCTCAAAAATGGACTTTCTTTGTGGCGAACAGGTCATGGATTCTCAACTGCCATCGCATAAAAAGCTGTGCAAACTGTGAGGGAGCTACAGTTGGAAAAAACCTCTAACAGCCACTGCGTTCGTCAAATAAACAGTGTATTCTGTAATCTCAAGTCAATTACACTAGAAAGTTCACCTAACAGCCAGTAGATAAGGAGGTTTACCTTATGTTTAGCTTGCCCCACCATGTCCACAGGTGATGGGCTTTAATTATTTTTTTGTCATCATCTCTATAATGGTATTCTGAATTTTCACTGAAAATCCAGCTCACTGTTCTTAAGTGTGTGTGTGTGTGTGTGTGTATGTGTGTGTGTGTGTGTGTGTGTGTGTGTGATCAAATACATCGTAACCTTTGAGAAATGGGCCTAAAAAACTTGCTTTTAAGGGTGCACTTTTGTACTTTTTGGTTAGGGGTCCGTCATGTTCTTGTTCCTATGGAGACTTCATTGAGCTGTCTGAAATGTTCCACAGCTCTACTTCACCTTTCTTTTATTACAGGTGGGTTTGGAGCTCAAGAATCCCTAGAAAAACAGACATTCTGACTGTGAGCGGGGTCGCCTCTCCACAGATCTGACCTATGACTTGGTCTGGTTTGGTCTCCCTGAAGATAGCTTGGTTTAATGCCACACTGTGGACTATTCCGGACAAAGTATGAAGAAAAGCGTTTGACGACCCATCCATCCATCTTCTCCCGCTTAATCCGGCTGGGCCGCGGGGGCAGCTGTTCACCGCCCAGTCCACTGTGCACCTGACCCCCCCATGAACTGACTATTTGAAACTACAAAAAATCAGCCACACTCTCCTCTCAGCCACCTCCTCCACTCTGTGGAGGAGGTGGCTGAGAGGAGAGTGTTGTCCAAACTTACATCCATCATGGACAACACCTCTCACCCCCTGCACCAGACTGTGGAGGAGCTGAGCAGCTCCTTCAGCGGCCGTCTGAGACTCCCTCAGTGCAGGAAGGAGCTACCGCAGATCATTCATACCGCGGTCAGACTGTACAACTCCTCTGTGCAATAACCATGTCTGTGCCACTACTGGACTGTGACAACTTGCACTGTTTTTGTACTTTCTTTATTTTATATATATAGTATTTATATTTCAATTGTCTTTGTAAATTTTGTACATATACTTATTCACTTTATATTATTATTTTTATTATTATTTCTATTTTTATTATTGTTTATCTTGATTGCACTTTTTCCCCCTTTTTGGCACTAAACTGTCCTGGAGCTACTGTGACTGTTGAATTTCTCCACTGTGAGATCAATAAAGTCCTGACTTATCTTATCTTACATCCTTTGTTGTCTAAATATAAACACTTTCATCTCACAAGATCATTTTTCGCTTTGTGCACGATTTTGTGGCAGTTTTGTCTCACGAGATCTTGTGGCACGAGATCTTGTACCATAATTATTTCTACAAAATCGAATAAAAATAATTTGGTTTAAAGCTTGAACATTTGCATTCATCCTCACTTAAACCACACACAGTGTAGAACAGATTAGAAGTGAAGACATATATTTTCAAGCAGGAGAATGGACTCGTCTCAAACAGAAGTGATCGGGACAAACTTGTGCGGTGTGCGTTGTTGTCATGTCCTGTGCTGTGCTTTTTGATGCTAAAAACTGCACACACAAAAAGATACACAACTCGGCTTTTTAGGGAACAGTGAGGTGATGCAACGTGAGGCAAACTCGACCCATGTGCCCGGCTTTATGTGCAGGCTCGTTTACTGAACACGCTCCTGCTGTAACTTCACTCTTTCACCCTGTAAAGTTCTTCTCTGCACCTGTTGGCTTCACGCTCATGTCTCTGAACAACACATCACTGAGGCCATGTCCACACGTAGCCGGGTATTTTTAAAACCAAACATTTCCCTCCCTCCGTTTATAAAAATAGTTTTATCCACACCACCTCGTCTTCGAAAAAAATACCTTCCACACATAACCAAACATCTGCGTTTTCAACCACATTCATACACATTCCAAACCTGTAGATGGCGTTATTTCCATCACTTCGCCGTCACTTCCGCCTAAACTTAAACAACAGAAAACATGGCGCTGAGCTCCTTTGTCTGGACAGACTCGGAGTCAGAATTGCTCCTAAACACAGTTTAGGAGCAATTCTGCTCTCAACACACACACAGCTCTCAAGAAACGACTCCGGTCCATAGTCTGCTCTGGCTCTGGCTTTGGCTTTGGCTTTTGCAGTCGCCTAAACAAAGGTCACACGTTTGACGTCAGGGCAGATTCATATTTTTTGGCGCAGACAGTGACGTTTTAAAACACAAAACCCCAGTTATCTCTGTCCACACAAACAGGCATAAACGGAGTTTTCAAAAATCTTCACTTTGGCCGGAGTTTTCCCTGAATACTCGTTTTTGATGCGTGTTCGTGTGGATGACAGGTCAAAACGCAGCAAAACATCTTCGGTTTATCAGATACCCGGATACGTGTGGACAAGGCCTGAGAGGAGCAGGATCCCGCCTGGTTTTGGCTGGTCTCTGGTTGGTTTCTGGTCTGATTTTATGCAGATCACTTGTTGGAAAAGGAAAAATTATGTAAACTAAAAGAGAGTTGTGTATTTTTCAGCGCTTTCTGCATGTTTTCAAAGACAGGGGCTTACGCTGATTGAGCTTTTTGGAGCTTTCTACCATGTTTTAATGTTCCCTCATTAAAAACATTCCTGAAGAGGTTTTAGAGTCATTCATGCATTTTTGATTCGTCTAAAGATCTCTCCCAGGCCCTATTCAAACCCTCCTTATCCCACTAAACATTAGATATCTTATGGATGTGCAGGTCATGTTGAACATTGGAACCACGGATAATATAATATTCTACGGGCCTATGAGTTCAGCCATAAGAGTGGCTCCTCTTTTCTGCATCACTACAGAAAAAACAGACGTCAATACTGGACGTCTGGAAAACGCTGGAAAAAAGACATCATCTGGCGTCACAGTCTGCACCTTCTGTGGACCGAGATTGGACGTACACCCTAAAAAGACATTTCAACATTTCTTTGCGCAGTAGGATGTTTAGCTGTAAGATTCTGTACAAGGCTCCGCCCACAAGCCTTCATCCCCCGTGCTCCCACGCAACAATTCTCCATAAATATACAAACACATGATACAAAACTCGACACAACAACTGGACAAACCT
The DNA here is from genome assembly GCA_034769755.1 of Odontamblyopus lacepedii. Lineage (NCBI taxonomy): Eukaryota > Metazoa > Chordata > Actinopteri > Gobiiformes > Gobiidae > Odontamblyopus > Odontamblyopus lacepedii. Next base: position 3,476,179 of record CM068354.1, on the reverse strand, counting down.
GACATGATGTGCAGTAGTTTGATTAGCGGGACGCACGCTGATTGTGTTGTGACAGCGTTCTGAAGGGGGAGTGACTTAGCACCGGAATGAAAGGGAGGAGAGACAAAAAAAAAAAACTTTAAAAACAAGACTGAAACTTATTTAAACTTACCCCATAGAAGTAAAACGTCCCTCTTGAAATTCTTCAGTTTGAAAATCAGGTACAGCCATTTTAACATTTAAAATCCATCTTTAACCTTTTGTGCTGCTAAATTCATGTTCATGTTTCTGAATGACACGTTCAGAACTCATTTTAATTGCAGAAAATCCAGCTCACTGTTCTCCAGTGTGTGTGTGTGTGTGTGTGTGTGTGTGTGTGTGTGTGTGTGTGTGTGTGTGTGTGTGTGTGTGTGTGTGATCAAATACATCGTAACCTTTGAGAAATGGGCCTAAAAAACTTGCTTTTAAGGGTGCACTTTTGTACTTTTTGGTTAGGGGTCCATCATGTTCTTGTTCCTATGGAGACGTCATTGCTTTGTCTGAAATGTTCCACAGCTCTACTTCACCATTATTTTATTACAGGTGGGTTTAGAGCTCAAGAATCCCTAGAAAAACAGACATTCTGACTGTGAGCGGGGTCGCCTCTCCACAGACCTGACCTGTGACTTGGTCTGGTTTGGTCTCCCTGAAGATAGCTTGGTTTAATGCCACACTGTGGAATATTCTGGCCAAAGTATGAAGCATTTGACAACCCATCCATCTTCTCCCGCTTAATCAGGCTGGGCCGTGGGGGCAGCTGTTTACCGCCCAGTCCACTGTGCACCTGACCCCCCCATGAACCCCTCTGAGGAGCCACAGGAGGGGGGACGTCATGGTTCTTGATGTTAGTTCAGGTGCTGCATGTTTTGAGTTGATGGGGGAAACCAGAGCCTGGAGGAAACCCATCCAGACACGGGTAGAACATGCAAACTCCACACAGAAAGACCCGGGGATCAAACCTGCAACCTTCTTGCTGTGAGGCGTGAGTGTTTCCACTCAGCCACCGTGCCGCATTTGACGACCCCTCCACCAGAAAATTTACACAATGAACCTTTAAGCGTAGATTTTGATTGTGTATTTAACCTTGTTCTGTATGAACGCTTTTGTATTTGTTGAAGAAGATCTGAAGGTTACACAGATATCTGCAGTTCCAATCTGGCAACTCTGGATTTGATATACACTGTAAAACCTCTGCTGACACATGCATCTTGTGATGCTTTTGTGCAGGTTTTGTCATTGAAACCTGGCAACCTTGCTTTAGAGTGGCAGCACTCAGGCCTCACAGCAAGAAGGTTCAATGTTCTACCCGTGTCTGGATGGGTTTCCTCCGGGTGCTCCAGTTTCCCCCATCAACCTAAAACATGCAGCACCTGAACTAACATAAAGGACCATGACGTCCACCCTCCTGTGGGCTCCACCTGCAGAGGGGGTCATAGGGGGTCAGGTGCTATGAGTATTGGGCAGCAAACTGCCCCCACGACCCAGCCGGATTAAGCGAGAGAAGATGGATGGATGGAAATGTAACTCAGTAGACCACATCTCCCGCCCTTCAGATACTTTTGTGCTGGTTTTGCCTTTAAACTTGGCAACCCTGTGTTAGATGTACTGTCAAAATATTAGTCATGTGGGGCTGTCAGAAAACTACTTAAAGAAGTAAAGTACATGTAACTGAGTACTACCTCTCTCTACCACCGTATAAAAGAAGTGGACTAAGTGAGCGAGTTTTGGAGCCACTGTATTTTTTAAGTAAACATAACTACTCATCCCACTCCTGCTGATGAAACCTGCAACGCTGCTTTAGCTGTACTATGTAAAATAAAATATTAGTATCAGCTGTCAGAAAACTACTCTGAGAAGTACAGTGTTATTAAGTAAATATAAAGTATTTTATTGAGTAAATATAACTCAGTAGACCACCCCTACTGTTCTATGCTCAGAGAAGTACAGTACATGTAACTGAGTACTGCCTCTCTCTGCTGACACACTGCAGTTTTCAGATGCTTTTGTGCAGGTTTTGCTGTTGAAATCTGGACCCCCTGTGCTCGTACACTGTAAAAAGTACTTCATTTGAGTCGGGGTATAAGTATAATGTCAGAACACTGTAAAGTTAATAGGTTTGTGTTGTTGAAACCTGGCAACCCTTTTCTCTCCTTCCTCGTGTGGCGATTCTGTCAAAAACTCCTCCCCACTTCCCGAAGCCGCCGCTAACTTTACTTTTCCACATCTGAAGCTCCTGTGCTGATCTTTTGCACCTGGAATGTCGCTCACGCGTCTCTAAATGACACTTTAACGAAGAACACGCCGGGTTTTAATTACAAAAAACAATCTGAGAGCGGCCCTCGCCACCGCCTCCTCCCAGACGGAACTGACGAGTCTGTGAACCGAGCTGTCTCCGTGACATTGGCGTGTTCCTGTCGGAGAAAAACACGGATTTACACATATTAATGACGGAGAGGTGAGGGCCCCACAACACAGCGTATCCGTCCGCTCCTCCGGGAATATGCAAATCCTTTCACTTTTTTTTTCTCTCTCTCCTTCTTTGTGGGTTGATATCTCGGGCGAGCTTTGCACCTTGTTAAGGCTCTGACCTCCTCCGATTCGAGAAGCAAAACACAGCGGCAAGAAATCAAGACGGAATTGGATGGAACAACAAAAGAGGAGATGGAGGGAGGAGAGAGAGAAGAGAGAGGGAGGGAGGGAGTGAGGGAGGAAACGGAGGAGAGAGAGAGAGAGCGTGAGAGAATGAGAAGAGAAAGGACGGTTAAAGGAGGGAGAGGCGAGGAGAAGGAGTGAGAGAGAAAGATGAGGAAAAGGAGAAGAGAAGGGAGAGGTAAGGTGAGGAGAGAGAGTATGAAAGAGGGGAGAAAGCAAGAGAGAGGGAGAGAGAAAGAGAGGGAGGATGGATAAAGGAGGTATAGGTGAGGAGAGAGTAGGAAAGAGAGATGAAAGGAATAGAAGAGAAAGGAGAGGTGAGGAGAGGGTGAGAGAAAGACAAGAGTATGAAAAAGAAAATGACAAGGAAAGGAAGGAGGGGGAGAGTGAAAGAGGGAGAGAGGATGAGAGCAAAGTGGAGGAGAGAGAGAGTGGGAGAGAGGGGAGGATGGGTAAAGGAGAGAGAGTTGAGGAGAGAGTGGGAGAGAGAGCATGAGAATAGAAAAGGAAGGAGAGGTGAGGGAGAGAAGTTAAGAGAAAGACGAATATGTAGAGATAGACAGGGAGCGGAAGGAGAGAGACAGGAGAGTGAAGAGGGGGAGAGGAGAGATAAAGGAGGGAACGTGAGGAGAGAGAATTGGATGAGAGAAATGAGAAAGAGGGAGAGGGGGGAAAGAGAGGGTAAGTGAGAGAGGAGGGAGAGGTGAGGAAGAGGAGAACAAAAGAGAAGAGAGAGGTGAGATGAGGGAGAGAGAGAGAGAGAGTATGAAAGAAGAGGGAGAGGAGAGAGAGGAGTTAGATAAAAACGGGTAGATAAAAGAGGTATAGCTGAGGAGAGAGTGTAAACGATAGATGAGGGAGAGAGGAATGAAATATAAAAGAAAAGGGAGAGGTGAGGAGAGAGAGAGGGTGAGAGAAAGACAAGAGTGTGAAAAAGAGGAGGGAGAGACAGACAGGAAGAGAGAGAAAGAGAGGGAGTGAGAGAGGGGGAGAAGGAGAGAGGGGGAGAGACAGAAGGAGAATAGAAAAGGAGGAAGAGGTGAGGAGAGAGAAAGGGTTAGAGAAAGAGTATTTGAAAAAGAAGAGGGAAAGATAGACAGGGAGAGGAGGAAGGGAGAGAGAGGAGAGGGAGACAGAGAGAAAGAGATGAGGAGAGAGAGGAGGAGGGGAGAGAGGGAAAGAGAATAGAAGATGAGGGAGAGGTCACATCTGCAGCTCCAGAACTCAGCAACAGAGACGCTCCTGTGGACAGAACCAGAAATACAGAGACGATAAAGACGAGAGTTTTACTTCTGTGAGGAACTGGAACACACGACATATTTACATCCTTGTGTTTTCAAAATGGCCACGTTTACATTCTGAATTAACTGTTCTGAATTAAATAGTTCTAAATTAAAATCTTCTCCTTGGAGTTTCCATGGAAATAATAATTCTGAATTGAGATTTCCATGGAAACATGTTAAATCGTCTTTATTTAATTCCGCTCAGCGTCTGGAGGTGGGGAAGGTTCTGAATGGACAGCGACATAAACGTATTTCCGTCTTCGGGAAGAAAACCCACACTTCAGCTGCTCCCGGCTTTTCTGTCATCTCGATTTGTCGTTTCGCCGCCGACACAAACACGATCAGAACTTTTTCTGCAGTGGTTCTGATGATAATGAAGCAGCAGCTGGAGAATTCTGTCCTCACGCTTTCCGTCTGTGAGCTGAGGAGGAGAAGGGAAGAGTGTGGGAGAAGGAGGAAGAAGACAAACTGAGTCTGAGGCTGCCACACCTCAGCCCACTCCCACATCCCGCTCACAAATCCAAAGAGACGAGGAGGAAAGTCCCAAGAGACGACTGGAGGAGCCGGATCAGAAGGACGAGCCAACGAGCTCCAACCACCGGGATTATTGTGAAGAAGAAGAAACGTTTACATGATCCAGGAACAAATTCAGCTTTAAAATGAGAATAAACCCACTGACTTCAGAATTAAGTTGAATTCTGAATAATCATTTTCATTGGGAATTAAGTGTTTATATGTCTTTTTTAATGGAATTAATTTTTATTCGGAATTAAAACTCTGATGTAAACATTGCAAATGCTGTATTAATAATGTACTAACTAGGGCTGGGGAGCAAGAAGAAGTATCGGATATGATACAGACCTCGATACATAGGCCACGATACGATACAGACCTTGATACAGTGCACTGTAGGTTTGATACGATGTATGTCAAATCGATTCAATATGGTTCAATAAAAAATGCTAAGTAAAATGTAAAAAATAAGACTAAATCACGGCTGTGACACTAAAAGTCTTTGTTAAACCGCACAAACATTTTACTCCTCAAAACAGTGAAAATGTCAAATGTGTCACATACATGAGTTTCCTTCCTCTGAACAAGAAACAAAACTGTAGTGCTGTACCAAAATAATTTAGTAAAATATGCCAAAAAAATACTCTATAAATCGATACATCAGCAACACATTCAATGATACAATATTTCAATATTTCTTAACACCTCTTGTATTCACATGTTTTATAAGTTTTTCTTTGGTTTTTGACTCTGAGTCTGTCCTCTCTTCACCCCTTTGTGCTTTACCTCTCCAAACTGAGTCACACTTTGACAAAACTTTACAAAGACAAAAGGCTAAAACTGTGTCCTGTCTCACTGATTTCAGAGAGGCACAGGCTCGGGTAAGATCAAAAACAAACGTTTCTCTTAAGAAAAAGCACTTTTTCCAGAATCAACAATCAAAGCATCTGTCTGTCTGTCTGTCTCTGTCTGTCTGTCTGTCTCTGTCTGTCTGTCTGTCTCTGTCTGTCTGTCTCTGTCTGTCTCTGTCTGTCTGTCTCTGTCTGTCTGTCTCTGTCTGTCTGTCTCTGTCTGTCTGTCTGTCTGTCTGTCTGTCTGTCTGTCTCTGTCTGTCTGTCTCTGTCTGTCTGTCTCTGTCTGTCTGTCTGTCTCTGTCTGTCTCTGTCTGTCTGTATCTGTATCTGTCTCTGTCTGTCTCTGTCTCTGTCTCTGTCTGTCTGTCTGTCTCTGTCTGTCTGTATCTGCCTCTGTCTGTCTCTGTCTGTCTCTGTCTGTCTGTATCTGTATCTGTCTCTGTCTGTCTCTGTCTCTGTCTCTGTCTGTCTGTCTGTCTCTGTCTGTCTCTGTCTGTCTGTCTGTCTCTGTCTGTCTGTATCTGCCTCTGTCTGTCTCTGTCTGTCTCTGTCTGTCTCTGTCTGTCTGTATCTGTCTCTGTCTGTCTGTCTCTGTCTGTCTCTGTCTGTCTCTGTCTGTCTGTCTCTGTCTGTCTGTCTGTCTGTCTGTCTGTCTCTGTCTGTCTGTCTGTCTTTGTCTGTCTGTCTGTCTCTGTCTGTCTCTGTCTGTCTGTCTCTGTCTGTCTCTGTCTGGTTGGACGCAGGTTTTTCCTGCTCTGTGGTCCGATTCCCTTCAGGTTTTGAACTGAACTGGCCGCTCAGGCCTCCCCGCACTAAGTCACTCCCCCTTCAGAGCACGATCACAACACAATCCGCCCGTTGATGAAACTCCTGCACATCACATCAGATTTGTCAGGTTGTTCTGCAGTTTTGTATCATTGTGTGTATTTACGGAGAGTCGTCCTGGGGGAGCGTGGGGGGTGTCGGCTTGTGGAGAGATTTGCTAAACTTGACTTAAACACACACGGGCGACATTATGACACGGCAGAAAGTTCCAAAAAACCATAAACCAGGTCAACAAATGCAACGTGACAGGAGCACCTCTTTACACGTCCTGACCATGTCCTGCACGTGTCCCTCTCTCTCCTCTCACTCGTCTCCCATGATGCACTGCTCTCCGCTCCTCCATTACCGTCCCTGGCCCCGTGCGAACCCTGCCGGCGTCCGGCGAGCGCTCGTATGTTAAGATTTCATTTAGATTTCATTCATGTTTTCAAATATCCAGCGAGCCGCGCGTCGGGACAAAATATAAATTCCATGAATGGCAAATGTGCGCGTTTGCCGTCCATTCGTCCAACTGCGTTTTCAATTTCCAAAGGTGTCAGCGAGACCACGGGAAGACCACAGAGCCCCCGATCAGGACGAGACAGTGACGGATCTATGTCCAGACTTAATGCAGAGATAGGCCCACCAGGATGAGTCCAAAGCACACGTACTGTCCCGGGCTGTGGGTTGAGCTAAATGTCCAGATAATATTCATAAACATGGGGTTAACTGTGAAAGCAGAGGCTGGACAGAGATAGGGATAGAGAGGAGGAGGAGGAGGAGGAGGAGGAAGAGTGTGATGGGAGCAGATATGAGCACTGTGGTTCAGTCCCTCAGTTTGACCAAAGCTCATCCCAAATACCCTGATCTCAGTGCTAATCTCACATCTGTGTGGTTCTGACATATAAATGTGTTCTAACGTACACAGAATATTTGTCTGGAGGAGAGGGGACAGAGTGCACCACACTGGTCAAGTTACAGAGCAGATCTGTGGAGAGGCCACCCTGCTCACAGTCAGAATTAGGACCGGGAATCAATATGTCACACATGATAGTTCAGTTCAGTTCATCTTTATTCCAGACTCATGGTCCATTTAAACAGACAAGAACAGTGACAATACGAGAAACATTCATGTACATTTACTCTGTGATGCTGTTTTTTAAGAACCAAATACATTTTACCAACAGTATTTCTTTGTTAAACCATCTTGGAGATGTATCGATACAGCAGCTCACAATAACAATACTGCATCACTGACTTGTAATATTTTTGCACACCATGTTCTCCATGTATTTTTGACCAATTAAAAACTGTCATTGAAGAAATGCAACATACACAAGTTTAAAGCTGTGTCAGACTGACCTCTGTGCTCATTTCCACCTGCTGATTTAACACACATCACCACAAACGTCATTGTGCTGCTCTGTGTGGACAGAGACTACGGTGGCCAACGGGGGCCAAATGCACTGCAACAGCCCAATATATTTCAGTCAGAGAAAACAGCTTCAAGAACAGAAATGATGCAAATTCACAAACTCCAAAAAGTTTAAACAAAGTACAAAAAAGAACAGCTGACAAAAGTATCATCAACAAAAGACAAAAGTATCATCATCAAATGTGCTGCAAATAGAGAAACGACACAACGCGCAAAACAATCAAAACCAAGAAAACACAGAAAAACAAAAACCACATAGAGTTACCACAACAAAAGTGCTCTAGACCTGCAGGGGGCGCTCACAGTGTGACAGCTCAATGGACAGACACATGGTGGAGAGAGAGAACGGCTCTGCCTCTGAAAGAGACAGAAAACGTCTGACTGATGAGAAACTCCAGCGGGAACACAGTGTTGTTACGGCGAATCAGTGTGGAAATGTGTCGCTGTGTTAAATCCGGTGTGAAAAAATCGGCAGGTGATGTACGGCGTTGTACCTCGATATGTATATGACTTATAACACAGTATATGAATGGAATCAAATTAAAAAAAAAAATCATCGTTTTGGACTTTGTCGTTTCTCTATTTGCGGCACATTTGAGGATGACACACGTCTTTGTGTTCTTGGTTTTTTTTATTATTATTATTTGCTCCACGTTCTCTGTTTGTACCTCATCTAAACTTAAGTTTGACTTTGTGAATTTGCATCGTTTCTGTTCTCGAAGCTGTTTTCTCAAACTTTGACGCCTCGGGCCGTTGCGTTTGGCTCCAGTCGGCCACTGTGAGAAGCAGTGTGAGGAGGAAATGAGAGGAAACCAGTGAAATATTTATGAAAAAGGCTAAAAAGTTTTCAGTGATTTGTTTTGTCGTGACGTCAATAATTGTGAATCATGTTTCTTCTTAAAATAATATAATAAAATATAAAAAAACCTGTACTGAGACCTGTATACTTCCTTCATATCTGTTCACACCTCTGTATTTTCATCAGCGATATTGTCCTCGCTGAAGTGCATCGTGGGATTTCCGTCTTTGGACAAAAACACCAGGCCTGAAACAAAGCTGTCATATCTGTGTGTACAAAACCCTCTCCTCAGAACCTTTTGTCCTCCTCGTGTTTTTCATTTCTCCGCAGACGCTGACCCGCCGCCTCTGTCATTTTAATATGAGATGCTAGCGCGCTCATGCTAACGCGCCCGTGCTAGCTGCGGCGCACAGGGCAGTGTGGCTAAGGCCCCGTTATGAAGAGGAGAGTGCAGTTTTTATGAATGGATTTAAATGTGCACACCAGAGCCCCTGTCGGATCACTCTTTATTATATTTGGAATCTCGACTCCTCTCCGGGTTTCCACGAGGAGCTAAAGCTGCTCACGCCACACGTCTGTAGAACATCACGGAATGTTCACTGAGAGAGGACAAAGAGACCAGGATACGAATCTGTGTTAAGAGAAGTTCGGCTGTTTTATTTTCAAATCAGAGTTAGTTATTATGAGGTAGTTGGAGCTTAAAACACCATAAACAGCTTAGCGTAGAGTCTCAGCTCCTCCTTAACCTGGCAGTAAAAAATGAGGCAACAGCAGCACCAGTTTGGAGCACAATTTAATATTGTGCTTCTCTGTTTAGTGATGGAGAGGCCTACAGCTCATCCTGTGTAAAAGAGAATGGAGCAGAAGCAAAAAAGAAATCAGACTTTTTTCAGCTGGAGGTAAGGATGTCAAAAATAACGAAAAACATGTGCAGTAGGCTCTTTCTGTAGGAGACATGTGCAGTAGGCTCTTTTTGCAGGAGACATGTGCAGTAGGCTTGTTCTGCAGGAGACATGTGCAGTAGGCTCTTTCTGTAGGAGACATGTGCAGTAGGCTCTTTCTGCAGGAGACATGTACAGTAGGCTCTTTCTGTAGGAGACATGTGCAGTAGGCTCTTTCTGTAGGAGACATGTGCAGTAGGCTCTTTCTGCAGGAGACATGTGCAGTAGTCTCGTTCTGTAGGAGACATGTGCAGTAGACTCTTTCTGCAGGAGACATGTGCAGTAGACTCTTTCTGTAGGAGACATGTGCAGTAGACTCTTTCTGTAGGAGACATGTGCAGTAGGCTCGTTCTGTAGGAGACATGTGCAGTAGACTCTTTCTGCAGGAGACATGTGCAGTAGACTCTTTCTGTTGGAGACATGTGCAGTAGGCTCTTTCTGTTGGAGACGTGTGCAGTAGGCTCTTTCTGCAGGAGACATGTGCAGTAGGCTCTTTCTGCAGGAGACATGTGCAGTAGGCTCGTTCTGCAGGAGACATGTGCAGTAGGCTCTTTCTGCAGGAGACATGTGCAGTAGACTCTTTCTGCAGGAGACATGTGCAGTAGGCTCTTTCTGCAGGAGACATGTGCAGTAGACTCTTTCTGCAGGAGACATGTGCAGTAGGCTCTTTCTGCAGGAGACATGTGCAGTAGGCTCTTTCTGCAGGAGACATGTGCAGTAGGCTCTTTCTGTAGGAGACATGTGCAGTAGGCTCTTTCTGCAGGAGACATGTGCAGTAGGCTCTTTCTGTAGGAGACATGTGCAGTAGGCTCTTTCTGTTGGAGACATGTGCAGTAGGCTCCTTCTGCAGGAGACATGTGCAGTAGACTCCTTCTGCAGGAGACATGTGCAGTAGGCTCTTTCTGCAGGAGACATGTGCAGTAGGCTCTTTCTGTTGGAGACATGTGCAGTAGGCTCTTTCTGTAGGAGACATGTGCAGTAGACTCCTTCTGCAGGAGACATGTGCAGTAGGCTCTTTCTGCAGGAGACATGTGCAGTAGGCTCTTTCTGTAGGAGACATGTGCAGTAGGCTCTTTCTGTTGGAGACATGTGCAGTAGGCTCTTTCTGCAGGAGACATGTGCAGTAGACTCTTTCTGTTGGAGACATGTGCAGTAGACTCTTTCTGCAGGAGACATGTGCAGTAGACTCTTTCTGTAGGAGACGTGTGCAGCAGGCTCTTTCTGCAGGAGACATGTGCAGTAGGCTCTTTCTGCAGGAGACATGTGCAGTAGACTCTTTCTGTAGGAGATATGTGCAGTAGACTCTTTCTGTAGGAGACATGTGCAGTAGGCTCTTTCTGCAGGAGACATGTGCAGTAGACTCTTTCTGTAGGAGATATGTGCAGTAGACTCTTTCTGTAGGAGACATGTGCAGTAGACTCTTTCTGTAGGAGACATGTGCAGTAGGCTCTTTCTGCAGGAGACATGTGCAGTAGGCTCCTTCTGCAGGAGACATGTGCAGTAGGCTCTTTCTGCAGGAGACATGTGCAGTAGGCTCTTTCTGTTGGAGACATGTGCAGTAGGCTCTTTCTGTTGGAGACATGTGCAGTAGGCTCTTTCTGCAGGAGACATGTGCAGTAGACTCTTTCTGTAGGAGACATGTGCAGTAGGCTCCTTCTGCAGGAGACATGTGCAGTAGGCTCTTTCTGCAGGAGACATGTGCAGTAGGCTCTTTCTGTTGGAGACATGTGCAGTAGGCTCTTTCTGTAGGAGACATGTGCAGTAGGCTCTTTCTGTTGGAGACATGTGCAGTAGGCTCTTTCTGCAGGAGACATGTGCAGTAGACTCCTTCTGCAGGAGACATGTGCAGTAGGCTCTTTCTGCAGGAGACATGTGCAGTAGGCTCTTTCTGTTGGAGACATGTGCAGTAGGCTCTTTCTGTAGGAGACATGTGCAGTAGACTCTTTCTGCAGGAGACATGTGCAGTAGGCTCTTTCTGCAGGAGACATGTGCAGTAGGCTCTTTCTGTAGGAGACATGTGCAGTAGGCTCTTTCTGTTGGAGACATGTGCAGTAGGCTCTTTCTGCAGGAGACATGTGCAGTAGGCTCTTTCTGCAGGAGACATGTGCAGTAGGCTCTTTCTGTAGGAGACATGTGCAGTAGACTCTTTCTGCAGGAGACATGTGCAGTAGACTCTTTCTGCAGGAGACATGTGCAGTAGGCTCTTTCTGCAGGAGACATGTGCAGTAGACTCTTTCTGTAGGAGACATGTGCAGTAGACTCTTTCTGTAGGAGACATGTGCAGTAGACTCTTTCTGTAGGAGACATGTGCAGTAGACTCTTTCTGCAGGAGACATGTGCAGTAGACTCTTTCTGTAGGAGACATGTGCAGTAGACTCTTTCTGCAGGAGACATGTGCAGTAGACTCTTTCTGCAGGAGACATGTGCAGTAGACTCTTTCTGTAGGAGACGTGCAGTAGGCTCTTTCTGCAGGAGACATGTGCAGTAGGCTCTTTCTGTAGGAGACATGTGCAGTAGACTCTTTCTGCAGGAGACATGTGCAGTAGACTCTTTCTGCAGGAGACATGTGCAGTAGACTCTTTCTGTAGGAGACATGTGCAGTAGGCTCTTTCTGTAGGAGACATGTGCAGTAGGCTCTTTCTGTAGGATACATGTGCAGTAGGCTCTTTCTGTTGGAGACATGTGCAGTAGGCTCTTTCTGCAGGAGACATGTGCAGTAGACTCCTTCTGCAGGAGACATGTGCAGTAGGCTCTTTCTGCAGGAGACATGTGCAGTAGGCTCTTTCTGTTGGAGACATGTGCAGTAGGCTCTTTCTGTAGGAGACATGTGCAGTAGACTCCTTCTGCAGGAGACATGTGCAGTAGGCTCTTTCTGCAGGAGACATGTGCAGTAGGCTCTTTCTGTAGGAGACATGTGCAGTAGGCTCTTTCTGTTGGAGACATGTGCAGTAGGCTCTTTCTGCAGGAGACATGTGCAGTAGACTCTTTCTGTTGGAGACATGTGCAGTAGGCTCTTTCTGCAGGAGACATGTGCAGTAGGCTCTTTCTGCAGGAGACATGTGCAGTAGGCTCTTTCTGCAGGAGACATGTGCAGTAGACTCTTTCTGCAGGAGACATGTGCAGTAGACTCTTTCTGCAGGAGACATGTGCAGTAGACTCTTTCTGCAGGAGACATGTGCAGTAGACTCTTTCTGCAGGAGACATGTGCAGTAGGCTCTTTCTGCAGGAGACATGTGCAGTAGACTCTTTCTGCAGGAGACATGTGCAGTAGACTCTTTCTGTAGGAGACATGTGCAGTAGGCTCTTTCTGCAGGAGACATGTGCAGTAGGCTCTTTCTGCAGGAGACATGTGCAGTAGAGTCTTTCTGCAGGAGACATGTGCAGTAGGCTCTTTCTGCAGGAGACATGTGCAGTAGAGTCTTTCTGCAGGAGACATGTGCAGTAGAGTCTTTCTGCAGGAGACATGTGCAGTAGACTCTTTCTGCAGGAGACATGTGCAGTAGGCTCTTTCTGCAGGAGACATGTGCAGTAGACTCTTTCTGCAGGAGACATGTGCAGTAGACTCTTTCTGCAGGAGACATGTGCAGTAGACTCTTTCTGCAGGAGACATGTGCAGTAGACTCTTTCTGCAGGAGACATGTGCAGTAGGCTCTTTCTGCAGGAGACATGTGCAGTAGACTCTTTCTGCAGGAGACATGTGCAGTAGACTCTTTCTGCAGGAGACATGTGCAGTAGGCTCTTTCTGCAAGAGACATGTGCAGTAGGCTCTTTCTGCAGGAGACATGTGCAGTAGAGTCTTTCTGCAGGAGACATGTGCAGTAGGCTCTTTCTGCAGGAGACATGTGCAGTAGAGTCTTTCTGCAGGAGACATGTGCAGTAGAGTCTTTCTGCAGGAGACATGTGCAGTAGACTCTTTCTGCAGGAGACATGTGCAGTAGGCTCTTTCTGCAGGAGACATGTGCAGTAGGCTCTTTCTGCAGGAGACATGTGCAGTAGCCTCTTTCTGCAAGAGACATGTGCAGTAGGCTCTCTCAGGAGCAGCAGATACTGACACAAGCCCAGAGCCTCTCACCTCTTATGCACATGAGCCAAGTGGTTTTAAGTTTAGTTTCTGTAAAACACAGACAAATGTGCACAAAGCTGCATTAAACACATTATTACTCAAAGTCTATAATAAGCGGAGCACTGGAAATGTAGAGCGGAGAAGAGGACGAATCACAGCCCTTTTTGTCTGCGTTGCTTCCCCCTCACTGTCTGCGTTGTTTTAAGACGTAGTTAGAACATTTGGGAAGTTCACGTCGACACAGACGTTTTGACGCAGAACCAGAAATTGGCCTCAGTTCCATGTGGATTTACTACATTTTTTGTTAGAAGTTCTAAGTTTGGAAATGCACAGTCACTTTTCCGCACCCTGGAAACACCGTACATTTGTTAAGTTTACCCCTGTGAACTAACAGCAAGGACCAGGACGCCCCCCTCCTGTGGGCTCCACTCACAGAGGGGTTCATGGGGGGTCAGGTGTGACGTCCCCCCTCCTGTGGGCTCCACTCACAGAGGGGTTCATGGGGGGTCAGGTGCACAGGGGACTGGGCGGTGAAGAGCTGCCCCCGCGACCCAGCCCGATTAAGTGGGAGAAGATGGACGAATGGATGGACGGATCTTTTGAGTTTGTAATTGAGTCTAGGGTGAGCAGACGTCCCTATTGACCCGGGACAGTCCCAGTTTTGAGCCCTGTGTCCTCTGTCCCAGCAGATTCATTCAAAACCATTAATTTGTCCCAGTTTTATATGAGAAATGTCCCAGGGGTCCCTATTTTTGACCAGTTTGATCCCTGCCAACAGCAGAGAGACAGACATTGTCATTTGTTTCAGTAAAATGCAGAAAAGCTGCTTAAAAATGACCAAAACACAAAGAAATTGTGATGATACTGACGTGTTAGTCATGAATGGGCCGAGTGCAGAACAGTTTTCCAGTTTTTTTAGATTCTGAAAATCTGGTCCCCATTTAATAATCGATACTAAAACTCCATCCTCATCTGTGCAGATCTCGATACTGAAGAAGTCTGTTCCTGAGTATCGATGAGTAAAAGATGAGGACAGGTTGAGGAAAGAGAGAGAGTGAGAGAGAAAGGGGGGGGAATGGCTAAAGGAGGAAGAGGTGAGAAGAGAGTGGGAGAGAGATGAGAGAGAATATGAAAGACAGGAGAGAGAGAGGGAGAGGTGAGAGAGGACAGAGAGGAGAGAGAGAGGTGGGGGAGAGTTAGATGAGGGAGAGGAGGAGAGGGAGAGCAAGGAGAGAAGGGAGAGAGAGGAGAGGGGGAGGACAGATAAAGGAGGGAGAAGTGAGAAGAGAGAGTGGGAGAGAGAGATAAGGGAAACAGGAATAGAATAGAAGAGGAGGGAGAGGTAAAGAGAGAGTGAGAGTGTATGAAAGACAAGAGAGAAGGAAAAGAGAGAGAAGTGGGAAAAAAATCACATTCTGTTGTCTAAAGAAAGAGAAAGAGTAAAGTTTTTATTCATTTTTTAAATGTATTGAGTTTATTTTATCGCTGTGGTATCAGAATCGGTCTTGAGTATCGAGTCCCTTCGTGTGGAGGTGGAGTTTGAAGTAGAACAGCTGAATGGTTCTGGTTAAGTTTGTTGTTGATACTCAGAAAAGAAGTGTGGAGGTGTTTTTAATGAGACAAAACAGAAAAAAGAATCAGTCAATTAGAAGAAAAATATGGGATTGATTTTTTTAACAGTTTTTTTTCTTCCTGTGGTCTAAGGTCTGAGTCCTCTCCTCCTCTTCTCCTCCTCCTCCTCTCCTCCTCCTCCTCTCCTCCTCCTCCTCTCCTCCTCCTCCTCTCCTCCTCGTCTCCTCCTCCTCCTCTCCTCCTCTCCTCCTCCTCCTCTCCTCCTCCTCTCCTCCTCGTCTCCTCCTCCTCCTCTCCTCCTCCTCCTCTCCTCCTCCTCCTCTCCTCTTCCTCCTCCTCCTCTCCTCCTCCTCCTCCTCTCCTCCTCCTCTCCTCCTCCTCCTCCTCCTCTCCTCCTCCTCTCCTCCTCCTCCTCCTCCTCTCCTCCTCCACCTCTAGAGAAAGACTTCACGAGTTTATAGGAGGCACTTTTTATGAGCGGCGGAGGAGAGATTATAAAGCCCATCACCTCTTTTTTCACCCCATCCTCTCTCTCTCTTTCCCTCCCTTTATCTCTTTTTCTCCCCGTGACTCTCTCTCTCTCTTTATCTCCTCCTCCTCTTTCTCTTCTCTCCCTCACCTTCTCTTTCACATTCTCTCTCTTCCCCCTTCTTTTCTCTTCATTATCCCCCCTCAACTCATCCTCCTCTCGCTCCTTCCCTTTATCTTTCTTTTTGGCTCCTTTCTTGTTCTCTCTTGCTTTCTCTCCTTTCTCATTTTCCCTTTCTCTCGCACTTTCTCTCCTCCTCTTTCTCCTTTCCCCCTTCTTTCTTTTCTCATTCTCCCTCTTCCTTATCCTCCTCTCTCGCCCTCCTTTTTCTTTCTTTTCGCCTCCTTGTTCTCTTGCTTTCTCTCATTCTCCCTTTCTCTCTCACTTTATCTCCTCATTCTCTTCTCTCCCTTTCCTTCTCTTTCACATTATCTCTCTTCCTCCTTCTTTTCTCTTCATTGTCCTCCCCTCAACTCATCCTCCTCTTGCTCCCTCCCTTTCTTTCTTTTTGCCTTCTTTCTTGTTCTCTTGCTTTTCTCTTCTCTCCTTTCTCACTCTCCTGCTTTTTTCTCTCTCCCTATCTCCCCCTCCCTCACTTTATCTCCTCTTTCTTTTCTCTCCCCTCCTTTTCTCTTTGTCTCTCTTTCTTCTCCTCTCTCCCTTTATTTTTCTTTTTGACTCCTTTCTTTTTCTCTCTTACTTTCTCCCCTCTTCTCATTCTCGCTCTCCATTGCGCCCTCTCTCTTTCCCCCACCATTTCTCTCTCCCGCTTCCTTCTCCTCTCTCTCCTCGCCTCCCTCTCTCTCCCTTGCTTTAACTCTTTCACTTTATCCCCTCTTTCTCTTCTCTCATTCTCTTTCACATTCTCTTTTTTCTTTCTTAATGTCCTTATCCTCCTCTCTCTCCCTCCCCTTTTCTTTTTGCCTCCTTGCTTGTACTCTCTTGCATTCTCTTCTCTCCTCTCATTCTCCCTTTCTCTCACTTTCTCTCCTCCTCTTTCTCCTCTCCCTCTCCTTTCACATTCTCTCAATCTTTCCCTGTCTTTCACATTTTTCTCTTTCCCTCTTCTCTCTTCCTCACTTTATCTCTCTCTTTGCCCCTTTTCTTGTTCTATCTCTCTCCTCTTTCTCATTCACTCTCCATTGCTCCTCCTCTCTTTCCCCTGCTCCTCTTTCTCCCTCCCTTTAACTCTCTCAGTTTATCTCCACATTCTCTCCCTCTCCATCTCTTCCACATTTTCCCTCATCCTTGTGCTCTCTCTTCCTCCCTTTATCGCTCTCTTTGCCCCTTTTCTTGTTCTATCTCTCTCCTCTTTCTCATTCACTCTCCATTGCTCCTCCTCTCTTTCCCCTGCTCCTCTTTCTCCCTCCCTTTAACTCTCTCTCAGTTTATCTCCACATTCTCTCCCTCTCCATCTCTTCCACATTTCTCTCTCCTTCCCTCATCCTTGTGCTCTCTCTTCATCTCTCTCTTTGCCCCTTTCTTGTTCTATCTCTTTCTTGCCTCTTTCTCTTCCATGCTCCATTGCTCCCCCTCTGTTCCTCCTCCTCCTCTGTTTGTCCCTCTCTCTCGGTGTGGACTATCACCTGGAGGCAGAAGTTCCTCAGTTCTTCAGAGTCCAGAGCAGAAACAGCCTCTGCACGGACACTTCGGAAAACACTAAACAGAAGCTGTAGCTCGTCCTTCATTCACTTTCACTGTTCTTTAGAAGATCATTTATGCCGGATGCCCTCCCTCAGCTCATGTAACTTCAGTAGGAGTATGTGATTTATCTCATTTCTTTATTTTGCACATATTTATCATAGAATAAAAATAAATAAATCAGGTGACAGAACCGTGCAGTTACATTGAACATTATAGCTGCGCATTAATAAAAAATGACACATAGACACATTAGATTAAATTTATTTGATTCAAACACAGATTAAAACACAATGAAACATCCACAACTGAAAGATTCTCAAACATTATCATCAGATATAAAACATTTCCTCAAACTCTTTTTAAACGTTTCTGATGTCGTCACGAGCCGGATGTGAAAACTGCTCCACATTTTGGAAAACTACGATTTAGACGAGATTTAGACGAGCGCTGGTTTGAAAGTAAAATGTGAAACGTTGCGTATGTGATTTAGTGTCGGGGATCTGGGAAAACGTGGTTTTCTCGTGGGGCGACAGTGGCTCAGTCTGTAGAGCTTTAGTCCGCTCATCAGAAGGTTGGGGGTTTGAATCCCGGTGTAATGATGTAACGCTAACTTAAAAGTTTGGGACGCTAAAACGTTAAGGCCGAGTTATTACAGTGGGATGAATGTGACTGACAGGAAAACCAGATTCGTTATGGAGCTTGGGGAGAATGAAACACACAGGAGACAGAAATAAGTTTAACTGAATATATTAAATAAATTGAGAATGTAAAAGGAAAAACAAACAAAATAAATAATTGGAATAAATGCCGCTGTGGCAAAAAACCTCAAAAAAAAAACAAAAAAAACCTTAGCTCAAAACTTTAGCTCAAACCTTTAGCTCAAACCCCTTTTCAAGTTTTGCATCAAAGATTTTTACTTTGATTAGTTCAAGTTCCTTTGGGAGGTTTTGTAATCCTCAGTTGAGTTCAAATGCAAACGAAACAACACAAATAATCCAGTTTAGGCAAAAAAAAAAAAAGTTCAACGCAAAATGATCCAAAAAACCTGTGTCCGGAAAACGAAGGAGAAAAAACAGAAAGATCCGACCAGTTCGTAGATTGTTCTGGTTTTAAGCTCGTCGCCTCAGAACGAGGAATCAGAGTTCATGGTGTGGAAAAAAAACTGACCTGTGACAAAGGTCAAAAATAAATAAATAAATAAATATCACAAGTCAGTTACTAGTAACATTTCATAGTATCATCATTCCCTTTATCAAGTAATCGGTGATCATTGCATCTGAATGAAGGAATGAATCCAAATTCAAAGCCAACAATAAAGTTCAGTGGTGCAACATTACATATTTATAATCTCCATCACCAATTAGACCACAAGACGTGTAGTGAAACAGTTTCAGTGGGTTTGTGCCATTAGCATCAGTAAAAGACTTAGATTTAGACATAACGATTAAACAGTGTCCGATACAGACCATAATTAACCGTTAAAGTTTTAAATACATTAGTTAAAACTGCTCTCTTGAGTTTCTAAAGTCAAAACAAAACTCAACAGAGCCGAAAACGTTTGGAAAAGTTGATCGCGACAACCTGGAAGTGATTCTTTTACTTACTTTAGCCGTTCCTGCGCTAGTTAGCAAAGCTTTTGGCAAAAGCATTAGATAAAATAAAATCTTGGGTCACTCACCACTGAGTTTGATCATTTTGAGAGTAGAATTCAGAATACCGCGGGCGGTTCTGTGCAGCCTCTGCCCCGGCCTACAGGCCACAGCCGGGAGCAGGAAGTGGAGACAGGAAGTGGCTCGGGGCTCTGTCAGTTTTATCACACAGCGCCACTCGTGGCGGGTCCAGTGGTACTGCAGTGGAGGAGGAGATATTTGCATGCGATTCGGAGGCGGGGGTCACACTGCTCTCGTCAGCATCATTGGTGAGCGGCCCCACAGGTTTGGCTGGTGTGATTCCAGCTCCCACAAATGAATGCTGCTGTTGTGTCCTTTGGCAAGACACTAAACCCACCTCACCCCCAGTGTCTGTGATTCTCCAGTGAGCTACTTTACAAAACTAAAATGTCAGAGAGCTTCTAACTCCAGCAGTCGCACAGAGCAAATAGAAGAGCCAAAGCCTTAGACAGTTCGATGCTTATAAAATATAAACTATGATCCAGTCATCAGTGCACCAGGTCAGGCATCAAACTGAGACTTTTACACTGGGAACTGACCAAATCTTCTTATGAACAATACACAGGATTCAGAAACCCCTGGTGAGCAGCTTGGAAGGGGGTGGAGCTACTGGCGTATACTGGAGTATGAATGTGTGTGAGATCATTTACTATTATCGTCATGGAGACAGCAAGTGACCATCACGCCGAGTTACAGGTCAGATCTGTGGAGAAGTAAGCCAGCTCACAGTAAGAACGTATGTTTTTTCTGAGGAATAAGAGCGCCTGTGATTGGACTTAATGCCACACTGTGGAATATTCCAGGAAAAGCACTCACTTCTTCATGAAAACACGTTGGTAGACACATGACCAGAAGAGACGTCCACACTTTCACAGGACAGAAGTGAACCTTTCCTGAAGTCTTGACAATGACCTTGAGCAGTATCAGAATGAGAGTTTTTAGTATCGATACTTGCTCAAATCTAGCTTTGATACTAGTTTGAATATCGATTCTCTGACTTTTGATGCAATGGAAGAGAAAATAAGGTGCATGAAGTATCTAACCTCACATCTAATTGTCAGTGTTTTTGTCTTTCAGAATGAAAAATAAACCGTCCAAACAGGCCGTTCATATTTGCATTTGAAAGTGTCTTATCATCCAAACGTCTTTCCCAGCACTTCCATGTAAACTCTGTGTAATTCCTAAATGTGTTCCTTTCCTTTTTAAACCATAAACAGATTACCATGAGCCCTTGAGCCAGGCACTATCCTGATAAAGTGCATCTAAAATACATTTGCTTTGAGTCTGTGTCGGGCTCACAAGGCCAAACGGAGGAGCGTTTTGAAATGACTCAAATGTAGATTTCATTATCACAAAACTGAGGCTTTCACTGAATCAGACACAGTGTGGAAACAGCACAGACATGTCGGCTGTGTCTGAAATACTGTGGCTGTGAAAGAGGCTGGTACAACGTTCTTTCACTAAAACATGTCTGAAGAGGTTTTACATGCTGTCCACGCATATTTGAGTCATTTAGTGATCTCCGGACACTTCACTGGACAATGCACAAAATCTGCTGTTTTCAAAGGACAAACGCAAACTGAGTCGTCTCTGAAGGAGCTGCGAGAAACAAATGTTCAAATCCTTTCTCTTTCCACACTTTAGTCACTTTAGACTCACTCGCAGTGAAGAGGAAGTACAACTTTTACTCAAGTAAGAGTACTGTTACACTGTACTGTATATTACTCAAGTAAGAGTACTGCTACACTGTACTGTGTATTACTCAAGTAAGAGTACTGTTACACTGTACTGTGTATTACTCAAGTAAGAGTACTGTTACACTGTACTGTGTATTACTCAAGTAAGAGTACTGTTACACTGTACTGTGTATTACTCAAGTAAGAGTACTGTTACACTGTACTGTGTATTACTCAAGTAAGAGTACTGTTACACTGTACTGTGTATTACTCAAGTAAGAGTACTGTTACACTGTACTGTATATTACTCAAGTAAGAGTACTGTTACACTGTACTGTGTATTACTCAAGTAAGAGTACTGTTACACTGTACTGTATATTACTCAAGTAAGAGTACTGTTACACTGTACTTTATATTACTCAAGTAAGAGTACTGTTACACTGTACTGTGTATTACTCAAGTAAGAGTACTGTTACACTGTACTGTGTATTACTCAAGTAAGAGTACTGTTACACTGTACTGTGTATTACTCAAGTAAGAGTACTGTTACACTGTACTGTATATTACTCAAGTAAGAGTACTGTTACACTGTACTGTGTATTACTCAAGTAAGAGTACTGTTACACTGTACTGTGTATTACTCAAGTAAGAGTACTGTTACACTGTACTGTATATTACTCAAGTAAGAGTACTGTTACACTGTACTGTATAATACTCAAGTAAGAGTACTGTTACACTGTACTTTATATTACTCAAGTAAGAGTACTGTTACACTGTACTGTGTATTACTCAAGTAAGAGTACTGTTACACTGTACTGTGTATTACTCAAGTAAGAGTACTGTTACACTGTACTTTATATTACTCAAGTAAGAGTACTGTTACACTGTACTGTGTATTACTCAAGTAAGAGTACTGTTACACTGTACTGTGTATTACTCAAGTAAGAGTACTGTTACACTGTACTGTGTATTACTCAAGTAAGAGTACTGTTACACTGTACTGTATATTACTCAAGTAAGAGTACTGTTACACTGTACTGTGTATTACTCAAGTAAGAGTACTGTTACACTGTACTGTATATTACTCAAGTAAGAGTACTGTTACACTGTACTGTATATTACTCAAGTAAGAGTACTGTTACACTGTACTGTATATTACTCAAGTAAGAGTACTGTTACACTGTACTTTATATTACTCAAGTAAGAGTACTGTTACACTGTACTGTGTATTACTCAAGTAAGAGTACTGTTACACTGTACTGTATATTACTCAAGTAAGAGTACTGTTACACTGTACTGTGTATTACTCAAGTAAGAGTACTGTTACACTGTACTGTATATTACTCAAGTAAGAGTACTGTTACACTGTACTGTGTATTACTCAAGTAAGAGTACTGTTACACTGTACTTTATATTACTCAAGTAAGAGTACTGTTACACTGTACTTCATGTTACTCAGTTACTTAGTACAAAAATACAAAATTTACTAAAGTAAAATGTAATTAAGTTATTTCTCTGTTTTGTTCATAAATCGAGATAATTGTTCATTAGCATTAACTTCAAGTGCCGTCTCCTGCTAGCGTTAGCAACAGGTTTGATTGACAGCAGGATGGGGGCGTTACCTTCGCCAGCCTCGCTCCTGATTGGCTGTTTGGTTGCTATGATACTCGCAGTCGGAATTCCTACTATGGAACTCAGCTGCAAATTCGCCCCTTAACCTCAAGCCTTGATGAGCTTCATTTGACTGGTTAAAATCCTGTGGACTTTGGGTTACAGTGTTTCTGATAGTTCAGGTAAAGACACATAGACACGAACACACACTAAACGTTTGCTTAAATTCCCTTGATTTGAGTAGATGTGACTTCCCTCATTCAGACTGAACAGCTCACAGTCTGTTTGCATGTGGAACTCTATCAGATATTTCGAGCTCGCATGTTGTCAGTAAATTGGATCAGATCACATGGTCGTGTTGTGACTAATTAGCTCCGTGTCTCACTGACCATTGTCCATCAGTGCGATTTTAATTGTCCCACTCAGCTCATGCTTAATGGAGAGCGCAGAGGAATAAATTAAGTGTTTTTTTTTTTTTTACTAAAAGCAGTTGTGATGCTGTGCTCCGTCTCCTCCTACAGTAATGGCCTGTGTGATTATGAGCATTAGCCTCTGACAGCAGGACCAGTGTGTCTGCAGGGACCACACACAGAGGGGGCGGGGCTAGGGGGAGGGAGACTCGAGCCAGTTTAAATCCCGTTAACTACAAATGGCCTTATTGTTTTTAGCTGTTTTGACTAGTTCTTAAAGCAGACATATGTGTATCACCGATTAAGAAAAGAAAACTGGAGAAGTAAGTGTGTGCATCACAGTGGGAGGTGAAAATGAGGGTAGATCGACAAAATAGTGTTTTAAAAAATTAGAGAATAATGATCAAACTTGCTCAAATCACTCCAAATACAACTTTGGGTGAGGAAATGGTGAGGAGAAGCAATTATAATCAATTTAAAAGCTCTGAAAAGTTCAGTTTACAGAAGAAGTCGGATTTAAAACATGTCCCTGGTATAACTCCTTCAATTAAAAAGATGTCAGTACAAATATTTGTACTTAAAATGCTCCAAATGAACACTGGTGACTCTGTGATAGGAAATATTTAGATGCTGCTAAAGTTGTTGTAGATTGTTCCAAGACTAAAATAGTCCAACTCCTGGTGCAGTTTTAACGAGCTGATCATGTTCCTGAATATTCACAGATAATGGGTAAACTCTGCTCCACATCAGGCTCCAAACTGACAGATGACTAACAGCCTCAGCAGGGTGTCATTATTTTAACTCTTCTCACAATCACCAACACACGAGGATTATATTAGAATATTACACTTACAATCACAAACCTAATCCACACTCGGGCGCTGTCAGGACATCGGGGTTTGTCTTCTCTGACAGGTTCAATTTAAGCAAATAATGGACACATGTTGAGAGCAGACAGGGGGCCAGGGCGCTGATCGGGCCCCTGCCTGAGTGTGCAGGGTTAGCTCTGTTAGCGGGGTAATCTAGGAGCAGAAAGACCGTGACTCTTGGACTATAATGACGTGATGGGCAGGGTTGGTCTCAGTGTGGACAGAGGACTAGAGGTGAGGGCGTAACTGCTCTGAGTTTACTCTGTTCACACATGGGCTGTCTGCAGGTGATGGGCTGTCTGCAGGTGATGGGCTGTCTGCAGGTGAGGGGCCGCTCCACTGCACCACATCAGCTTTAAACTTGACCCCTAACCCTAACTTTAACAGACGTAAACATGCAGCTGTCGCAAACTATTCACATCCAGTTAACATCCCAAATAAATCAAGGTTTTACTATTTCTTGAGTGGAGCTCTACTTTTCACCCCAGAGGCCACAGCCCCTCCCTGGGTTAGCTCTGTTAGCTCTGTTAGCTTGGTGCAGGGCTGTGCCTCCTGGACGATAATGAAGAGCAGTGATGAGTGATGACAGCTTCAGCACAGACATGTCTAACAGACCAGAGGCCGAGTGGACAAGTTCACAGCACAAGAATGGAAGTCCAACTACAAGTTAAAATTGAGAAATTAGATTACAGTTACTTGCCCTAATAACTATTAATATGCAAAACTGTCATAAAACAGTGTAGAAGATGAATGGGTAGAACATGGCATCATCTTTTCGTGACAATACTGGTTGAGAGAGGTTCTTTATATGTGTGCATTCTGCTGCTGCACAAGTTTAAGAAGTGGGAAAATGTGCTTTTTTCACAAAGAAGTGGACTAATGCCAGTCGTACACTGTGCAATATTTTCTGTGGTTTCACTCAGCCCCAGCTCAAACTGTACGGCCAAATCTCAGGGATTAAAAGTTCTGAGCTCATGATTCAGGTTCTCACACTGTACGAACAACTTCAACAGTGAAACCCTCACGAGAGGCGGCTGGATTTAAACAGGTTTGATATTCCTGTGACCTTCGATTGCCGATCAGGAGCTGGTCATGAGGTATTCATCAGTTCTCGTTAAACTATGTTTACTACACGAAGGACGACACATGATTAACCCTAAACTCCATTCCAAAAACAGTCCCACGAGTGAAAATTCAGCTCAAAGGGGCCAAAAATCTCACTGTGTACTTCAGCCGTCTAAGTGGCCGTGATTTTCCCCATAGCATTCAATTGCAGTCAAATGAAGCTCACAGAAGCCTGCAGTTATATGGCGAATTTGCAGACAGATTACAGATTAGGACTAAGAACTGTTTAAGGACAAAATTGTGAGATAAAAGCATGTAGAATATGTTAATACATTACTTTTTTGCCAGAATTAAGCCAGAAGTCCATCTGTACCCACTCCATGTTTGGAACACAGCGGCTTGTGGGTTAGTTTTTTTAAAGATTTATTTACCCTGGAAAGTCCCATTGAGATTACTAATCTCTTTTTCAAGGAAGTCCTGCCATGCACACATCACTTTCATACTGCAAAACATACTAATTGTTTTGTCTGTTTATAATAATATTGCATCAGTTTTATACAGCGCTTTTCTGGACACTCAAAGACGCTTTACAGAGCATTATTCACTCACTCCAGACCTGGTGGTGTAAACTACTATTGTAGCCACAGCTGCCCTGAGGCAGACTGACGGAAGTGAGGCTCCAATCTGCACCATCGACCCCACCGACCACCACCACCATTCACGCACACACCACTTTCATACTAGGCAATGTGGGTGAAGTGTCTTGCCTAAGGACACAACGGCAGTTTTTGCCACTGGCCCCACTGTGGCACCTGGAATTCCCAGTGGTCTCCATCCAAGTACTAACCAGGCCCTGCTTAGCCTCTGAGATCTGACGGGATCAGGCTTTGACGAGCCGGTAATATATATTTATATATGTTCCACCTATGGTTTCTATCTACAGTGTAAATAATCATGGACATAACAAAACATCGTGTGTCCAAACTTCCGGCTGGTGTGGAGATTTAACACTAATTTAAGACCAATACCTGAAACGGTACGTCTTCCATGTGGATGCAGTAGCCTATTATTTATCAGCAAAGTCCAGTAACTCGCCTTATTAACCCAGTAACATGTAAATGAGTATTTCCTGCAGCGTTGGCACTTTTGGGCACAAACCTGTCTCAGATCACACTTCATTATGAGCCCGGAGCCCCTCACAGTGACAGAGTCTGCTCCATCTGAAGATCTGAGCACAAACGCAAACACACAGATGTGAGTGAGGACCTCCGACAGGTCCACACACACACACACACACACACAGAGGGACGGTAGCACGGGCGGCACGGGCTAATTCCTGCCACGCACTCTGGAGGAGCAGGCTAATTACTGGAGAGGCCCAGGCTGAAGGCACATGTCAGAGAGGACGTCATTAGCCATCAAAGTGCAGTCATACAAAGAGAGAGGGAGGGAAAGAGGGATGGAGAGGGGGTGTAGAGGGGCTTTGTTGGCTGGAGATGGGAGAGAGAGAAGGAGGACGAAGAGAAAGAGAGGGAAAGGGAAGGAGAGAGAGAAAGAGGGAGAGACATAGAGAGAGGAAGGGAAAGAGGGTGTAGAGGGGCATTGTGGGTCGGAGTTTGGGGATAGAAAGAGAGAGGTAGGGAGGGAGGGACAGAAAGACAGGGAGAAGAAGACAGATAGAGTGAAAGGGAGAGGGAGGGAGGGAATGAGAGAAGGGGAGAGAGAAGGAGGTATATAATGGGTGATGGGAAAGAGTGGAGGTGGGAGAAATTTGGAGATGAAGAGAGAGGGGGAGCGGGGATGAGAGGTGCATCGTGGGTTGGAGGTGGGAGTGAGAGGGAGAGAGAGAGGGAGACAGATAGAGTGAAAGGGAGATGGAGGGAGGGATGGAATGAGAGAAGGTAAGAGAGAAGGAGGTATGGATTGTGGGGATGAGCAGAGGTGGGAGAGATCGGGGCAAAAGAGAAAAAGAAAAGGAGTGGGGATGGAGAGGTGCATTGCAGGTTGGAGGTGGAAGAGAGGGAGAAAGAGAGGGAGTGAGGGTGGAGAGGTGCATTAATGGTGATGGGGCAGAGTGGAGGTGGGAGAGAAAGATTGGGGACAAGAGAGAAAGAGAAAGGAGGGTGAGAGGAGAGAGGGTTGGGGATGGAAGAGAGAGAGATGTGGAGATAAAGGACGAAAGAGAAGTGCATTGTGGGTCGGCGGTGGGAGAAAGACTCATTTTGATGAAGACAAGATGGAGGATGAGTGACGGCTCTGTGTTTGGATAATGTGAGTGGTCTGTGGTCTGCTCCAGCAGTCTGTGCCCGGAATGTTCCACAGTATGACGGCATCTCCATGGAGACAAGCCAGGAGACCAGGCCAGGTACTGGTCAGCTCTGTGCAGAGGCTTACATGTTTTTCAAGGTGTTTTGGAGCAGTAAAAACAGCTGTAATTGAACAAATGCAAGACAGACATTTTTAATGACATACTGTGGAACATTCAAGGCAAAGCAATACTATTTCTATGGAGACCAGATAGTTTCAATTCCATACTAATGCCATGAAAACATAATAATCCTCCATCTTTTTTTCCACTTATCCAGGGCCAGGTTGAGGGGGAAGCAGTCTAAGCAGAAACTCCAGGACTTTCTTCACCCCAGACACTTCCTCCATTTCTTCCGGGAAGACCCCAAGATGTTCCCAGGCCAGCTGAGACATTGTCCCTCCAGCCTGTCCTAGGTCTTCCCCAGGGCCTTTTCTTCAGGCAGGCGATCAGATGCCCTCCCCTCAGCGTCTCCACTCGATGTGAAGGAGGAGCGGCTCTACTCCAAGCTCCTCCCGTGTGTCTGAGCTCACTCTATCCCCAAGGGAGCGCCCAGACACTCTGCAGAGGAAACTAATTTCAGCGTATCCATGATCTCATCCTTTAGGTCATTACCTAAAGCTCATGTACACAGGTGAGGGGAGGAACGAAGATCCAAACCAGGTCTAACCCAGGACCACAGGTGAGGGCAGGAACAGAGATCTAAACCAGTTCTCCACCAGGTCTAACCCAGGACCACAGGTGAGGGCAGGAACAG
Source organism: Odontamblyopus lacepedii (assembly GCA_034769755.1). Taxonomy (NCBI): domain Eukaryota; kingdom Metazoa; phylum Chordata; class Actinopteri; order Gobiiformes; family Gobiidae; genus Odontamblyopus; species Odontamblyopus lacepedii. Next base: position 3,448,709 of record CM068354.1, on the reverse strand, counting down.
AGATCTAAACCAGTTCTCCACCAGGTCTAATCCAGGACCACAGGTGAGGGCAGGAACAGAGATCTAAACCAGTTCTCCACCAGGTCTAATCCAGGACCACAGGTGAGGGCAGGAACAGAGATCTAAACCAGTTCTCCACCAGGTCTAACCCAGGACCACAGGTGAGGGCAGGAACAGAGATCTAAACCAGTTCTCCACCAGGTCTAACCCAGGACCACAGGTGAGGGCAGGAACAGAGATCTAAACCAGTTCTCCACCAGGTCTAACCCAGGACCACAGGTGAGGGCAGGAACAGAGATCTAAACCAGTTCTCCACCAGGTCTAACCCAGGACCACAGGTGAGGGCAGGAACAGAGATCTAAACCAGTTCTCCACCAGGTCTAACCCAGGACCACAGGTGAGGGCAGGAACAGAGATCTAAACCAGTTCTCCACCAGGTCTAACCCAGGACCACAGGTGAGGGCAGGAACAGAGATCTAAACCAGTTCTCCATCAGGTCTAACCCAGGACCACAGGTGAGGGCAGGAACAGAGATCTAAACCAGTTCTCCACCAGGTCTAACCCAGGACCACAGGTGAGGGCAGGAACGTAGACTGAACAGAAAATCGAGAGATTTGCCTTTCGACTTTTCCCACAAGCACAAGTGCACATTTGCTCTGACGGTGGATCATGTGAAAGCTGCTGGAAAGCCTCGGGCACAGGCAGAACATGCAAACACCATCACAGAGACATCTCCGCAGAGCCATGTGTTCTGCTGTAGTTTGTGCAGAGCGTCTGTTTTTACTCTAAATCTCCTGAGACCGTCTGACCATTAAAGACGTGCTTTTCTTCAGAGGGAACGCTTCATAAACTGCACCAGGATCTGAGGTCAGATCATATGGACCAGAGAACCTGCCTGTGCAGCCACAAGCACACGCAAAGACCTTTGTGACTGACAGGCGGATTAACCAATCAGAGAGACACATGCTCTGTTCATACCCAAACAAACATGGAGGCTTAGACGTAAAGACAAAGGGAAACAAATGATGCAGAGGACTGAGAAACAGCTGGGATCTCTGCATCAACATCTGCATCAACAATCAAAGCACCAAACTCATACTGAAGCTAAAAGTAGTGACAGTTTGTTCTGGGAGACTTGGAGGAGTTTCTGAGTCCAGACCCTTCAGGAGGCTGGACGGACTGACTCCTCAGGCAAACAGAACCAGACCTGCCCCAGAGCCACATAAGACCAGACCAGGACTGAGACCAGGACTGAGATCAGGACTGAGACCAGGACTGGGATCAGGACTGGGATCAGGACTGAGATCAGGACTGAGATCAGGACTGGGACCAGGACTGGGATCAGGACTGAGACCAGGACTGAGATCAGGACTGAGATCAGGACTGGGACCAGGACTGGGATCAGGACTGAGACCAGGACTGAGACCAGGACTGGGATCAGGACTGAGACCAGGACTGGGACCAGGACTGAGATCAGGACTGAGACCAGGACTGGGATCAGGACTGAGATCAGGACTGAGATCAGGACTGAGACCAGGACTGAGACCAGGACTGGGATCAGGACTGAGACCAGGACTGAGACCAGGACTGAGACCAGGACTGAGACCAGGACTGAGACCAGGACTGAGATCAGGACTGAGATCAGGACTGGGACCAGGACTGGGATCAGGACTGAGACCAGGACTGAGACCAGGACTGGGATCAGGACTGGGATCAGGACTGAGACCAGGACTAGAGCCAGGACTTAGACCAGACCAGGACTAGAGCCAGGGTTTGGAAAAGAGTCTGTAGTGTGTGAGCTGTAATACCACTACGAGTGAATGTTTTTGGCCTTTAGAAAAAAGGGACAGCCCTCCTCCTCCTCCTCTCTCCTCATCTCTCCTCATCTCTCCTCCTCTCTCCTCTTCCCTTCTCTCTCCTCCTCTCTCCTCCTCTCTCCTCTCCTCCTCTCTCCTCCTCTCTCCTCATCTCTCCTCCTCCCTCCACCTCTCTCCTCCTCCCTCCTTCTCCCTCCACCTCTCTCCTCCTCTCTCCTCCTCCCTCCTCCTCTCTCCTCCTCCCTCCACCTCTCTCCTCCCCCCTCCTCCTCTCTCCTCCTCCCTCCTCCTCTCTCCTCCTCTCTCCTCCTCCCTCCTCCTCTCTCCTCCTCCCTCCTCCTCCCTCCACCTCTCTCCTCCTCCCTCCTTCTCCCTCCTCCTCTCTCCTCCTCTCTCCTCCTCTCTCCTCCTCGCTCCTCCTCTCTCCTCCTCTCTCCTCCTCGCTCCTCCTCTCTCCTCCTCCCTTCTTCTCCCTCCTCCTCTCTCCCCCTCCCTCCTCCTCTCTCCTCCTCTCTCCTCCTCCCTCCTCCTCTCTCCTCCTCTCTCCTCCTCTCTCCTCCTCCCTCCTCCTCTCTCCTCCTCCCTCCACCTCTCTCCTCCCCCCTCCTCCTCTCTCCTCCCTCCTCCTCTCTCCTCCTCTCTCCTCCTCCCTCCACCTCTCTCCTCTTCCCTCCTCCTCCCTCCTCCTCTCTCCTCCTCCCTCCTCCTCTCTCCTCCTCCATCCTCCTCTCTCCTCCTCTCTCCTCCTCTCTCCTCCTCCCTCCTCCTCTCTCCTCCCCTCCCCCCTCCACCCTCCTACTCTCTCCTCTCCTCCTCCTCTCTCCTCCTCTCTCCTCCTCCTCTCTCCTCCTCCCTCCTACTCTCTCCTCCTCCTCCTCCTCTCTCCTCCTCCCTCTACCTCTCTCCTCCTCTCTCCTCCTCTTTCCTCCTCTCTCCTCCTCTTTCCTCCTCTTTCCTCCTCATCTCTCCTCCTCCCTCCTCCTCTCTCCTCCTCTCTCCTCCTCTCTCCTCCTCTCTCCTCCTCTTTCCTCCTCTCTCCTCCTCTTTCCTCCTCTCTCCTTTCTCACCACTCTCTCCTTCTCTGACTTTATTAAAGAGCTGTGGTCATGTGCAGATTACAGCCTGGACCTGTCAAACTACTGGTTTCTCCCGGGTCTGTGCACATAGACAACACCAGTTCACGTGCACTTCCCTCAGTTCACGTGCACACCCCTGGGTTCACGTGCACTTCCCTCAGTTCACGTGCACACCCCTGGGTTCACGTGCACTTCCCTCAGTTCACGTGCACACCCCTGGGTTCACGTGCACTTCCCTCAGTCCACGTGCACACCCCTGGGTTCACGTGCACTTCCCTCAGTTCACGTGCACACCCCTGGGTTCACGTGCACTTCCTTAGGTTCAATACTTTCATCGTATTGAACCTAATAAACAGAACAAGTAAAGAAAAGTTCAAACGTTCTGAGACTTTCTGGACTCTTTTCCATGAATCTCTGTGTCCGTCCAGGACATCATCTGACCAGATATTTGGAACTCAATATTGAACTGGTGCATCCCTGTTTCATTCTTATTTTAATTAGGCTTTTAGTTGATCAATCGGTTGATTTTTGACATTTTTAACAGTCCCGCTGAGAAGAAGATTTGTGATGGAGTCAACAGAAATGTGGATTATTTTACTAATCATTTTATTTCGGGGATTTCTCTGGGACAACAGCAGAAAGGAGAAGAGAGCGCCCAGAAGATTTTTTGTTTGTTTGTTATTTCTCTAGAAAAATCAGATTAAACTCAGGATTCACAAACTGAATCTGTCTTTATATAAGTGCAGAGTTTTCTGGTCCTTTTTTATGCATAAATAGTAGTTTTTGCATGAGCTCCACCTGCATGTGTGGTGTTGTGAGTGCAGTTTGGGTCAGACACACAGATACTGAATGTTTTTGAGAGCTTTGGCCATATTCTAACATAACTGATCATAGAACATGTTTTTAGTCCAACATGAATGTCTTAAGTCATCTACAGCCCAACTATAGGTCTTTCCTTCCTGCTGCTGTCAGACTTTACAATGAACACTGCTAACTCTGCTGCCTGTGCAATACTGGGACCCTGTGCAATAATGTAAGATAGTAATTTATTGTATATATTGTCTTAAGATAGCAATTTATATGATACATAGTTTTATAATCCTTATCTTTATAGATCCTTATAGTGTTTGTCTATTTTTAACTTAACTGTACTTCTATTGCTGCTACTGTTTCTTGCTGTTCTCTTGCGTTGCAACACTGAAATTTCCCCATTGTGGGACAAATAAAGGATATACTATCTTATCTTATCTTATATACACTGTGAGTCTCATGCTGATAGTCCATGTGCACGCCCCTGGCTCCACATGCACTTCCCTGTGGCCTCGTACACGCCCCTGATGATAGAGCAGTGTGTGGATGTGTGGATGTGTGCATGTGTGCATGTGTGCATGTGTGCATGTGTGCATGTGTGCATGTGTGCATGTGTGCATGTGTGCATGTGTGGATGTGTGCATGTGTGCATGTGTGGAAAGCCCTGCTCTAAATCACATGTTTGACTCTTACACAGGACACACACAGGAGATGGTTCAAAATGGAGGTGTGATTTGGTGCTCTGTCCCTCCATACTCTTCCTCACATGTATGTGCACAAACAGGATGTCGCGGGATAATTGTGGACCTCTGCAAACACACAGTGGATGTCTGAAAACCTGAGAGGCCTTTCTGGTGTAGAGGAGAAAAGTGCACTCGTTGTATTTTGCATTCATGTTGAAATCTGACGGTTAGACCTGGTTTAAAGTGCTCTCCTGCCTTATACACCACATGGATCTCTTTACCTCACAGCAGTTCTGGCTCTTTGGTGGTTCAGAGCAAACCTGTGTCACCTGAACAGTCAAAAGAACTAAAAAATGGGCACTTTTTGGAGTTCACTGATCAGGGTGAGGAGAGTTCTGGAGCTCACACCAGACTGACATGGGCGACACTCTGAGTTCTGAGTTTTACACATCACCTTGAATGCCTCTCAGTGAAGTCAGAAAAAGATGAAATGTCATTACAGATATTTCAGTCTGATTGGTTGTAGCGCCACAACAGCAGAACAAGCTGAAAAACTTGAATCCAGTTGAGAGAAAAGAGTTGAGAGACGTCCTCCCTGTCCACAAATGCACAAAGCTCTTCCCTTCTGCACGTTTTTCACAAACTAACGTTGGGATTTCAGCGAAAATAGGCTGAGGTACGTCCACTGGTGTTGCCATGTTCGCTTTAGTCCATTTGGGTGCTTCAGCTTTGGCTCCGCCCAGGCCTCACTGCTGTGACGTGATTGGTCCACTCGCTGCTGGGAAAATTTGAACCTGAACTTGAACTGTGCTCGAGCCAATCTGCTCCACTGGCCCCTCTGTCCCCACTATTCCCTTATTCTTACACACTGCACACACACACACTACACACACACACTACACACACTACACAAGCACTACACACACACACACACACTACACACACACACTACACACACTACACAAGCACTACACACACACACTACACACACACACACACACTACACACACTACACACACATACACACACGCACTACACACACACACACACACACTACACACACACACACACACTACACACACTACACACACACACACACACTACACACGCACTACACACACACACACACTACACACACACACACTACACATGCACTACACACACACACACACACTACACACACACACTAAACAAGAACTACACACACACACACACACACTACACACACACACACACACACACACACACTACAAACATACACACACACACACTACACACACACACTACACACACTACACATTCACTACACACACATACACACACACACTGCACACACACACACACATACACACACTACACACACACACACACACTACACACACACTACACACACTACACATTCACTACACACACATACACACACACACTCACTACACACACACACATACACACACTACACACACACACACACTACACACACTCTACACACACACTACACACACACACTACACATGTACTACACACACACACACACACACACACACACACACACACACACGCACTACACACACACACACTACACACACACACACACACACTCACACTACACACACTACACACGCGCTACACATGCACTACACACACACACACTACACACACAGTACACATGCACTACACACACACACACACACACACACACACTACACACACACACACTACACACACACACACTACACACACACACTACACACACACACACACTACACACACACACTAAACACACACTACACACACACTACACACACACTACACGCACACACTACACACACACACACTACACACACACTACACACACACACACTACACACACACTACACACACACTACACACACACACATACACACACACTGTTTAAATGTGGCGTTGTTGTGTGACTGTCAGGGAGGCGCTGATATTAAAATGTATAATTCTTTACATTATTTCGTGTGACAGACAGTGTTACAAAATGCTCTGGTTTAATGTTCTGGGTGGAAATCGTCCTGTTCGTCCACACAGAGCTGTAATATGTTAATTACATTTAGGTTGAATTCATAATGGGTTCTAAAGGACCTCGTGTAGCGGCTAATCATAAAGTTTTAATGCACCATCTGCTGCATGTTCATAATATCATAAAAACATCCAAACATCCAAACAATTCAGATTCACAAACAAAGCCCAGCCTACGTCCCCACACAAACCTGTGCGAGCGCTAAACGCCGCGCGGGCCGGGCTAACAAAGGTCAGGCTAACACGCAGGATTATGGCTGAATTAGCTAATTATCGTCATCTGCAACGCTAACCGCTAACAGCTAGCACATAATGGGCTGAGCAGGTTTATTTAGTGTTTGTCTGACACGACCCTGAAACATGCCCGTCCATTAGACGCATTATGGAAATGAGCGTTTGAATGGAGCGCTCGGGCGAGAGCCGGGTCAGAGCTCACGCTTCAAATGTGACGATTTAGTCTTTTGTCATTTATTTACATTTAGAACGGCTATTCTGCTTTATTTTGACTTATTTGACAAACAACATATCCAAATGTGCCATTGTCCTATTCCAGAGGGAACAAGTTCAGCTCCTGTTTTATTTATGCGATTCTCACATTTCCACGACTGACAAGACAAATAAACAAAAACTGGTAAAACACACATGACATGAAACCTATAGTTATTTTACCTGTATGTCTTTAAAGGCACAGTGTGTAACTTTTTAGCCCAAACAGTTTGGTTATTTTTTGCACTTAAAATATCATATAAATATGATTTAATTGTTATTGAAAAACATATTACAGAATACTGTATAGTCTAACTGTGAGTGGGCTTGCATCTCCACAAACCTGACTCTGTTTGGACTGAAGGACAGCCTCCTGCTTGTTTCCATGGAATCAGGCAGATGCGGCCACCTCCAGAAAGTGACATACTGTACCTTTAATTATTACTTATGGAGTTTATTTATTCATACATGTATTTATTTATATGAATGGATGTGTCAGGAGCCTCAGACAGTGTGACTTTGTGTTTGTTTTTAGAATGCATTCTGATGTAATAAAGACAAATATAATTGCAAAATGTTTTGACATTTTTGGAATGATTCACTTTGACTCAATGCAAAATAATATTTTCATTAAGTGCGGTGCATTTTTGTATGAAACAATGTGGACCCTGGTGCTGAACAAATGAAGAGAAGTCCTGGAGCTTCAGGTTTCCTCTTTCTACAGCAGCAGCAGCAGCTTGTGGAGGAGACGGAAACATAAAGAAACACACTTATGGAAACTTTTCACAGCTCAGATCCTCCTGTGTTTTGGTGAGAAGAGCAGAAGAGCCTCACGTCTGTGTGCTGCTTTATCAGAAGAGAAATAAAAAACACAGATATGAACGCTCCCACCCCACGCTGGAATAACCCTGCTCCTGTTTCTGTGGAACGACGCCGGATTTACACGAGTTTAAAATGAAAGGAGAAAATCCCTTCACTTTTCTGACCACAGGAACAAATAACAGGCCCCGAGCTCGGCCAGTCCCACGGAGAGGAGAGAAAGTGGGATAGACTGAAAGAGAGAAGAGGTGGAGGAAGGGGAGGTGAGAGGAAGTGGTATTGAGAGAAAGAAAGGGTAAGGACAGAGAGTAGGAGAGGAGCTACTCTTTGTCCTCACCCTTTCTTTCTCTCCCTCAACCAGGGCTCTACAGTGCCCCCATTTCACTCGCATTTGCGAGCAAATATTTCGTCGTGCGAAGGAGGAAAATAAAACAGTCACAACTGTGCGAGTGCTTCTGCAGCACAATAAGGAGCTGCACAGACGCAACGTGACGAGTTAAACGTTCTACATGTATCAAACATTTGGGGCAAACTCACACTAGGACTTCAGAACCTGCCCAAGCCTGGATCGCCCCTAAAGCGTGGCACACCCAGCGCGAGCGCAACCGAACCGAGGTCGGGCACGACACCTCCGACCGCACATGACTCCAGCATACCAGCTCCGCGTGTGGCCGATATCACTGATACGAACAAACTCCGCTTCAAAACACACCCACACCCCCTTAAACGAGGAGCAGCACCACAGCAGGACCCACACCTGTCCCACCGCAGCAGGACCCACACCTGTCCCACACTCAGTAGATTCCCCTGTGCTGCTGGACTTCCCTCTAAAGCGAGAGCTTTGTCTCGGTCTTGTCTCGGACTCGAGTGCATTTGGACTCGGTCCCGTCACGGACTCGATGTCTGAATACTGAGTGCTTCATATTTCTTTACGGCCGCTGCTGTCGCCAGTAAACTTGTCCCAGTGTGCGGGACCTGTGCGCTGGAGCCCGTGGACACTGCACCACCAGCGCGCGGCTCGTCCACAGCTCCACCCTCAGCCTGCGTCACAGGGCAGGTTAAACATCTGCCCTGTGAAAAAAACTAATTTTATGTCCGTGTCCGCACAGAGCAGAGCTACGGCACAGAGCAGGCGACATGTGGGCTGAAGTTTGCCAAAGAAAATGCCAAATAAATCTGTTTGTCACAACTCCAGGAATTTGAAAATACAGGTTTAAAAATTCTACCCACTTTATTCACATCGAAGCAGTTTTGTGTAAAGTGCCAGTGGAAGTTCTCTTAAAGAAGAGGTTCTCAAACTGTGGGGAGTGTTGTGTTTTAGTTTTTCCTCGAGTGATGCAGAAAAGAGGAGCCACTGTCTGTGTGAATGTTCTTGTCTGTTCACTTAGGTCCAAAAAGGGGAAAAGAAAAAGTTAGTGTAGAGCCCTGCCCTCAACTACTCTCCCTCTCTCCACGCAGATCTCTCTTCTCTCTCTCTTTCTCTCCTCATCTCCTTCTCTTTCTCTCACACTCACCCCCCTTCCTCCACCTTTCCTCTCTCTTTCAGTCAAACCCACTTTCTCTTCTTTTCTCCATTCACATATATCTCTTCTCCTCTCTTAAATCCACCTCCCACCCTCTTTTTCCCCTCTTTCCCTCTTTGCACTCCCTCCTTCCTCTTTCTCTCTCTCTCTCCATCTCTTTTGCTCTCTTCCCCCCCTCTCTCTCTCACACACATTTAGAGCTGTAGATAGTGTGCGTAATAGCAGGGTTGGCCTCCAGATCTGGATGTGTACATGTTTCTGTCACTACTCTGCATGTCTCCCTCCTTTTCTCTTCCCCCCCCCTCTCTCCCTCCTTTTCTCTCGCCTCCATTCCTCCCTCGTCTCTCTCTTTCTGTCTGTGTAATAACAGGGTTAAACTCTTCATCTGTGTTTATACGTTTCAGTCAGTAAGCTGCATGTTTTCCCTCCCTCTCTTTCCCCACTCTTTCTCTCTCTCTCTCCCTAATCTCCCTCTCCCTAATCTCTCTTTTCTCTTCCACTTCGCTCCTCTATCTTTCTCGCTTTCTCTCTCCATCCTTCTTTCAGTATTTCATTCACTACACTCAACCAACCAACCGTCCCTCCTCTATCATCCTCCCTTCCTCTCTCTCTCCCTCCTCTCCCTCTCTCTTTCCCTCTCTTTCTGTGTAATAACAGACTGAAATGTTTCGGTGGCTGCAGATCTCGTCCGCAGTCTGGACTCTTTGAAGCGGACTCAGGTTTTAGACTTAAACTGAAAGTCAAATAAACAAAGTGAAAGAGGAGCCGTAAATGAGTGAGGACCTGAGTGAGGACGGGTCATGTGACACAAACGGCGCTGTGGCGTTACAGGAGAAAAAAACATACCCCAGACCCGGGTGTGGTGGTCAAGGTTAGAGTTTAGAGCAGATAAAGAGATATTCACAGTTCTAAAATATCTCAGTTATGTCCAAGCGGTGGTGAGGAAAAAGTGCAAAGATGAAATAATGAGTGAAAGCAAATATAGTAGGGTCATCGTTACATAATGGTGAGTTGTTGTTGTAGGGAGTAGTGTCATAGTAGTCTTCAGTGCTCCAGGAGGCTCTTCTGGCTCGTCTCTCTGGACCTGCTGCTGATGTTCGTCTGAAGCCGCGACACAGGAGCCTGAACTTTTCATGTCGTTATCTTGTTCCTAAATCAAAATATGAACATAAATATTGGACCAATCAGGCGCCGTCATCCCCCAAGGTCATTGTTGTCGGTCCAGAACAGAACATGGAACAGAAATCAGTGACTTAAACTCACTACTTAATGTTTGATGATAAAAGCTAAAAGTTTCCTTATTATTCTTAAGAATCAGTGAAATTCAGCCGTCCGTGCAGTGTTCCAGAGTATCGCCGCTCTGAGGAGGGCGGCACATTTAACCCCCTTAATCATGATTGGCTCTTGTCGTTGCTATGATACTCGCGATACTCAGATTTCCAAATATGGAGCCTGACTCCAGATTTGCTCCTGTAACCGTGGCGACGGGAGCCTCATCTGAGTGACGCTGACGCTGTGGAGACGTCACACTCACTCAGTCCACTCATATATACGCTCTGTGGTAAACGGGCGACCACCACAAAACCAAACTGAGAAAATGACTCCAGGAACCTGAAAAACATGTTTGAAAATCCTACTCACTTTGAAGCAGTTTTGAGTCAAGTGCCAGTGGAAGCTGGCTTTAAGCAGGGGTTCACAAACTGTGGATGAGGGTCCAAAAAAGGGACGGCGTTTAAGTGCAGTACAGTTTGCTTGGCTTATTTTAAGCCTAAATTAACTTTGATCAGATCAAATGGAGAAAGATTTATAAAAGCTGTGATATATTTGTGCCAAAATAGCTGTAAAATACCAATAAATGTTGAAAATGACAAAGTCTGGAGGTCTTCATTTGGTCTCGATGGGCCTTGGCCTCGTTTACTTTACTTTACTTTAATCTTTATTTGAGGGACAATGCACAGAAACATTAGATCGAAAGACAGAGATGCACTGTACCAGATTATAGCTGAATAGCTCGTTTCCATCTGTAGTCCCTTTTTACATAAATAAACAGGGCACATTCCCCTATAAGTCTCTAAATTTCTCTAAAACTTCCCCAACATTCAAACCTCAGTGATACAGTCACAGTCAAACACCATCAGACAATTATAGAACCACTGTATCATTCACTGCATTTCACTCTGTATCCGTCCATTTATCCGTCAGATTACTTAATATTTACACACGTTTAAATTCCACTGCACATTGGTTTCAGTCTTGACCTTTAAAAGTCTCAGTCTGGTCTCGGTCTCGACCCTCCAGAGGTCTTGGTCTTGTCCAGGTCTCGGGACCCTGTGCTGTTGGACTGGTCTTGGTCTCATATTGTGCGGTCTTGACTACAGCACTACGACACACTTCTATCAGCAATTCTATCAGCAAAGTCCATGCCCGGAGCAGGTTGTGGTAGTGACCATATCCCTGTGGTCTGCACATTCAGCTTGAAACTGAAGGCCCTTAAAAAGACGAGACAACAAACACGCTACAGTTTCAAACTGTTAAAGACTGACAGCGAACTCAAAGAAAGATTTGCAGGGGAAGTTAGCAACAAGTTCTCTGCTTTAGAAACAGTCACAGACATAGAAAATCAACGGGAACAGCTGAAAGATAGAAGAGAATATCCCACTGAAACCAAAAAAAGAGCACAAGAAATGGATGACACAGGAAATTCTGGACAAAATGAACACCAGAAGAAAAGCAAAGGGTGACGATCGTAAATACAAATCCCTAGACAAAGAAATAAAGAAAATGTGTAATGAAGCAAAAGAGGCTAAATGAACAATGTGAAGAAACTGAAAAAACAAAAATAACAGACAACAAATATGTGCACAGCAAAATCAATGACATCGCAAATAAGAAACCATCTCCTATGAGCAGCTGTGTAAAATCAAAAGATGGAAGCGTTCTGATGAACACAGCAGACATATTAAAGAGACGGGCAGAACACACTGAAGACTTATGTTGTGACGATAGAGGAAACCGACAGGAGATCACCAGACCAATGGAGGGGCCACCGATTTTAGAAGCAGAAGGTGAAAATGCCGTCAAGGAAACGAACAAAGGAAAGGCTGTGGGACCTTATACCAGTGGATGCACATGAAGCACTAGATGACCACACTCTGAAAATCCTTTTGAAAATACTGACGGCAAGATTAAGAAACAAAATACGACCAGAAATATCAGAAACCCAATTTGGATTTGTAGCTAACAGAGGAACAACAAACGGCATATTTACAATGACCATGCGAACAGAGAGATGTACAGAAATGCAGAAAGACCTTTACCTGTGTTTTATTGACTGTTCAAAAGCATTTGACACAGTGAAACATGAAGATCTGTTCCACATGTTGAATGAAGGAGAAACTGACGGTAAAGACCTGAGAATCCTGAGCTGATCTCTACTGGAGACAAAGAGATACAGTAAGAACAGACGGAGAACAGAGCAAAGAAATATCAATAAGAAGAGGAGTCCGACTCTCTCTCTCTCTGTGTATGTGTGCTCTCTCTGTATGTGTGCTCTCTCTGTGTATGTGTGCTCTCTCTGTATGTGTGCTCTCTCTGTATGTGTGCTCTCTCTGTATGTGTGTGCTCTCTCTGTGTATGTGTGTGCTCTCTCTGTGTATGTGTGCTCTCTCTGTGTATGTGTGCTCTCTCTGTATGTGTGTGCTCTCTCTGTGTATGTGTGTGCTCTCTCTGTGTATGTGTGCTCTCTCTGTATGTGTGTGCTCTCTCTGTGTATGTGTGTGCTCTCTCTGTGTATGTGTGTGCTCTCTCTGTGTATGTGTGCTCTCTCTGTGTATGTGTGCTCTCTCTGTATGTGTGCTCTCTCTGTATGTGTGTGCTCTCTCTGTGTATGTGTGCTCTCTCTGTATGTGTGCTCTCTCTGTATGTGTGTGCTCTCTCTCTGTATGTGTGCTCTCTCTGTATGTATGCTCTCTCTGTATGTGTGTGCTCTCTCTGTATGTGTGCTCTCTCTCTGTGTATGTGTGCTCTCTCTGTATGTGTGCTCTCTCTGTATGTGTGTGCTCTCTCTCTGTATGTGTGCTCTCTCTGTATGTGTGCTCTCTCTCTGTATGTATGCTCTCTCTGTATGTGTGTGCTCTCTCTGTATGTGTGCTCTCTCTCTGTATGTATGCTCTCTCTGTATGTGTGTGCTCTCTCTGTGTATGTGTGCTCTCTCTGTATGTGTGTGCTCTCTCTGTGTATGTGTGCTCTCTCTCTGTATGGGTGCTCTCTCTCTGTATGTGTGCTCTCTCTCTGTATGTGTGCTCTCTCTCTCTATATATATATGTGTGCTCTCTCTCTGTATGTGTGCTCTCTCTGTATGTGTGCTCTCTCTCTCTATATATATATGTGTGCTCTCTCTCTGTATGTGTGTGCCCTCTCCCTCTCTGTATGTGTGCTCTCTCCTGTATGTGTGTGCTCTCTCCCTCTCTGTATGTGTGCTCTCTCCTGTATGTGTGTGCTCTCTCCCTCTCTGTATGTGTGCTCTCTCCTGTATGTGTGTGCTCTCTCCCTCTCTGTATGTATGCTCTCTCTATATATATATGTGTGCTCTCTCTCTGTATGTGTGTGCTCTCTCCCTCTCTGTATGTCTGTGCTCTCTCTCTCTATCTGTATGTGTGCTCTCTCTCTATGTATGTGTGCTCTCTCTTTCTCTCTCTGTATGTGTGCTCTCTCTCTCTCTCTTTGTCTCTTTGTATGAGTGCTCGCTCTCTCTGTGTGTGTGTGCTCCCTCTCTCTGTATGTGTGCTCTTTCTCTCTGTATGTGTGCTCTCACTCTCTGTATGGATGCTCTCTCTCTCTCTGTATGGATGCTCTCTCTCTCTCTGTATGTGTGCTCTCTCTCTCTGTATGTGTGCTCTCTCTCTCTGTATGTGTGCTCCCTCTCTCTGTATGGATGCTCTCTCTCTCTGTATGTGTGCTCTCTCTCTCTCTTTGTCTCTTTGTATGAGTGCTCTCTCTCTCTCTGTATGTGTGCTCCCTCTCTCTGTATGGATGCTCTCTCTCTCTGTATGTGTGCTCTCTCTCTCTCTGTATGGATGCTCTCTCTCTCTCTGTATGTGTGCTCTCTCTCTCTGTATGTGTGCTCTCACTCTCTGTATGGATGCTCTCTCTCTCTGTATGTGTGCTCTCACTCTCTTTATCTATGATCTCTCTCTCTGTATGTGTGCTCACTCTCTCTGTCTGGATGCTCTCTCTCTCTCTGTCTGTGTTCTCTCTCTATCTGTTTGTGTGCTCTCACTCTCTGTATGGATGCTCTCTCTCTCTGTATGTGTGCTCTCACTCTCTGTATGGATGCTCTCTCTCTCTGTATGTGTGCTCTCTCTCTCTCTGTATGGATGCTCTCTCTCTCTGTATGTGTGCTCTCTCTCTCTCTGTATGGATGCTCTCTCTCTCTGTATGTGTGCTCTCACTCTCTGTATGGATGCTCTCTCTCTCTCTGTATGTGTGCTCTCTCTCTCTGTATGTGTGCTCTCACTCTCTGTATGGATGCTCTCTCTCTCTGTATGTGTGCTCTCTCTCTCTGTATGGATGCTCTCTCTCTCTCTGTATGTGTGCTCTCTCTATCTGTATGTGTGCTCTCTCTCTATGTATGTGTGCTCTCTCTTTCTCTCTCTGTATGTGTGCTCTCTCTCTCTCTTTGTCTCTTTGTATGAGTGCTCACTCTCTCTGTGTGTGTGTGCTCCCTCTCTCTGTATGTGTGCTCTTTCTCTCTGTATGTGTGCTCTCACTCTCTGTATGGATGCTCTCTCTCTCTGTATGTGTGCTCTCTCTCTCTGTATGTGTGCTCTTTCTCTCTGTATGTGTGCTCTCTCTCTCTGTATGTGTGCTCTCTCTCTCTGTATGGATGCTCTCTCTCTCTGTATGTGTGCTCTCTCTCTCTCTTTGTCTCTTTGTATGAGTGCTCTCTCTCTCTCTGTGTGTGCTCCCTCTCTCTGTATGGATGCTCTCTCTCTCTGTATGTGTGCTCTCTCTCTCTGTATGTGTGCTCTCTCTCTCTGTATGTGTGCTCTCACTCTCTGTATGGATGCTCTCTCTCTCTGTATGTGTGCTCTCTCTCTCTCTGTATGGATGCTCTCTCTCTCTGTATGTGTGCTCTCTCTCTCTGTATGGATGCTCTTTCTCTCTGTATGTGTGCTCTCACTCTCTGTATGGATGCTCTCTCTCTCTCTGTATGTGTGCTCTCTCTCTCTGTATGTGTGCTCTCACTCTCTGTATGTGTGCTCTCTCTCTCTCTGTATGGATGCTCTCTCTCTCTGTATGTGTGCTCTCTCTCTCTCTGTATGGATGCTCTTTCTCTCTGTATGTGTGCTCTCACTCTCTGTATGGATGCTCTCTCTCTCTGTATGTGTGCTCTCTCTCTCTCTGTATGGATGCTCTCTCTCTCTGTATGTGTGCTCTCTCTCTCTCTGTATGTGTGCTCTCTCTCTCTGTATGTGTGCTCTCACTCTCTGTATGTCTGCTCTCTCTCGCTCTCTGTATCTGTGCTCTCTTTTCTCTCTTTGTATGTGTGCTCTCTCTCTACCTGTATGTGTGCTCTCTCTCACTCTCTTCCTCTCTCCCTGTGTGCTCCCTGTCTCTGTATTTGTGCTCTCTCTCTCTGTATGTGTGCTCTCTCTCACTCTCTTCCTCTCTCCCTGTGTGCTCCCTGTCTCTGTATTTGTGCTCTCTCTCTCTGTATGTGTCCTCTCTCTCTCTTTCTTTCTTTGTATGTGTGCTCTCTCTCTCTCTCTCTGTATGTGTGCTCTCCCTCTCACTCTCTATGTACGTGTGCTCTCTCTCTTCCTCTCTCCCTGGTGCTCTCTCTCCGTCTGCGCTCTTTGACTCCTCTGCACTACATCATGTTTGAGAAGGTGAAAAGAGCAGATCTGAGCTGTCCACTATTACACTGAAGAGAGAGGGAGGAGTGGAGGAGGGGTGGAGAGAGAGGGAGGGTAGAAGGACAGTGGAGAGAGCGGTGACAAAGACAATCAGGAGAGGTAAAAAAGAGAGGGATGAAAGGGAAGAGGCGAGAGAAGTGAGGAGAAAGACAGTGGAGGGAGAAAAGCGAGGAGGAGAAAAGATGGACAGAGGGATGGAGGTGGGAGAGAGGGACAGAGGAGAGAGGGACAGAGGGGAGAGGAGAGAGAGGAAGTGTGTCGAGGGTGAGTTTGAGTTAGCGTCCGTCAGCGCTGGGAGCGGTCAGCAATCGATTCTGTGAAGGACGAGAAAGAAATGAAGAGGACCATCTGAGGACACAGAGGAAAAGAACAGACTGACAGAGAGAGAGAGAGAGCAGAGTGACAGAGAGAGAGAGAGCAGACTGAGAGATAGAGAGAGAGCAGACTGACAGAGAGAGAGAGAGAACAGACTGACAGAGAGAGAGAGCAGACTGACAGAGAGAGAGAGAGAGCAGACTGACACAGAGAGAGAGAGAGCAGACTGACACATAGAGAGAGAGCAGACTGACAGAGAGAGAACAGACTGACAGAGAGAGAGAGAGCAGACTGACAGAGAGAGAGAGCAGACTGACAGAGAGAGAGAGAGCAGACTGACAGAGAGAGAGAGAGCAGACTGACAGAGAGAGAGCAGACTGACAGAGAGAGAGAGAGCAGACTGACAGAGAGAGAGAGCAGACTGACAGAGAGAGAGAGCAGACTGACAGAGAGAGAGAGAGAGCAGACTGACAGAGAGAGAGAGCAGACTGACAGAGAGAGAGAGAGCAGACTGACAGAGAGAGAGAGAGCAGACTGACAGAGAGAGAGAGCAGACTGACAGAGAGAGAGAGAGCAGACGGACAGAGAGAAAGAGAGAGAGAGCAGACTGACAGAGAGAAAGAGAGAGAGAGCAGACTGACAGAGAGAAAGAGAGAGAGAGCAGACTGACAGAGTCTAGAAAAGCACAGACATCTGTCCCTTCACAAATGCACAATGCTCTGTGCAGCTCCTCTGTGCGGCTCCTCTGTACGACTCCTCTGTACGACTCCTCTGTACGACTCCTCTGTACGACTCCTCTGTACGACTCCTCTGTGCGGCTCCTCTGTGCGGCTCCTCAGTACAACTCCTCTGTACGACTCCTCTGTGCGGCTCCTCTGTGCGGCTCCTCAGTACGACTCCTCTGTGCGGCTCCTCTGTGCGGCTCCTCAGTACGATTCATCTGTGCAGCTTCTCTGTGCAGCTCCTCTGTGCAGGTCCTCAGTACGGCTCCTCAGTACAACTCCTCTGTGCAGCTCCTCTGTGCGGCTCCTCTGTGCAGCTCCTCTGTGCGGCTCCTCTGTGCGGCTCCTCTGTGCGGCTCCTCTGTGCAGCTCCTCTGTGCGGCTCCTCTGTACAGCTCATCTGTGCAGCTTCTCTGTGCAGCTTCTCTGTGCAGCTCATTTGTGCAGCTCCTTTGTGCAGCTCCTCTCTCCAGTTCCACAGGTGTAAGGCCTCTGTCTGCTCCTCCTGGATGTTTCAGTGAAGTGGCCTGAGCAGGACAGTGCTCCTCTAACTCCTCTGTGGGTCAACAGGCTGCAGTTTGCACAGGTGCTGCTCTTTCCTATGATCCAGCAGTGACCACATGACCCGGCAGCGGTCTCCATTTTGGCTCCTTTGGTTCTCTACAGTTTCACAAATGACAGTTCTTTAGTACCTGCTCTTGTGCGACCACTCTGTCTTCTGACCCGGCGGTGGCGTCCAACGTGGCTCCACAGTTTCCAGGTGACAGGAGCACACGACCTTTGCTTGATCTCACTTTATCACAGCAGAGAGAGAAGAGGAAGCAGAGCGAGGGCCCCGGCGGAGGAGCGAGGCTGAGTCTGACCTCTGCTCTGTGGTTACTGCAGGACTATAGAGAAGAGAGAGAATGCACAGGAGAGAGGAGAGGGAGATGGTGACTGTACAGGAGAAAAGATTGTGAAAAAGGCTGTTTGTGAAACCACTGCCAGAGGTGGTGGAGTCGTCAATATCTGTACTCAGTAAGTGCTGCTACTTCAAAATATTATCACAGGTACAAGTACAAAGTCGTGCTTCAGGAGAGCTCTGGACATAACATCTGGTTTATACTTTGAAATGAATTTCATGTTTTATTAAATGTGCATTGTGTAACTTTTATGGTTTAAAATACTGTCTAAATACAATACTAAATACTAAACAGTGCATAAATACAATACTATATACACTGCATACACTACATACAATACTTAATACTAAATACAACCAGTCAATTAAATACGGTCTCACTTTATCTGTCGGCTTTAACTGCAAGTTTTAATCATATTTAATTTGTTTATGTTGTTTTGAGGCGAATAGAATTCCCTAGGCTTTCCTAGACTTCCCTCACCCCAGACACTTCCTCCAGCTCCCAGGCCAGCTGAGACACAGTCCCTCCAGCATGTCCTGGGTCTTCCCCGGGGCCTCCTCCCGGTGAGACGAGGCCTGAACACCTCCTGAGGGAGGCGTCCAGGAGGCATCAGAACAGATGCCCTCCCCTCAGCTGCTCCTCTCAGTGTATGTGGCCGTACCGGAGAAATGGTTCTCAACTGACCTACCTGGTAAAATAAAGATTAATTTTTATTTATTTTTTTAAAGAAGCAGCGGCTCTACTCCGAGCTCCTCCGGTGTGACTGAGCTCCTCACCCTATCTCTAAGGGAGCGCCCAGCCACTCTGCGGAGGAAACTCATTTGTGCCGCTTGTATCGGCGATCTCGTCCTTTTGGTCACTGCCCAGAGCTCATGACCACAGGTGAGGGGAGGAACGTAGACTGAGGGAAATCGAGATCCACCTGTTCATCTGACGCTCTATCCTCCCCTCACACACTTGAGGCAGGGACTCTCCACCCTGCACTGTCCACCTTCCATTTACTCTGTTACATGTGTTTTTATTGACTTAAAAGCAGTGTTACTGTAAGGGCACTTGCCTCTCCACAGATCTGACCTTGTAAGTTGACCCTCTGGTGTCACTTGCTTGTGTTTACTTGAGATAAATACGTGTAATGCCAGACTGTGGAACCCTCCATGCAACACGATAGAATCTTCACGAAGAGAAGCATGTGACATATAATATGAGAAATGTTACGCAGTGCACCTTTAAACAAGTCCAAATCTGGTGTTTTCAAACAGACACAAAAATGAGACAAACTGAATTGTCTCTGAAGAAACTGCGAGAAACACAGATGTTCAGATCATTTCAGGGTCACAGAAACATTTAGTCACTTTAGACTCACAGAGAAGAGGAAGAACAACTTTTACTCCAGTAAGAGTACTGTTACACTGTACTGTATATTACTCAAGTAAGAGTACTGTTACACTGTACTGTATATTACTCAAGTAAGAGTACTGTTGCCCTGTACTGTGTATTACTCAAGTAAGAGTACTGTTACACTGTACTGTGTATTACTCAAGTAAGAGTACTGTTACACTGTACTGTGTATTACTCAAGTAAGAGTACTGTTACACTGTACTGTGTATTACTCAAGTAAGAGTACTGTTACACTGTACTGTGTATTACTCAAGTAAGAGTACTGTTACACTGTACTGTGTATTACTCAAGTAAGAGTACTGTTACACTGCACTGTGTATTACTCAAGTAAGAGTACTGTTACACTGTACTGTGTATTACTCAAGTAAGAGTACTGTTACACTGTACTGTGTATTACTCAAGTAAGAGTACTGTTACACTGTACTGTATATTACTCAAGTAAGAGTACTGTTACACTGTACTGTGTATTACTCAAGTAAAGTACAGTTACACTGTACTGTGTATTACTCAAGTAAGAGTACTGTTACACTGTACTGTATATTACTCAAGTAAGAGTATACTGTTACACTGTACTGTGTATTACTCAAGTAAGAGTACTGTTACACTGCACTGTGTATTACTCAAGTAAGAGTACTGTTACACTGTACTGTATATTACTCAAGTAAGAGTACTGTTACACTGTACTGTGTATTACTCAAGTAAGAGTACTGTTACACTGTACTGTGTATTACTCAAGTAAGAGTACTGTTACACTGTACTGTGTATTACTCAAGTAAGAGTACTGTTACACTGTACTGTATATTACTCAAGTAAGAGTACTGTTACACTGTACTGTGTATTACTCAAGTAAGAGTACTGTTACACTGTACTGTGTATTACTCAAGTAAGAGTACTGTTACACTGTACTGTATATTACTCAAGTAAGAGTACTGTTACACTGTACTGTGTATTACTCAAGTAAGAGTACTGTTACACTGCACTGTGTATTACTCAAGTAAGAGTACTGTTACACTGTACTGTATATTACTCAAGTAAGAGTACTGTTACACTGTACTGTGTATTACTCAAGTAAGAGTACTGTTACACTGTACTGTGTATTACTCAAGTAAGAGTACTGTTACACTGTACTGTGTATTACTCAAGTAAGAGTACTGTTACACTGTACTGTATATTACTCAAGTAAGAGTACTGTTACACTGTACTGTGTATTACTCAAGTAAGAGTACTGTTACACTGTACTGTGTATTACTCAAGTAAGAGTACTGTTACACTGCACTGTGTATTACTCAAGTAAGAGCTGTTACACTGTACTGTGTATTACTCAAGTAAGAGTACTGTTACACTGTACTGTGTATTACTCAAGTAAGAGTACTGTTACACTGTACTGTATATTACTCAAGTAAGAGTACTGTTACACTGTACTGTGTATTACTCAAGTAAGAGTACTGTTACACTGCACTGTGTATTACTCAAGTAAGAGTACTGTTACACTGTACTGTATATTACTCAAGTAAGAGTACTGTTACACTGTACTGTGTATTACTCAAGTAAGAGTACTGTTACACTGTACTGTGTATTACTCATGTAAGAGTACTGTTACCCTGTACTGTATATTACTCAAGTAAGAGTACTGTTACACTGTACTGTGTATTACTCAAGTAAGAGTACTGTTACACTGTACTGTATATTACTCAAGTAAGAGTACTGTGACACTGTACTGTGTATTACTCAAGTAAGAGTACTGTTACACTGTACTGTGTATTACTCAAGTAAGAGTACTGTTACACTGTACTGTATATTACTCAAGTAAGAGTACTGTTACACTGTACTGTGTATTACTCAAGTAAGAGTACTGTTACACTGTACTGTGTATTACTCAAGTAAGAGTACTGTTACACTGTACTGTATATTACTCAAGTAAGAGTACTGTTACACTGTACTGTGTATTACTCAAGTAAGAGTACTGTTACACTGCACTGTGTATTACTCAAGTAAGAGTACTGTTACACTGTACTGTATATTACTCAAGTAAGAGTACTGTTACACTGTACTGTATATTACTCAAGTAAGAGTACTGTTACACTGTACTGTGTATTACTCAAGTAAGAGTACTGTTACACTGCACTGTGTATTACTCAAGTAAGAGTACTGTTACACTGTACTGTGTATTACTCAAGTAAGAGTACTGTTACACTGTACTGTATATTACTCAAGTAAGAGTACTGTTACACTGTACTGTGTATTACTCAAGTAAGAGTACTGTTACACTGCACTGTGTATTACTCAAGTAAGAGTACTGTTACACTGTACTGTGTATTACTCAAGTAAGAGTACTGTTACACTGTACTGTGTATTACTCAAGTAAGAGTACTGTTACACTGCACTGTGTATTACTCAAGTAAGAGTACTGTTACACTGTACTGTGTATTACTCAAGTAAGAGTACTGTTACACTGTACTGTGCATTACTCAAGTAAGAGTACTGTTACACTGTACTGTGTATTACTCAAGTAAGAGTACTGTTACACTGTACTGTGTATTACCTCAAAGAGTACTGTTACACTGTACTGTGTATTACTCAAGTAAGAGTACTGTTACACTGTACTGTATATTACTCAAGTAAGAGTACTGTTACACTGTACTGTGTATTACTCAAGTAAGAGTACTGTTACACTGTACTGTATATTACTCAAGTAAGAGTACTGTTACACTGTACTGTGTATTACTCAAGTAAGAGTACTGTTACACTGCACTGTGTATTACTCAAGTAAGAGTACTGTTACACTGCACTGTATATTACTCAAGTAAGAGTACTGTTACACTGCACTGTGTATTACTCAAGTAAGAGTACTGTTACACTGCACTGTGTATTACTCAAGTAAGAGTACTGTTACACTGCACTGTGTATTACTCAAGTAAGAGTACTGTTACACTGTACTGTGTATTACTCAAGTAAGAGTACTGTTACACTGCACTGTGTATTACTCAAGTAAGAGTACTGTTACACTGTACTGTGTATTACTCAAGTAAGAGTACTGTTACACTGTACTGTATATTACTCAAGTAAGAGTACTGTTACACTGTACTGTGTATTACTCAAGTAAGAGTACTGTTACACTGTACTGTGTATTACTCAAGTAAGAGTACTGTTACACTGTACTGTGTATTACTCAAGTAAGAGTACTGTTACACTGCACTGTGTATTACTCAAGTAAGAGTACTGTTACACTGTACTGTATATTACTCAAGTAAGAGTACTGTTACACTGTACTGTATATTACTCAAGTAAGAGTACTGTTACACTGTACTGTATATTACTCAAGTAAGAGTACTGTTACACTGTACTGTATATTACTCAAGTAAGAGTACTGTTACACTGTACTGTATATTACTCAAGTAAGAGTACTGTTACACTGTACTGTATATTACTCAAGTAAGAGTACTGTTACCCTGTACTATATATTACTCAAGTAAGAGTACTGTTACACTGTACTGTATATTACTCAAGTAAGAGTACTGTTACACTGTACTGTGTATTACTCAAGTAAATACAAATGTACTGTATTATAAAGTACATTTCTCAGTAGTATACGCAGTATTATATTGCATTTTATATACTGTATATGAAAAGATGAACATTTCTGGTGGGGGTCAGACGTCTTCTTGTCTCCATGATGATGTTTTTACTTGGCCTGGAAAGTTCTGCCAAATGACATTAAGCTTTCCGATCTCCATGGAGACGAGCAGGTGACATTACCAGGCAAGTTAGAGGTCAGATCTGTGGAGAAGTGAGCCCATTAGAGTAAGGATGGATGTTTGTAAAGGTTTTTTGAGCAATGAAAGCACTCCTCGTTGATTAAATACACAATAGATAAGCTGAGTTCAATGCCATACTTTGGAACATTCTGCAAGTCAGTAACATCTCCATGGAGATTAGCCGAAAAGTTACATAGTGCATGTTTAATACAACTTTTTCCAGTTTTGTCCTGGGTCTTTTGACAGTTTAGAGTAGCACCATTTTGCATTTCACTTTATAATAACCAATTTGTCCGATTCACTTTGGCAGTGATGGACAAACCCAGTCTCATCTCAGGCCTGTTCTGTGTAATTGAGACACAGTTTTGTGTCCCTGCCCTCTGGTCCTCGGCTCTGTTAGAATAATGGAGGACACTACATCTGCATAATACAGCTCCTGCTCATGGAAATCAGCAGTGGAGGAGATCTGATCAAACATATTACACCTTTAGATTATCCGTGAAAGGGGAAAATGATGGAAAATGTGGGAGTATGGACAGAAATGGAGGAAATCGCTGGTGTAAATGGTTCCCTCTTGAATAAATCTGCTCCTCTCAGGCGATCGGGGAATATTGAAATCTAAAAGTTTAGCACAGACTCAGGTAGAGTGCTCACGTGTAAACTGACAGCTCTAGTTCTTGTGTCTTTGTGCAAGACACTTCACTCCCCTTGCAGGTCTCAGACGGGGGCAGGTGGTGCAGATTGACAGCCACAGCTCTACCTGGAACAGCTTGGTACAAAAGTAGTTATGAATGAATCATATAATTAAAAGTACTCATTTGCAAAGTGCTTATGGCCTCTCAGTTTTATTTCAGTGGTCCAGTGTCAGCTACACCACAACATGGACAGAAGTATGAAGAAATATTTTGATAACAATGAAAGACAAAATGAGATGCTGTATTTTTTGGACTATAAAACGCACCGGATTATAAAGTGCACCGGATTATCAATGACCGGTATTTTTTTTCTAAATAAAGCGGACTGGACCATAAGGCACATTAAGTGAGACTGATCCCTTAGCCCAGGCATCCACAATCCATTGGCAGATCGTGGCGTAACTCGCCTGGTAACTCGCCTGGCGTTTTCTCTCTGTCTTGGTGAATGTGAGTTCACCTTCTGTCGTCCAACGCTCCCACACAGCTGCAATTTAACTTTGAACGACCTGTTGACACTGATATCTAGCAGCTGGAGTTCTTTGGTTAATCCACCCGGAATGAAAGCAGCACTACATTAGTTTGCGTCACTTGGGTGTGTGAGTCAGCACTTCTCTCAACAGGGGCCATTTTGGGCTCCTTATACACACACCGTTGTTGAAGAACAGTACGTATTACTCTGCTCCTGACTATCCATCCATTTTCTTCCACTTATCCGGGGCCGGGTTGCAGGGGCAGAATGTAAGCAGGGACTCCCAGGGACCGGAAGGAGGCCCCGGGAAAGACCAGGACACACTGGAGGGACTGTGTCTCCTGGTTGGCCTGGGAATGCCACGGGGTCCCTCTAGAGAAGCTGGAGGAAGTGTCTGGGGTGAGGGAAGTCTGGGAGTCCCCGCCCCGACTACGGTAGCCATAGTGCTCCGACAATCCACCAAGCAGCACACAGCTTTGTAACTTACCAAAGTCGTACTAAAACATTTTGACAGATTTACCACATAAAATCAGTTCGAGATCAATAAGCACAACCTGAATTAATACATAAGTGTGCCTTATGTAATACCTCTGGGTCTCAGGAGGAGGCGCTCTCAGGTGTGAGGAAAGAGTAACGCTCCTTCATCTCGGCCGATGGTCTCTGTCCCTCACTTTCTGATTTAAATGGCATTTGGACTTCTTGGTTTCAGCTTCTTCCCTGTCCCAGTCCATGATGAGAGTGTACCTTTTCCAGTGATCTGATATGGTAGGTTTGAAGTCTTTGCAGAATCTTCTTTCTTTGTCCTTGTGAATCTTCCTGTAATCTCTTTCTCAGATTCATTTTGTTTTACGTTATTTCAGAAAAAAACCTTAACGCCGAACGTTGCAGGAGCCGAAACCAACAAGCTCAAACAAGGAGGTCATTGAAACCAGGAAGTGCGACGCAGACGCCATCAACTGAGAAGACGGAGCGGACACCGCCAACACCTGTGACAGTCCTCAAGATGCAATAAAATACAGCTCACTAAGCTGTCTGACAAAAGCAAAAGAAGAGACTGACGACAAGAAGAATGTTACAAAAGTAAAAAAGTTGCCAGAATAGAATTTTCTTTGCCGGTGGAACCTGCACAAATGAGGAATTACACAGACACAGCATTTCAAATATGTTCAAGTCAAAAATATATCCAATAATTACAGATTTTTAAATGTAAGTCATTCTAAGTGCGGAGTGTCTTTGGTTCCCGCTGCATTCTTATACTGTGTGTACGTAGAGTGTGCACCGCACTGGTGTCTCACTGTCCGTTGTGAGCGCGCCTCATTAGACCAGCGCTGATGGAGCTCAGAGCCTCGGGCCTCTTCCACTTCAGCCCAGTTTCGCTAATAAAACGTGACATTTCTATAAGAAGAACTCACATTTATCTGCTGTTTGTAACATGGACGCTCACTGTGGTCAGCGCCAATCGCTCGAGTTCATATGAGAGGAGACACAAAGTTTAATTAAGTTTGTTAAAAAAGAAAAAGAAAGTTAGAGAACAAAAGGTCACCAAAAGTTTATGAGACGGAACTAAATGTGCGGAAAATACACTTAACCATGGGTTCAGTTACTGGATTCAGAAAAGAAAAAGAAAAAATGTATTCCAAACATAAAGGCAGGACTTGTGTTATTCATTCTGGACCAAGATGCTTTTGTACCAGTTGTACCATTCAGTGCATTCAGCCCCTCTGTAGGCCGCTGTATTCCAGGCTCTTGCAGTCCGAAAAAAAGGCAGTCACAGCTTCACAGAGCCTTCACCTGCAGACAGAGACACATCCAGGTTTGTCGCTTTCTCAGTATATGGACAGACCATGTCTCATGTGAAGCGAGAGAAGCTTAGAGCGAAGCACTTCAGATTTAAACCAACTGGATTCACCACTGAAACTGGAAACCCACACAAACCCAATCACACAAAAATCTCCCTCAAACTGAACCTCTCAAATTTCAGACATATACGAAGGTCACTGACCATGGAGGCCTCACACATGTATTTTAACTCCACGATCATGTCACATTTCTCGTACTGTATGACGAGCTGGTCGCAGGTGCAAAACAGCCTCTGTTGACTCACTGTATACATGTGCGGTTACTATTCATGTAAAGAAACCCCGACACTATCACCACTGTCCTTGCAAAATATCATTTATTAAATTTTGAAAATCTAATGATATATGCAAATATGTGTTTGCTTTTCAAAATCCTTCATGGTGCTGCTCCTCCTCTGAAGGGTTTCTTCTCACTAAGCTCTGGAAAAACATCTCGAGTAACGTGTTCATCCTCCAGGGGAGAGGGCACTGTCCCCAAATGTAAGAGAGCACTCTCCAAATTCTCTTTCCTCTGTTGTTCTGAGTCATTGGAATAATTTGCCAACAGAGATTTGAGTCTGCACAGGTTTTCAAATGTTTGCACATCTGACAACTAAGTGGCTGATCTCTAAAGTTTGTACCCATTACGTAGGAGTGTGATTTGAATGATCAGTTGGATGTAGAATGTGTGAGTGTACAAATGTTGGGCCTTGATACAAGGTGGAAGAGGCTAAGAGTGAAGAGAAGTAGAGAAGTAAGAGAAGTAATATCTGTTTTAATTTATTTATTTTTGGTCAATTTATCTATATACACTGAATCTGTATTTTAGTATTTCTACCTCAGGGGCTACAGGTGTAAATGAGCTTTCATAACCTGCACCAGCATCTTTACTTTATCATTTGTCTTGGTTAATGTATTATTGTGCACTGTCCCTGCACAAATATAAAGCATACCACACCCAAATGTCATGTGAGTCATGTGAGACTCATTCTGCTTTCTCATTGGATAAGCGTCTTGAACCAAAACATAAATATATGGATATAATCATGTCCAGTGTTTTTGCAATAAAGAATAAATCAGCATTACAGTTTACCTTGTGTCTGGGGACTCAGGTAGGTCATGTTTATGAAATTCAAAATCTAAATCCTATATACAGGTCCTTTCATTGATACAACTAACAATGTTCTCCTTGCAGACAATCACTCATTTCACAATGTTGTATTCACTCCCTTTTACTCTGAGTTCTGGTGTAATTTGGTGCTCTTTTTCCCTTCAGCATGAAGTGTTTCAGACACTTGCCCTCTCCTCCTGCAGAGGCTGGTCTCATGTCTGGAGGTTAGTAACACGATTCCCCCTTTGTCTCCGTCTCTGACAGGGTGAAAGAACACTGTGCTTTACACCTGTGAGCGTGCACGTGAGGCCCCGTAGACAGGAGCATGCATGTGAACAACAGACATACAGCTGTTCTGACGTGCACTGTTCTGATGTGCACTAACCTTTCCCTCTTAAATGGTACAGTGGCATTTAGCGTCACTCTCCTGGACCAGCCTGCACCAGGGACCAATTTAAGGTCTTTCTGTGACTGTCTCTCTCCTTTTGGATTTTGTGTTTGGCAGAGTGGTTAGCCCTGTGCCCTCACACCAAAGACCACAGCAGTTTTAGCGTTTGTGGGATTGTGGCACCTGAGTTTGCATGTTCTTTCTGTGAATTCCCTCTTTAGTCTGAAGCCTGGACAATGAGGTTGTCACCCAAACTGGGACTCAGCTCATCTGTTGTAGTTCCAGTTAAATCACTACTTTATGGTCAGATTTGTTAAAACAAAGTTCGTATTAAATTCTACCTTGAGTAACAGAAAAGTGCCCCCAGTTAGCTTCACAACCAAGGGAATCTTGATCAGAATCAGAATCAGAATCAGAATCAGAATGTGTTTTATTGCCATATGAGTGAACAGGTTCACAACATTAGGAAATTGCTGCGGTACTTGGAGCAGGATGTAGACAAACACTGACATTCAACAAATAATAGAATAAAATAAAGCTATAGTATAATATAACAAAATTTACAAATGTACAGGAGTATAATAATATAGAGTATGAGAGTATCAGTGATCAGTGCAAAACAGGCAGGTGCAGGCAGGTGCGAGAACACAGGGTCATGTGACAGAAGCAGAGTGGGGGGTGGGACCAGTCCGAGTGTTATTATTTATGAGTCCAACAGCAGAGGGGAAGAAACTGTTTTTGTGGCGAGAGGTTCTGGTCCGAATGGACCGTAGCCTCCTGCCTGAGGGGAGCAGGTCAAAAAGTCCATGTCCAGGGTGAGAAGGATCAGCTGCAATTCGACCTGCACGTGTCCGAGTCCTGGAGGTGTACAGGTCCTGAAGAGATGGAAGGCTGCAACCAATCACCTTCTCAGCAGAGCGCACAACACGTTGCAGTCTCTGTTTGTCCCTGGTGGTGGCTCCAGCATACCACACGGTGATGGAGGAGGTGAGGATGGACTCGATGATGGCAGTGTAGAACTGCACCATTGTCCGTGCTGGCAGGTTGAATTTCTTCAGCTGCCTCAGGAAGTACATCCTCTGCTGGGCCTTCTTTATGATGGAGGTGATGGTGGGCTCCCATTTGAGGTCCTGGGTGATGGTGGATGATGATATCAGCTGCAGAGTAACTAAAGAGGGACATAGACGTTCTGCAGCCAGTGACCATCTCCAGATCTGAGCTTGGCCTTGGACTATCTGAGCTGGAGGATTTGACCTGTTGTGCCTGTTTTGGGCTGATGGAGGAAAGAGGAGTGCCCTGAGGAAACCCATCCAGACACAGGAAGGACATGCAAACTCCACACCAGAACATGCAAACTTCACATAGAAAGGGCCAGGCGACCCAGAGGATCAAATCCAGAACTTTACGGAAGCGAAGCTTGAGTGCTAATGATCCTACAACTCCTTTCTCACAATGAAAGATACTGGACTATACCCCCTCTCCCTCTCTTCTCCCTCTCAGTGATGTCTCTCCTCAGACAGATGGAGTAAAGGGCAGCTCTTTGTCACTGAACGCTTTTATCCCTCCTCAGACAGCCTGTGGTTCATGTTCAGCCCCTGGTTCATCTTTAGCACAGACACATATCACATGTGAAAGCCCAGGATCCTCTTTGGGGCTACAGAATGACCAACTGACCACCCCTTTCATACATGAGGTCAGTCAGAATCTCAAGGAAAATATATTACCGTATACAGTGTTCTACATGAACTAGTTCGTTCACAGTTCATAATTGTTTATCGTTAATAGTTTGTTCATAGTTCCAAAAAATGAACTAGTTCGTAGTTCTTGCTGCAATCTATTATTATTCATTATCGTTGCCAAAACCCATATAGAACTACAGGCAGCAATTATTTGATCAGTTTTAACAATGAAACTATGTGTTAGATTTCATCTTTTGATCACATTTGTAATCCTTATCCAACCAGGGTTCTTGTAAATCTTCATATGCTGAATCTGTGTTGCTCCTACAGTCACCTCCATGCTGCTGCTTTTTTGTTTTGCCTTGTTTCGATGACGCATGCAGCGATACAACAAAGTTAAATAGAAGCACACGCCGTTCACAGACACCAGCGTTCATCAGGAACACAGTGCTTTCAGTTCACGTCGCCCAAAATATGAAGGCGTTCAGGAATTATCATTCAATGACTGAGTGTATAATATATTGTTCAAAACTGACTGTATAATATATGCAGGAGACATGGTGTCTGTGTTCATGTGGAGTTTAAGCACTGCTTGTTCAGCTCACAGCAGCTGGATTCTCAGCGTCAGGTCCATGTAACTCCTCCAAAAGGATTTAGCCTGATGTAATGTCACACATGTTACACTTCTGAGAATTCTTTTCTTCTTCTTTTCCCTATTTTACTCTCTCCATTCTCTATGATTAGGCCGGGTGTGTCACTGTGTGCACTGACCAGGCCAGACACAGTCCAGCATTTTAAACTAATACAAACACAAACTGAATCATTTTGAAGCGCTGGAAGCAGATTAACTTTGGAGCTGCTGAACTGAGCCTTTAAGTACACAGGAGGCTGTGCTTCAACTTTTACTGTGGCTCTGCTGAAGGTGAAGAGGATTTATTCAGAGACCCAAACCAGACTCTTGTTTACTGTTTGATTCAGTCTGTTCCTTTCAGTGTTCTGCTGATGGACCTGCTCAAAGCCTCATCTCTGTTACATCAGAGCAGTACTTAAACATTGGAAGAGAAGAGTAAAAAAATATAAATGTATTCTAATATTGACACATGCTCAGAGGGTATTACACTACATTTACTTGAGTAAGTTTGTAATACAATTGTAGTTCTCAGAGTAGTTTTCATACTTTTACTCCTACTTGACTAAAACGTGTGGTTCCTCTTCACACAGATGGTTCTTCACCTGTTTACCTCCACTTGAAAAGACAAGTTTAATGCCCTTCTGTGGAACATGGCAATAACATCTTTGGATACAAAGTGATAGCAGAACATGCTACTAGAAAATAAATGCAAAAAAATAATAATTTTCCCAAATCTCAAATTCCATCCATCCATCTTCTTCCTCTTATCCGGGGCCGGGTCACTGGGCAGCAGTCTATGCAGGGGCTCCCAAGCTTCCTTCTGCCCAGCCACTTCCTCCAGCTCCTTCGGACGGACCCCAAGGCGTTCCCAGGCCAGCCGAGAGACATAGTCCCTCCAGCATGTCCTGGGTCTTCCCCTGGGCCTCCTGCTGGTGGGACCTGCCCAGAACACCTCCCGAGGGAGGCGTCCAGGAGGCATCCGGACCAGATGCCTGAGCCATCTGAGCCTGAGCATCAACTGGCTCCTTTCGACGTGGAGGAGCAGCGACTCTACTCCAAGCCCCTCCTGTGTTACCGAGCTCCTCACCCTATCTCTAAGGGAGAGCCCGGCCACTCTACGGAGGAAACTCATTTCGGCCGCTTGTATCCGCAATCTCGTCTTTTCGGTCATTACCCAGAGCTCATGACCATAGGTGAGGGGAGGAACGTAGATTGACCGGTAAATCGAGAGCTTCTCCTTTCGGCTCAGCTCTTCTTCACCACAATGGTCTGATACAGCGACCACATCACTGCAGACCCTGCACCGATTCGCCTGTCAATCTCACGCTCCATCCTCCCCTCACTCGTGAACAAGACCCCGAGATACTTGAACTCCTCCACTTGAGGCAGAGACTCCCCACTGTTGGTATTGGGTTTTTTGGAGGCACTTGAACAAAAATCCAGAAGGCATAATGCGGTCGACATAAGATCTTTATTCTTGGTTTGAGTAGGTACAGGCCTCGAATCAGCTGGTCCTAAACCCCCGTCTCTGAACCGGCACACTGCAGAAGTCCTCTTATAGCTGGACTCAGACATTACATCACTTGCTGACATGTTATAGATCCCATAAGGTTGAACTTACACATGCCATTTTAAAATAGCATACAGGTCTCTGCACAGACAGCACACTTAAATGTCAAGGTTCACATGTTCAGTTCAGAGGAGAATACAAGTCAACAGTTGTATGCTTCTTTAATTATTAACCCCCTTAATATTATTAAGGTAAAGAGAAAAAATGTATAATTCACACCACCCACCCGGAGAGGGCAAGCCACCGTTTTCCAGTTGAGAACCATGGCCTCGGATTTGGAACAGCTGATTCTCATCCCGGCCGCTTCACACTTGGCTGCAAACCGCCCCAGTGCTGCAGGTCCTGGCTCGATGAAGCCAACAGGACAACATCATCCGCAAAAAGCAGTGATGAGATCCTGTGGTCCCTAAACTGGACCCCCTCCCGTTCTAGGCTGTGCCTAAAAATTCTGTCCATAAATACAATGAACAGAACCGGTGACAAAGGGCAGCCCTGGCGGAGTCCAACATGCACCAGGAACAGGTCTGACTTACTGCCGGCAATGTGAATACAGCTCCTGCTCCAGTCATACAGGGACCGGACAGTCCTTAACAAAGGGCCTCGGACCCCATACTCCCGGAGCACCCCCCACAGGGCACCACGAGGGACACGGTCGAATGCCTTCTCCAGGTCTACAAAACACATGTGGACTGGTTGGGCAAACTCCCATGAACCCTCGAGCACCCGATGGAGGGTGTAGAGCTGGTCCAGTGTTCCACGACCAGGCCGAAAACCGCACTGCTCCTCTTGGATCCGAGGTTCGACTATCGGCAGGACTCTCCTCTCCAGTACCCTGGCATAGACTTTACCGGGGAGGCTGAGGAGTGTGATTCCCCTGTAGTTGGAACACACCCTCCGCTCCCCCTTCTTATACAGAGGGACCACCACCCCGGTCTGCCAGTCCAGAGGTACTGTTCCCGACCGCCACGCGATGTTGCAGAGGCGTGTCAGCCAAGACTGCCCCACAACACCCAGAGACTTAAGGTACTCAGGACAGAGCTTTCCAACCACCTCAGTGACTACAGCCAGGGTGATGGACGAGTCCCTGTCTGGGCCCCCAGCCTCGGCCTCCTCTTCGGGAGATGGAAAGTGGGATTGAGGAGATCCCCAAAGTATTCCTTCCACCGCCCGACAACATCCCCAGTCGAGGTCAGCAGCTCTCCCCCCGCACTGTAAACAGTGTTGGTGAAGAACTGCTTTTTCCCCCCTTGAGGTGACGGACAGTTTGCCAGAATTTCATTTCCTTTCCTGCCGTCCGATAGTCCTCCTCCATGGCCTCCCCGAACTCCTCCCAAACCCGAATTTTTGCCTCTGCAACTGCCTGGGCTGCAGCACGCTTGGCCCGCCGGTACCCATCAGCTGCCTCAGGAGTCCCCCAAGCCAGCAAGGCCCGCTAGGGCTACTTTTTCAGCTTGACAGCATCCCTTACTTCCTGTGACCTTACAGCCACAGATACGAGCGGCCACATCGACAATGGAGGCTGAGAACGAATCCCATTCGGACTCTATGTCCCCAGCTTCCCACCCCAGGAGGTGTGAGTTGAAGGCCACACCGACAGAGGGTTCCGCTAGACGTTCCCAAAAGACCTTCATGATACGCTTGGGCCTGCTAGGTCTTTCCGGCTTCCTCCTCCGCCAGCGGACCCAACTCACCACCAGGTGGTGCTCTACAGCTCTGCCCCTCTCTTCACCCGAGTGTCCAAGACACACGGCCGGAGGTCAGATGACACGACAACAAAGTCGATCATCGACCTCCGGCTTAGGGAGTCCTGTTGCCAAGTGCACTGATGGACCCTTGTGCTCGAACATGGTGTTTGTTATGGACAAACTGTGACTAGCACAGAAGTCCAATAACAGAACACCCCTCAGGTTCAGATCGGGGAGGCCATTCCTCCCAATCACCCCTCTCCAAGTGTCACTGTCTTTGGCCACATGGGCGTTGAAGTCCCCAGTATAACAACGGAGTCCCAGGTCGGTGCACTGTCCCGTATTCTGCACTGCTGTTCGGCCCGTCGGCTGACACCACAGTGAGAGACCTATCCCCGACCCAAAGGCGCAGGGACCCTCTCGTTCACCGGGGTGAACTCCAACACGCAGCGGCTGAGCTGTGGGGTGATGAACAGGTCCACACCAGCTCGCCGCCACTCCCCACGGCCAACGCCAGAGAAATGGAGAGCCTTGTCAAAGCCTGATCCCATCAGATCTCAGCTCTCAGAAGCTAAGCAAGGCCTGGCCTGGTTAGTACTTGGATGGGAGACCACTGGGAATTAGAGGTGCCACAGTGGGGCGCCAGTCACAAACACTGTCGTTGTGTCCTTAGGCAAGGCACATCGCCCACATTGCCTAGTATGAAAGTGGTGTGTGCGTGAGTAATAGTGGTGGTCAGAAGGGCCAATGGTGCAGATTGGAGCCTCGCTTCCATCAGTCTGCCCCAGGGCAGCTGTGGCTACAATAGTAGCACCACCACCGGGTCAGGAGTGAATGAATAATGCTCTGTAAAGTGCCTTTGCATGTCCAGAAATGTGCTATATAAAATGAATTATTATTATTATCAAGGAGTTGGGTTCCAGAGCCCAAGCTGTGCGTGGACGCTATATCTAGCCGGTAGCGCTTGACCTCCCGCACAAGCTCAGGCTCCTTCCCCCCCAGCGAGGTGACATTCCATGTCCCCAGAGCTAGTCTCCATGTCCGGAGATCCAGTCGCCGAGGCCCCCGCCTTTGACTGCCGCCCAGATCTCTCTGCACACGGCCCCTATGGCTCCTCCCACGGATGGTGGGTCCAGGGAAGGGCGGTCCCACGTCGTCCCATCGGGCTGTGCCCGGCCGGGCCCCATGGGCGAAGGCGCTCACCATCGAGCACCCACCCCATGCCTGGCTCCAGGGTGGGGCCCCTGTGACGCCGATCCGGGCGATGTATCTGGCCTCTGAATATTTATCATCATCGGGGTCTTCTGAACCGTTCTTCGTCTGACCGCTTCCCCGGACCTGTTTGCCTTGGGTGACCCTACCAGAGGCATAAAGCCCCCGACAACATAGCTCCTGGGATCATTCGGGCGCTCAAATCCCTCCACCACGTTAAGGTGGCGGTTCGAGGAGGGGCAAATCTTAAATTTGCCCATGCAAAGTGGTGCACTGATGGGATTTGGCATCAAAATTACATTTCTTTCATCTTTGAAATTGTGGGACAGAGTTTAGTGCTTTGCTCCATGATTCAGCACAAATCCACCATGATGTTCAGTCCCCTGTGTTAGCCTCTCAAAGGTAAAACCTGGCTTGAGATTTCTACCTTGATTTGAGTTCATTTTAAGCACAGTAAGATCTATTTATCCTATGAGTGGAATACTTTTTCTTGGCCTGTACAACTCATATCAAGACAAACATTCAGCTGAAAACCCAACTCCTCTTGTCTTTTTGCAGACATGAGGAGTAGATGAGCAGCACATAAACTCCATGTAAATTTGGAAATGAAACCAGGAACCTTCTTGCCATGAGGGTAGAGTCTTAACCACTGTGCCACTGCATCACAGAATCTCCCTCTCTATTGTCACACAGTTACAGTCAGTTAATTGTACATTTTTACATAAAGTGTTCATTCATCATTAGCTCGGCCCTGGCGCTCCCTGTTCCGCCTCCTCCATCACGAACGCACCATCTGAGAAAACCATCTCATACCACATAAATCTTTTTACGAATAATTTCTGCCACTTTGACGAATATTTCACTTCCACAATCCATCTGCACGCTGCTCTGGCTTCCACCGTGTTTTTACAGTGCGTCTCCAATGGGCTGCTACGCTCCGTCTGCCCCAGTCACTAAAAAACAACAAGATTTATAAGAGCTTAAAGGGCCAGTGTACCTGATCTTTTCCACGGATTTGAGGAAAAAGTACAGTACAGATGTATTGTATCAGCAGCTCTAGAGGTCAGAATAAGTCTGCTGTGTACTACTGCCTGTGTCTTATTATGAAGGGTTTTATTGTCCGATAATCCAGAAGTGTGCGATTAGCATGCTGTTGTTAATTCAGTTCAGTTCAATGTATTTTTGTGATTACAACAGCAGCACCTTTTAGGGTTTTAACCAACAGAAAGTGAGACACTGGTCAATAACAGACAGATGAACGAACATTCATGATCACAAGGAAATGGACTGTCCCAGAGCGCCCCCTGTCCTTAGACTCTCCAACGGGGAAAAACGTGAGAAAAAGAGAAACCTAAAGAAGATCCAGTGAAAGAGAAATCCACTCCCATGGACTGAACCAGGACTGACTGAACCAGGACTGACTGAACCAGGATTGAACTGGGACTAAATTAGGACTGAACCTGAAGTAGGACTAATCCAGGACTGAACAGGTAGGCTGCAGATGTGTCCAGGTCCATAAACTGTATAAATGCACATGGCTAAACCGCCATGTTCCAAATAAGAAGTGATGTACCTCCTCCTGGACAGCAAGAGGCTTTGTACCTCCTCCTGGAGGGCAGGAGGCTTTGTACCTCCTCCTGGAGGGCAGGAGGCTCTGCACCTCCTCCTGGAGGGCAGGTGGCTTTGTACCTCCTCCTGGAGGGCAGGAGGCTTTGTACCTCCTCCTGGAGGGCAGGAGGCTCTGCACCTCCTCCTGGAGGGCAGGAGGCTCTGCACCTCCTCCTGGAGGGCAGGAGGCTCTGCACCTCCTCCTGGAGGGCAGGAGGCTTTGTACCTCCTCCTGGAGGGTAGGAGGCTCTGCACCTCCTCCTGGAGGGCAGGAGGCTTTGTACCTCCTCCTGGAGGGTAGGAGGCTCTGCACCTCCTCCTGGAGGGCAGGAGGCTCTGTACCTCCTCCTGGAGGGCAGGAGGCTCTGTACCTCCTCCTGGAGGGCAGGAGGCTTTGTACCTCCTCCTGGAGGGCAGGAGGCTCTGTACCTCCTCCTGGAGGGCAGGAGGCTTTGTACCTCCTCCTGGAGGGCAGGAGGCTTTGTACCTCCTCCTGGAGGGCAGGAGGCTCTGCACCTCCTCTTGGAGGGCAGGAGGCTCTGCACCACCTCCTGGAGGGCAGGAGGCTCTGTACCTCCTCCCGGAGGGCAGGAGGCTCTGCACCTCCTCTTGGAGGGCAGGAGGCTCTGCACCACCTCCTGGAGGGCAGGAGGCTCTGTACCTCCTCCCGGAGGGCAGGAGGCTCTGCACCTCCTCTTGGAGGGCAGGAGGCTCTGCACCACCTCCTGGAGGGCAGGAGGCTTTGTACCTCCTCCTGGAGGGCAGGAGGCTCTGCACCTCCTCGAGGAGGGCAGGAGGCTCTGCACCACCTCCGGGAGGGCAGGAGGCTCCCGGCAGGAGGCTCTGCACCTCCTCTTGGAGGGCAGGAGGCTCTGCACCACCTCCTGGAGGGCAGGAGGCTTTGTATGCAGGAGGCTCTGCACCACCTCCTGGAGGGCAGGAGGCTCTGTACCTCCTCCCGGAGGGCAGGAGGCTCTGTACCTCCTCCCGGAGGGCAGGAGGCTCTGTACCTCCTCCCGGAGGGCAGGTGGCAGGAGGTGTGCGGGGTGACATCACTCACAATTGTGATGGCTTTGCAGATGAGACGGGTGGTGTATACGGTGAGGCGGGTGGTGTATATGGTGAGGCAGGTGGTGTATACAGTGAGGCGGGTGGTGTATATGGTGAGGCAGGTGGTGTATATGTTGCGGCAGGACTCTCCTGTCGTGGTTAGTGCAGCTTCTGCCCCGCACAGTGATGCAGCTGAAAAGATGCTCTTAGTGGCTGAAAGTGGTTCTCAATGGTCAAAGAGGAGCTCAACCAGGAAAGAGCAGGAAGTCCTCCAGCCAGGAGAGGGCAGGGGTCGTCCAGCCAGGAGAGGGCAGGGGTCGTCCAGCCAGGAGAGGGCAGGGGTCGTCCAGCCAGGAGAGGGCAGGGGTCGTCCAGCCAGGAGAGGGTAGGGGTCGTCCAGCCAGGAGAGGGCAGGGGTCTGCGTCCACAGGATCAGGGCACAGGATGGGCATTGATTTATAAGCTCATCATGGTGAATATTAGGTTATTAGGATGCTCAGAATGCATAAGGTAAGTTAAATCAGTTATTTTTGAACGTTTAGAGAGTAAAAATCAGGTACAGCCTCTTTAACTTCAAAAAACCTCCCCGTGGACT
This sequence comes from Odontamblyopus lacepedii, assembly GCA_034769755.1. Taxonomy (NCBI): domain Eukaryota; kingdom Metazoa; phylum Chordata; class Actinopteri; order Gobiiformes; family Gobiidae; genus Odontamblyopus; species Odontamblyopus lacepedii. The sequence continues at coordinate 3,410,909 of CM068354.1, read as the reverse complement.
TTGCATAAATGTTGTGCATTTCATAACAGTGTTTAACTTGTCTACTGTCCATTTCTGAGCAGCATTACAAGGCCAAACTTCACATTTTCACACTTAAATCTCATTAAGTCATTAGCGACACTGACACGGGATTAAACCTTCACGCTGAGCTGAAGGACTGTCTTTGCATACGCCATAATTGGCTGATTTCTGTTCAAATATTCGGAGCATACGTTTGCAGCCGCTCTGAATGACTCCTGCTTGAATACAAACAAAATGTAAATTGGCTTTAACTTTTCAATGTGTCAATAATCTGAAGGGCTCCATGGAACGTCCAGGGCTTTACACAGTCGTAACAGTCAGATCTGGAGGACGCAGATTTTCAAAGGGAGTTATTACAGGAATTCAAATGTGTGAGAATGAGGAGGAACGCTCATTTTTACTTCTGTCAAATAAACTGTTGCTGGAGGTCGCCTGGGTTTTTCTATTAGTGTAATTATCTCAAGAATTTCACTGGATCTCTCTGCTCCTCTGGCTCTGCTCCTCTTTGACATGAGGAGGCTTCTGATTCCACAAACCTGACTCTTATTTGACCTTTAGGAGGACCTTTTCCTCGTTGTCTCAATGGAGATGTTCTTCCACTGGCTGTGATGTGTTCATGAACAGATGTTAGACACCTGTGAGGAACACCAGCACAAGACTCAAACCCGTGTCCTCTGGGTGAGTGGGCCACTTCTCCGACTACTACACCACGACTGTCCTTTACCATCAAATCTCCAACAGGTGAATTCACAAATGTTGGATCATTTCTGTTAGTGGCTAGATCCACAAAAGAGTGTGTGATGTCATCTGAAACCCAGTCTTTGCTTTATGTCAGATGCCCTTCCTCACAGCCTCTCCCCCCGCGGTGCTGTTCTGTCGTCTTATGTTGTGATGTGACAAACTCATGAACCACATTGTTTCTCTTTCTCTTTAAACATTCATTTATTCATAGGTGCAGTTGTGATCTGCTCCAGAACAAAGACATAATCCACAAACATGAGCTATTTGGGATCATTTTCCAGACACATCTGCCCCGCTCTGTCCCTCCTCCTCCTCCTCTGTCCTCCCTCCTCTGTCCCTCCTCCTCTGTCCTCTCTCCTCTCTCCCCCGTCATCTCTCTACTACCCTCTCTTCCTTCTCCTCCCTCTCTACTCTCTCAGTGTCCCTTCCTCCCCTGTTCCCTTTCCCTCCGCCCACCCCCTCTCTCGTCTCTCAGTGTCCCTCCCTCCCCTGTCCACTCTCCCTGTCCTCTCCTCCTCTGTCTCTCTCAGTGTCCCTTCCTCCCCTGTTCCCTTTCCCTCTGCCCACCCCCTCTCTCGTCTCTCAGTGTCCCTCCCTCCCCTGTCCACTCTCCTCTGTCCTCTCCTCCTCTGTCTCTCTCAGTGTCCCTTCCTCCCCTGTTCCCTTTCCCTCTGCCCACCCCCTCTCTCGTCTCTCAGTGTCCCTCCCTCCCCTGTCCACTCTCCCTGTCCTCCTCTCCTCTCTCTCTCTCGGCGTCCCGCAGCGTTGGACAGTCCCATATGTCCCTCTTGGCTCTGGAGCTCACCTCCCTCGTCGCAGGCATGTCCGGCCCAGCGTGGGGCTTCGAGGCTGGGATGGACGAGGGCCAGAGAGCCTCACTACTCCGGAGGGGGCCCCGGTGAAGCCCCGCAAGCCTGACAGGGTCCATACGCTCACCGTACAAACATGTGAGCACACTAAAGGGAGGGAGGGATGAAGGGAGGAAGAGTGAGAGGACGGTAATGGAGAGAGTGGAGAGAAGATAGAGGGAGGGGGAGAGACAAAGGAGAGAGACTTGAAGGTGAGACAGGGGAAGAGGAGAGAGAGGGAATCGGAAAACATGGAGAGAGGAGAGAGAGAAAGAGAAGTGGGGTAGTAAGGAGAGAGAGAGGGGAAAGAGGGAAGAATGAGGGAAGTGCAATGAGAGAGTGGAGGAAAAGAGGAGAACGGAGAGATGGCGGGATGGGCATAGGACATAGAGAGGTGGAAGGGATGAAAAAATAGGGAGAGAGAAGAGATACAGGGTGAAGGAGGAAAAGAGAGGGGGACAGAAATGAGAGAGGGGAGGGAGGAGAGAGAGAGAATGTCAGGACAGGGAGAGGAGATCATAACACCACAACAGAATGGACTTTATCAGGACAGAGAGAGAATCACTCTTTCCACTTGTACTGACCATTCAGTCTCACAGTATTTGTGTGTTCAGACACAGGGTTGTGTGTTGTCTGTGTTTCATGTGTTGTGTGTGTGTAGTATTTGTGTGTTCAGACACAGGGTTGTGTGTTGTCTCTGTTTCATATGTTGTGTGTGTGTAGTATTTGTGTGTTCAGACACAGGGTTGTGTGTTGTCTCTGTTTCATATGTTGTGTGTGTGTAGTATTTGTGTGTTCAGACACAGGGTTGTGTGTTGTCTCTGTTTCATATGTCGTGGGCCTAGTCCTTCTCATGCATGTCTGCATGAGAATCCAAGATGGCAGCACATACCATTACCTGTCCGTCTCTCTACCTGTCCGTTCGTACGAGTGATTGTTAATGTGCTACCATTAGCTTGTCTTCTCTCACCGATTAATTCTATATGTTTTCCAATTACACCGGTACTCACTTGTACTCAGATTATCCTCGGATCCTTCCAAAAGTGGATTATTCCTCGCTGACACTTCATTGATGCCGGCTACGGACCGCTTCACAAGCCGAGACGACTGTATCACCGCGCCGTCTGTCTGTTTGATGAGCTCACTCCTCACGTCACTAAGGAAAGTCACCCCTTCACTCTTGATACTGGTGTCACTGGGTTTTTATTCCACACGAGCTGATTTTAGCTCATTATTCACAGCATCACTTAGCAACTTCCTGGTTCTGAGAGTCGCTGCGTACGTCATCGGCCAGCTGACTCAGACGACCCGGAAAACCCGGACCGGATTAAACGCGCTGTCTGATTGTTGTTGGTCTTACACTATGCAACGTAAAGGAAAGTGCTTCTTTCACCCTGATTCTGATATCACGGCCTATTTAATCCATTTGGGTCCTGATTCTGGTGCCTTATTTACAGCACCGCTTGCCTGCATCCACTTCCCGGTTGATGTCCGCCGCACTGCTTCACCCTCTTAGCTGGCTCAGAAGGACATAAACCCGGACCGGACTTCTCATTCATTCTGGCTGTAACACCTAACGCGTCACTATAATGCTGCTTTTGACTGTACTGTGGCTGGTGTCATTGCATATTACAGGAGGCTTGCCTCATGTGTCCCCTGACTACAATGGATTTCTACCTCCTGCTGTCCCAAACACTGGAACAAATGTACATTACTATGCACCAGGAGAAAAAAACATCTCTATTTTCTTTTCCTTCCCCAGATCTCATGGGTTTGATTAACTTGGTGTGCATCTATGCCTTACAAGACAACTTCACCATGCCCTTAAGCAGTGTTTGTTTTCCTGATTCTAAGAGGTCACATTCACATTCAGGTCACATTAGTAAATATTTAAGACAAAGATGTTTAATTGTGCTTCTGTTATTGATATCTGGGAACATCCAACCCAACCCAGGTCCTAACTTCTTTACTAACATCTCTCATGCCTCTGTTGTCACTCCTCAACCTGCTAAGAATCTGAACACATTTGACCATTTTTGCAGCCGAAAAAGTCTCGGACTGCTGCACATAAATATCAGAAGTCTCCTTCCCAAGCTTGATGAACTGAAAGCCTATGTTCAGACTGCCTGCCCTGATGTTCTAGTAATCTCAGAGTTTTGGCTTAAAAAATCTGTGCCCAATACAGCAGTATCCCTTCCTGGCTATAGTGTTTTCAGACAGGACAGATCTACCAAAGGTGGTGGGGTTGCTATTTACTGCAAGGACAGCTTGCAATGCTCTGTCATTTTATCCAGATCTGTACCCAAACAGTTTTGACTTGTACTACTGCGCATCAGTCTCTCAAAAAACAATTCAATCACTGTAGCTGGTTGTTACAGACCTCCATCTGCTCCTGCTTGTGCCTTAGGTGCCCTAAGTGAGCTCATTGCCCCATGTACATCTTCTGAATTTGTGTTGTTGGGTGACTTGAATTGGGATATGCTTAACCCGCCCACTACTGTACAACTTCAACTAGATGCTCTAAATCTCTCACAGATCATTGACGCCCCCACTAGATTTAATAATATGCATTCTGAAAAAGAAAATGGAACCCTTCTTGATGTCATTCTCACAAACAGACCAACAAGATATACATCTTCAGTTTTCTGTCAGAGTATGAGTGACCACTGCAGTATTGCCTGTATTAGAAGTGGTGCATATGTCAAAAGCCCCCCGCTAACCGTCTATAAACGTCACTTAAAACATTTCAATGAACAAGCCTTTTTACATGATCTTGCAAATGAACAATGGCATAGAATTAACCTTATCCCTACACTAGAGAATGCTTGGTCTCATTTCAAAAACATGTTTATCTCTATCTTGAACAAACATGCTCCCTTTAAAAAGGTCAGAATCAAAAATCGTTTTAGTCCCTGGATTAGCACTGAACTAACTGATCTTATCCGTTTCAAACACTCTCTCTGGCACAAAGCAAAGGCATCAAAAACGGTATCCGATTGGCAGACCTGTAGACAAGTCAGAAATAAATGCACACAGTCAATTAGAAAATCAAAATCTGAATATTATAAAAATCAGTTCTTAAAAAGCAGCTCTGACCCCCGAAAATTCTGGCAGACAGTTAAGAACATGGAAAATAAAAATACGTCTGCGCATTTGCCTAAAGCAATTAAAACTGATGACATCATAGTGACAGATAAAACAACCATGGTTAATCTTCTTAATAAACATTTCATTCAGTCTGGTTCTGTCTTTTCCACTCCCACATCCACTTCTGCAGCTAACCTCACTAACACAACACCAGATCCCCTCGCTTCAGATAACAATCCCTTCTCACTTCAACTCCTGCAGGAACAAGAGGTGCTTGGAGAACTTCTTAAGCTGGATCCTCACAAACCAGCTGGGTTGGATACTCTGGATCCTTTCTTCTTGAAGTTGGCAGCACCCATTATCGCTGCACCCATCACTTATCTGTTTAATCTATCTACACAATCTTGTCAACTGCCCCAGGATTGGAAAGCAGCAGCAGTCACCCCACTCTTTAAAGGGGGTGACAATCTTGATTTAAACTGCTATAGGCCCATCTCCATCTTGCCTTGTCTGTCTAAAGTCATTGAAAACTTAGTTAATAAAAAACTTATACAACATCTGGAAACACACAGTATTATTACCCCAATGCAATCTGGCTTTAGATCTGGCCATGGATGGATTTCTGCAATATTGAAAGTCCTCAATGACATCATAAGTGCCCTGGATAAAAAAAAGAGTACTGTGCGGCTGTGTTTGTCGACTTGGCTAAAGCCTTTGACTCAGTGGACCACCGCATTTTACTTGTCAGGCTCCAGGAGATAGGTTTCTCTGGGAAATGCCTGGCTTGGTTCAAAAGCTACATCTCCGGCCGTGTCCAGAGTCTGTCAGAGCGGAAGGACATCAGTCTGACCCCATACCCCTATCTACAGGTGTCCCTCAGGGGTCCATACTGGGACCAACTCTGTTTAAAATATACATAAATAACAGTCCATGCTGCTGGCACCTCTCACATCCACCTATATGCTGACGACACCATCCTGATCACATCCAACCAGTCCCTGAACACAGCCTTATCCTCCTTGCAGTGCAGTTTCAACTGCCTCCAACAAGCCCTGTCTTCACCTTCACTTAAACACTACCAAAACCAAATACATGACCTTTAGCCGTAATCTACCTCAGACTCTCTGTCACCCGAACATCTCCTCCCTGGATGGTACATCACTGCAACTTGTCAGTTCATATAAATATCTTGGCATGTGGCTAGACAGTACACTCTCCTTCAATATTCACTTCAATTCACTACTCACCAAAGTTAAATCAAGAATCAGTTTTCTTTATCGCAGTAAAACATCTTTCACACACACTGCAAAATACAACCTGGTTAAAAGGACAATAATCCCCATATTTGATTACGGCGATATAATTTACAGATCATCCAAAACTTTACTCCATTAACTCGATGTCATTCATCATTCAGCAGTCCGTTTTCAGAATCAGAATCAGAATCAGAATCAGAATTACTTTTATTCATCCCCGAGGGGAAATTTTCTTTGTTACAGATGCCACCGACCAAGAGCATGTACATCGAACAAGTTACAAAATAAGCTAAATACAATAAGATAAAAGATAAAAAATAGCTCTCTCTGGGAAATTATTTACATCATTGACATCTTTATGACTATATACATGTGTGAGCCGGGAATAGGATGAAAGGATTGAGTAGTATGTTAGTTAAAGTGAGTTAAAGTGCAGCGTTCAACAGTTTGATGGCGACAGGCAGGAAAGATTTCCTGTGTCTCTCAGTGGAGCAGCGCGGCAGCCGCAGTCTATGGCTGAAAGAGCTCCTCTGATTGGCCAGCACCTTGTGGAGGGGGTGGGAGGGAGAGTCCAGGATAGTCCAGATTTTGTCACTGATGCCCCTTTTAATACCCATCACTGTCATCTGTATTCACTTGTTAACTGGCCCTCACTCCATTCTCGCAGACTAATAAACTGGTACAAATTCATTTATAAAACAATAACTGGTAAAACCCCTCAATATCTCCGCTCACTAATCAACATCTCCACCAATACGCACAACCTCCGCTCCAACAGCATCATCACCATGAACATCCCACGGGTTCGTGCATCACTTGGTCAAACTGCATTTCACTTCGCTGCCGCCAACGACTGGAACGAACTACAGAAAACATTAAAACTCCAAACACTGCCGTCGTTGTCTACCTTCACAAACACAATAAATACTGTCGTCTATGATCACTGTGACTGTTTTTAAATAGTGTCTTGTACGTGTGTATATAATGTAAATAGTGTGACTGGTCTTATGTTGATGTGGCCCTTGTCTGTTGTGTATGTTGGTGTGTGTGTGATATTCTGCTGTGTGAAGGTTCTGCTGCCTCTTGGCCAGGTCTTTGAAAATGAGAATTGGTTCTCAACCGACCTACCTGGTAAAATAAAGGTTAAATAAATAAAAGTGTGTGTGTAGTATTTGTGTGTTCAGACACAGGGTTGTGTGTCATTCCTATTTCATATGTTGTGTGTGTGTGTCGTATTTGTGTGTTCAGACACAGGGTTGTGTGTTGTCTCTGTTTCATATGTTGTGTGTGTGTGTAGTATTTGTGTGTTCAGACACAGGGTTGTGTGTCGCTCCTGTTTCATATGTTGTGTGTGTGTAGTATTTGTGTGTTCAGACACAGGGTTGTGTGTCATTCCTGTTTCATATGTTGTGTGTGTGTAGTATTTGTGTGTTCAGACACAGGGTTGTGTGTTGTCTCTGTTTCATATGTTGTGTGTGTGTGTAGTATTTGTGTGTTCAGACACAGGGTTGTGTGTCATTCCTGTTTCATATGTTGTGTGCGTGTAGTATTTGTGTGTTCAGTCAGTGCGGGTCAGAGCTGTCAGAAAATCCATGTGAGATGATGTTGATACCACTGTCACCGCGGCGATGACTCATGACATCATCATCCTCCCGTCGCCATGACGCTGACCTTTACGGCGATCATGTGACCAGCCTGAATGCAACCTTTGACATTTCGCTGGGGCTGAAGGGGTCAGGGTGGAGACTTTTGCAGATGAGATGTTGTCAAAACCTGATCTGCGTTCATCCATTTTACTCTTCCCTAAGGATGCATTAGGGAACTTTTCTGCTCTTAGCAGTAGTAGCAGCAGTAGTAGGAGCAGTAGTAGCAGTAGTAGCAGTACTGGGACTAAACCAGAACTAAACAGGACTAAACCAGGACTAAACCAGGACTGAACAAGAACTAAACCAGGACTAAACCAGTACTGAATGAGGATTAAACCAGGTCTGAACCTTGACAACAGCAGAACTAAACCAGGACTAGAAACACATAAACAGTGAATAGAAAACTCTGACGTGTGATGTGTTCAGAGTGTTTTGGCTCCTCCCGCTCGTCATCGGCGACTCTGGAGACTCCTGGTTATAAATACTTCAAACTCCATCATTTCACACTGAAGATCTCAGACAGACCTGGACCGAGGAACATCTGATTAATGAGTCTACGGTCAACACAGATGCGCCGTGTGGCCTCCGGGCGATGTGCCGCTGACGGACGGATTCCCACAGCCCATGAGCAAGGCATTAGCGTCAGTCATCTGCGGAGGCGCGCGGCCAGATAAAGACGGGAGCGCGGCTTTCCTGGCTCCGGGAGCGAGAAGTTCCGATGCGAAGTTTGGATTCGGGAGCGTTTAAAGTGGCGGCGTGGACCGGGCGCAGGTCTAATGACTCTCACGTGTCCAAACAGAAGCTGGAGCGGAGAGAGAGAATGTGGTCAGAGCGGTGAAAGAGGGAGGGAGGAAAGGTGGCATTTATGAGAGAAAGAGAGAGAGAGGGTTGGAGGAGAGAGAAAAGTGGGAGGAAGGAGAAGGAAAGAAAATAGATCGAGATATAAAGAGGAGAAAGAGAGCATGGAGAGGTGGAAAGTGGACGTTCAACCGCATGGAGAGAGGGAGAAAGAGAGGAGGGAGAACAGAGAGAGGAAAGATAAAAAGGGTGGGAGGAAGGAGAAAAAGTGAAGTTGAGAGAAATAGATCAAGCGACAGAAAGAAAAAGAAGAGAGATAGAGCATGGAGAGGTGGAAAGAGAACGTTCAACCACATGGAGAGAGGAGGAGAGAAAGAGTGAAAGGAAATAGAAGAGAGAGTGAGCATAGAGAGGTAGAAAGGGGAGAAAGAGGAGAGAGAAAGGAAAGAAAGACAGAGAAAGAGGGTGAGAGACAGAGAGAGAGAGAAAGGAAAGAGAGAGAAGAGAGAGCATGGGGAGGAGTAAAGTGGACATTCAACCACATGGAAAGAGAGGGAGAAAGAGAGGAGGGAGAACAGAGAGAGGAAAGATAGAAAGAGTGAGAGGAAGGAGAAAGAAAGTGAAGTTGAGAGAAATGGATGAAGAGACAGAAAGAAAGAGAAGAGAGACAAAGCATGGAGAGGTGGAAAGTGAAGGGAGAAAGAGGAGAGAGAAAGAAAAGAAAGAGAGAGAGAGAAAGAGGGTGAGAGACAAAAAAATAAGAGAAGAGAGAGGATGGAGAGAGTTGTGTGCATATGTAGCTCTTTGTCTGAATATTTCTTAAGTAAAGAATCCCAACACAGAGTCAGACTAAAACACCTCGTGGACCTTTGGGGGAGTGACGCTAACAGGAAGCACTGCTCTGTCAGGAGAATTCCTGCTCCAGTTAAATTTGATCTGAGTTTTATTTTAAAACAGTCTGACCTGAAAGAGCTGATTTATTTGGAACTAGAGCAGATAAGCAGATTTGTGCTGTTAAAAAAAAAAAGAGTTTTAAGACAATCTTCAAACCTTTTTTTTTGTCTGTGTCACCATGGCAACTGCTGAACATTCCACCCATAGAGATGCATGTAGAACACCAGCAACAATACTTCACCACTGTGAAAAAAAATCTATGAGAACTTCTACATCAGCAGAACATTTACTGGTGGAGTCAAACCTCGACTTTCTTTGTCTTTCGGAATCTTGGCTCCACAGAAACTCACCACCTGCTGCTGCTGTTCCAGGTGACGTCATTCATAGAAAAAACTGTACTGATGCAAAAGGGGACGGGTCCTTGTCTATCTTAAAGACACAATTCGTTGCAGTGAAATTAAATGGGACATATCAAGTGATTTTGAAGGCATAGGACTAAAAGTTATCTTAGCATCACAGATGACCTTCACAGTTTTAGTCATTTATCGGCCACCATCAAATGCTTTTATGATAAATTTAAAAATGTGTTCAGCCAGTGTGACTTCACAAAAGAGGTAACTGTAATGGGCGACTTGGGACCACAAATTGACCTGATTTTTAGCAACAGACCCGACAGGATCACAAAATCATATAATATGATACCTGGACTGTCCGACCATAACATGGAGCTCATCTCAAGAAAACTCATTGGTAAAAGGTTCACTCCATATTCTGGTAAAACTGAACATTTTGGTATCGCTAAAAATAAGCAAGAGGAGTTCAAAGCAGCGATGAGAGACATAAAATGGAGTGACTTACTATGTGATAACAATGTAGAAATAATAAGACAAAATTTCATAGGAAAATTATGCTCCACATTTAATGAATTTTCAGTTACAGTTAAACATAAAAACACAAAACAAACCCTTCAATGGGTGAATCAAGAGGTAAAAAATCTCATGAGGGAACGAGACAGAGCTTTAAAAATAGCCACAACATCGAACGTGTCTCATGACAGGCTTCAATTTGCAATGTTGAGAAATCGAGTGACCAATGCACTGAGAAAAGCAAAGGCAAATTATTTCATTACTATTATGGAAAACACCTCCGGTAACTCCAAACTAATTTGGACTTAAATCAAGAAATTGACGATGCAAGAAAATAAGATTACTAAGCCGACTGAGTTAAAGATAAATGGTGCATTGCTACAGGATCCAGCTGAAATAGCACAAACCTTAAACCATTACTTTGTTGATTCAGTTGCCACCGTCGCTCAGAGTTTCTCTGTTGAACAAAGCAATGAGAAAACTATCAGTTCTGTTAATATCACTGAGCCTGTGCTGAGGCTAAATGCAGTGTCTGTAAATCAAATTATGAACATAATGTCATCGCTCAGATTGTCAAGAGCTAAGGACATTTATGGCATGGATACATTCATCCATCCATCCATCTTCTTCCGCTTTTCCGGGGCCGGGTCGCGGGGGCAGCAGTCTAAGCAGGGGCTCCCAAGCTTCCTTTTCCCCAGCCACTTCCTCCAGCTCCTCCTGGACCCCGAGGTGTTCACAGGCCGAGAGACATAGTCCCTCCAGCGTGTCCTGGGTCTTCCCCGGGGCCTCCTACCGGTGGGACATGCCCGGAACACCTCCCGAGGGAGGCGTCCAGGAGGCATCCGGACCAGATGCCCGAGCCACCTCAGCTGCTCCTCTCGACTCTACTCCAAGCTCCTCCCGTGTGACCGAGCTCCTCACCCTATCTCTAAGGGAGCGCCCGGCCACTCTGCGGAGGAAACTCATTTCGGCCGCTTGTATCCGCGATCTCGTTCTTTCGGTCATTACCCAGAGCTCATGACCACAGGTGAGGGGAGGAACGTAGATTGAGGTAAATCGAGAGCTTCGCCTTTCGGCTCAGCTCCTCTTCACCACAACGGTCCGATGGTGGATACATTCATGTTGAAGTCAATCAGTGTATCAATAGCTACACCATGAACACACATTATTAACATCTCAATGAGACAGGGGACATTCCCAGATTTATGGAAACCTGCAGTGGTGTCTCCACTTTTTAAAGATGGCGACCATCTCCTCACCTCCAACTATAGACCCATCAGCATCTTACCATGTGTATCCAAGGTTTTCGAAAAAGTAATCACTCAGCAAAGTACTGATCACCTCAACAATAATTCTGTTTCACTACATCCAATGCAGTTCGGACTTAGGAAGAACCATTCAGCTGAGACTGCAACATGTCTATTCACTGAAAAAGTAAAAGCAACGATGGATAAGTGGAGGGGGTAGGGGCCGTCTTTCTTGATTTACGGAAAGCTTTCGACGCCGTAAATCACACAGTCCTACTCAATAAGTTAATTAATTTCAACTTCTCCAATGATTTTATACAACTGATTAAGTCCTACCTGTGCAGTCGCTCACAGTTTGTAAGGATTAAAAATACTGTCACGGGTCCTCTTCAAAACACTCAGGCTGAGTCGGGATGCTCGTTTTAGGATGTTTTATTCCACAGTGCAGAACAGGAAAACAGGCGCAAAAATGGGTGCAAGAAATATTTACAGTGAAACAGTGAGAAAAAAGGTCTATTTACAGGGCAGGCAAAAAAAAAGGTTGACTTCTCCTACAAGTCTCTCTCTAGCTCTCGCTCCACTCTCCCTTAGTCTCCCAGTCGTTTGCTCGCTCGCTCCCTCGCTTGTTCAGCGAAACACTACCTTCCTTGCAGCTAGGACACGATAAGACACGACCCGACCAGACACGACGAGAGTAGAGACTAGACTGCCACAGGTGCTGAGCGGCAGGGCGCACCTTTATACACCCCTCGCCCCTCCCACCTTACGTAACTCCCCTCTAAAAACTTAATTAAATCATTTCTACAACTAAATGATTAATATTACTGGGGCCAACAGTTACACATAGAGAATTGCTTTGATCTCACATCCATAAATGCCCGAAAATGGGTTAAACACAAATAAAACACAGTTAATTGTCCAGGCCAGTCACCTGTGGCTCACATGACCCCGGAGCGCGCTGGCGGGAGGATTTAAGCTCCTGACGTGGATGTGTCCGGGTTTGCCAGTGCCACCGGGATGCGACAGCAGCGGCAGCGCGAGGGCAAGTAACAGTCGACCACCGCGGGTCTCTGAAGGACAGCTCCGGCGCTTCCAAGTGTGCACCCTTAGACGCGGCCGAGAACACGCAAAAGCGAAGTCCACTGCGCGCCCGCACCGCAGCGCCCGCAGCGCGGAGCCCAGCAAACAAGGAAACAGGTGAGCACGCGTCTTCCCACGTTTTCCCCCGGGGACCGCGCTCCCAGGGACGGACCTGCTCCGTCACAAATAGCCTACTAAATCAACATTTTCACAGCTACATACAGGCCTTCCGCAGGGATCCATCCATCCATACTTGGGCCAGTTTTGTTCAGTTTATGTTAATGAACTGCCCTCCATGTTTGATCAGTGTGACACCATAATGTATGCTGACGATACTGTTGTTTTTACTCATGGGAAGAGCCCAGAGGACGTTGCAGACACATTAACAGGAGCTATGTCAAAGGTCACATCCTGGTTGAATCGCTGTTGTCCACAGTTGAATGTCACAAAAACTGTTTCCATGTCTTTTACTAAAAACTCTCGCAATGTACAGTCAGATATATTTATTTCAGGACAGAAATTAGAAATAAACAAATTCAAATATTTAGGTTTACATCTCGACTCTCAATTTAGTTTTAAAAATAATTCGAAACGGGGTTCAGTTTAGCCTATCAAATTTCAGATTTATTCGACATAATCTGTCGATTGATGCAGCAAAGATGTACTTTCACTCGATGATTCTCACCCACATCACATATTGTTTGACTAGTTGGTCAAATACAAACCAGTCAACCATAAAACCACTCGAGTCGTTATACAAACAAGCATTAAAAGTCTTAGATAAGAAACCACTAAGATACCACCACTGTCACATACTCAAGAAACACAAACTACTAAACTGGGAAAACCTACGTAAACTTCATCACATCTGTCTAGTTGTCAAAAGATAGATCACAAACAGCCAAATATCTCTACAGTTTTATATAAATGCCAGTCTCCTACCACAATTGAGGATTAAATCACCTGAGCCAGTTCTCTTTTACGTGCACACGGGGGAGACAAGACGTGCGCTTCTCTGAGCCCGTCCACGCCAGACTCCCAAATCCGCATTTCTTGCACGACTCTTTTATTATCTCGGTTACAATACATCATGTCAGTATACATAATCTTGTTAGGCTTACAATAGACAACATGGTTAGGTATATCATGGCTAGGTGTACATTTCATCAGATAAGCATAGATATATGGTCTGGGAACCCGAAGTAGAGTTCACAAGAGGTCACGCATCTGGTTTCTTAGCAGATAGCTGCATACCTCTCTCTTAACAAAGAGCCAATTGAGACCACCTCTTAACTTCATGTACATTTTTAATAACTTCATCATTATAAGCATTTTATTCTAACACTAGTATATAAAATACTGCATGGTTTAGCTCCACCTCCTTTCTCCACATTCATCACTGTTTCATCCAGCAGACACACCAGAGGTTCCACTCGAGGGGAACTGTGTCTTCCCTGTCCGTAAACCTGCTTTCAGCCAGGCTCTGTTCTCATTCACAGCCTCACACCACAGGAACACACCTCCCCAACACATCAGAGAGGTCCCCACATTTCACTCATTCAGATCTGATGTTTATAAGTGGCTTTTTGAATCCCAAACGCGCCGACACTAAAAACTTTTCCTTTATTGTATTTTATTGTTCTTTGTGTGTATCATATATTTAAATGTTACTGCGTTTACAAATGTACTGTTTTTCATGAATTTCTCACTGTATCAGTATTATTATTGTGTATTTTTATGACTGTTTTAGGATGCCTTTTAACATCTGGCAGGGGGACTGCTGGTGCTAAACAGCCTTTTCAGCTAAACTCGGGTATATTTACATTTGTTGTAATGTTTATTAATGTACATTGTCCCTCTTACCAAATAAATAAAAAAATGAAATGAAAGCAGTTTGTTTCCCCTCCTCCTCTCTTTCTCTTCTTCCCCATCATCTCTCTTTCTACCCCTCTGTCCTCCCAGCTCATGTAGTTCTGCAGACTCTCTCCTCCCTCTCTTCTTCTCTCTCCTATCCCTGTCTCTTGGACAGATGTTGTAATCCTGCACTCCTCTCCCATCTCCTCTCTCCCTCTTCCCCTCTTCTCCTTTTCTATGGACAGCTGATGTAGTCCTGCAAACTCTCCTCGGACTTCCCCCTCTCCTCTCCATTCCTCTCCTTTCTTGTCTACTCCTCTCCTGCTTTGTCTCTCCTCCTCTCTCTCGGACAGCTGCAGACTCTCCTGTGACCTCCTCCTCTCCTTCCTCCTCTCCTCCTCCTCTCCTCTCCTCCTCCTCTCCTCCTCTGTCTCTTCTCCCTCCATCCTCCTCTCCTCCTCTCTCTCAGACACCTGCAGACTCTCCTGTGACCTCCCCCTCTCCTCCCTCCTTATCCTCTCCTCTCCTCCCTCTCTCTGCCCTCTCTTGGACAGCTGCAGACTCTCCTCCTCTCCTCCCCCTCTCCCCTCCTCCTCCTCTTCTCCTCTCTCCTCCTCTCCCCTCCTTTCTCTCAGACAGCTGCAAACTCTCCTGTGACCTCCTCATCTCCTCTCCTCCCTTGCTCCTCCTCCTCTCCTCACTCTCTCCTCCTCCCCTCTTCTCTCGTGGACAGCTGCAGACTCTCCTCTCTCTCCTCCTCTCATCCCTCTCTCCTCCTCTCCTCTGCTACTCCTCTCCTCTCTCTCGGACAGCTGCAGACTCTCCTCTCTCTCCTCCTCTCCTCTCCTCCTCTCCTCCCTCTCTCCTCCTCTCCTCTCTTACTCCTCTCCTCTCTCTCGGACAGCTGCAGACTCTCCTCTCTCTCCTCCTCTCCTCCCTCTCTCCTCCTCTCTTCTCTCTCGGACAGCTGCAGACTCTCCTGTGACCTCCCCCTCTCCTCCTCTCCTTTCCTCCCTCTCTCCTCCTCTCCTCTCCTCTCCTCCTCTCTTACTCCTCTCCTCTCTCTCGGACAGCTCCAGACTTTCCTCTCTCTCCTCCCTCTCTCCTCCTCTCCTCCCTCTCTCCTCCTCTCCTCTCTTACTCCTCTCCTCTCTCTCGTGGACAGCTGCAGACTCTCCTCTCTCCCCTCCTCTCCTCCTCTCCTCCCTCTCTCCTCCTCTCCTCTCTTACTCCTGTCCTCTCTCTCGGACAGCTGCAGACTCTCCTGTGATCTCCCCCTCTCCTCCTCTCTTCCCTCTCCTCCTCCTCTCCTCCCTCTCTCCTGTGACCTCCACCCTTCAGGAGGATGACAGAGGCTCCTCACGGGGACCTTGACATTCAGGCTGCCAAATGGAGCTGTGTGTCATTCTGTCTTTCCTCTTTCTCTCTCTTTTCCTCCCTCTCTCATCATTCTCCATCTCTCTCTGTCCTCTTCCTCTCCCTCTCACTTCCTCTCCTCCTCACTTTCTCTCCTTCTCTCCCTCTCCTCCACAGACAGTAGAGTTTTATCTTGACAGTGTAGAAGTGAGGCCGAGATGGACCGTGTCCCAGGTTCACTGCAGCACAAACAAAGTTAAAGGTGGATTATGAAACTTTTCTGGTGGTCATTACACTAACTGTCTCCATGGAGATGAGGCTACTTTGCCTGGAACTTACAACTTACACTGGGAGGTAGAACTTTTAGTTTTATGGAATCAGCTTCCACCTCATGTCAGAGAGGCAGACACAGTCTCTACATTTAAGGTTAGGCTTAAAACATTCTTCTATGAGAAAGCTTATGGCCAGGTTAGAGGAGCAGGGTTAACTCCACAGCTGAAGTCAGGCTGCTCTAGGAGTTAGATGCTGGGGGAAGTATGGAGCCCTGAGCCTCTGTCCTCTTATTCTCTCTGCTCCCTCTCCTTCATCTTTGTCCCATAACCTCATGTTTTACACAGACAAATCAGTTCACTGCTGTTCACCAGTGTCTCTCTCTTCTTCTCTTCCGCTCCCCTTGGGGAGTGGAGCTGTTCAGAGGTTCCAGATGTTTCAGATGTTCCTCCCGTGAGCAGACGCTGACCAGACCTTAGCTCTACACCTCTCCACTCACCCGCCTGGTTGAAGCCCTCAACCCAAATAAGCCGATGTCCAGTCCCCCACACGTCTGCCTGTCCGTCTGAACCCTGCTCTCTATAAAGTGACTGGTTCCTCAAAGCTCTCAGGTCTGAAGGTGCCGCATGGCGACAGCTGTTGGCAACAGTGTCTGGAGAGAATTTTCCCATACTGCACCTGCCGGTGGGTTTTTTGCTCTCTGGCACCAAGGATCATGTGTTCACTGAGAGACTGAGGATGGGACAATGTGTTTGCTGATGTCTGTGTCAGATGATGTTTCCATGTTCTTCACTGTGAAGAACATTGGGGAAACTCTTGTTGTGATTCTGGTCTATTTAAATAAAACTGAATTGAAATTGAATTGGAATGTTCCACAGTATGGCATTAACTTGTATTTATTCCATTATTTTGTGTTGCTACAAATGACTCGCATATTGTGAGTGAGCTTGTGGATTAAGTTTAACGCTGTACTGTGGAATCTTCAACAACGTTTCCATGGAGACAAGCGTGTGGCAGCCGCTCAACCAGAAAAAGTTACGCCGTGTGCCTTTATAATTCATAGACTTTAATGTGTCTGTTATGTCCTCTGCATTTGACCCATCCTTCAGTCTGTGTGTTAACCCTTCTACTACTTTCACCCTCAGTCCTCTTCTGTTTACAGCCTAGAGTTCAATGCCACACTACGGAACATTCTTGGCAAATAAGGTGAACAGATTTTCACATTTATAAATTGGGACACACCCGGGTTGGGATAAATAAAACTGAAAAGTGTGTGGAACATTGTCCATATACACTGCCCGGCCAAAACAAAAGTGGCCGCCCGGATTAAACAGCAAACAGTTCCGAGGTGGCGGCAGTTGGTCAGGTCCAGGTTCAGCAGCAGTGTGTGCTCACAGAATGAGGTCAGTGAAAGAGCAGTTCAGGGAGCAGGAGACATCATTTTCACGCATGGATCGGCCGCCACAGACCTTTGTGCAGCGGTCAGACTCGACCATCATCAGTGCGAGGTCTGTGGTGGCCAATCTCATTCTTATTTTCAAGCGCAGTCTTCTGTATTTTAGCTAATTACGTTATTACAACATATGGCCCCCTTTACTCATGTCAGATTGGTCAAAAAAAAATGGACACCTGGGACATTTCTTGTATAAAACTGGGACAAATCACTGGTTTTGGATAAATCTTCTGGGGCACAGGGCTCCAAACTGTAAACCGCAAATTGAAAGCAAGATTGACAGCCTAAGTTTAATGAAATGATGCAAGACTTTTGGGATCCAGCTGTAGCCCCCTCACAAAAAAAAGTTACACATTGCACCTTTAATGTAACCACTACAAAGTTTTTCAAGAGCTTCCCTACACTTTTTAAGCTTATTCATTTGTGTTAAGATTAGGGTGACCAGAATTTCAATATAAAAAAAAAACAAAACTGGGACATCCCCGTTTTGTTGGTGGTTGGTAATAATAAAATTATGAAACAAGTGCAGAATTAAATCCTATGCAGAGGCAGAGACCATTTATGATCATCTGAGTCAGTATAGTTACATTTTCCTTGTATTTTGGTAATTTTTAAGCAGCTTGTCTGTATTTTACATAAACAAATGAGAGTTTCTGTCTCTTTACTGTTGGCAGGGATCAGATTGGTCAAAAATAGGGACACCTGGGACATTTCTTTTTATCAAACTGGGACAAATCAGTGGTTTTGGAAAAGTTTGCTCTGACAGGGGACACAGGGCTCCAAACTGGGACTGGCCCGGGGAAATCGAGACGTCTGATCACCCTAACGGCAAAGCGAAAAACACTTTTGTTCAATGGAGATGAGAAGATGCCAGACAGGACAGCAAACAGTTGCATAGTGAACCTTTAAAGGGCCCAGATTACACTATTGTACGATCTATGTTCTAATGTTGTTTCCTCATCACAAACACACCAATTTTGCCTAATCTAAGACCTTTCCATTTCCACACCAAACAAGATGAATGGAGTGTCGAGCGTAAACTAAAGCAGAACATGTCTCCTGGCTCGGGGCTGGATGCTCCGGCAGCACTTCTGAACTCTGCTGCTGCTGACTCCTGTTTGTTTTGTTCGTCCCTGTGTCCGTAATGAGGCGCGAGCTAACTGCGCTAACGTCGCTAACCTCCTGCTTGTTTACACTGCATCTGTCGCAGCCCGGATGAAGGATGGGGAGCAGGGGTGACCTCGCCGAGCTTACCCAGAGACCGCGCACCGCGTCCCCCATGAGAGCCCAGGAAAGGGCCCTAATGAAGAACCTGGGGATGGGGCAGAGGCAGGACAGGTGCAGAGGAGAGGGGTCTGTGGAGGTGTGTGGTATTTAGTGACAGCGAGGAGAGCAGAGTCCCAGGAGAGAGGGGACACAACGCTGGAGTTTGGAAATGTTTTAGAACGAATGAAAAAAGGTCCTGTATCAACTTTCTGGAGCTTAAATTTGAGTAAAATGCACCTTTCCCCAGTACAGATAGACTGTAGACTGTATAAGCAGCTCTCCAGGTCAGAGTAAGTCTGCTGTGTACAGTTTGCATCTAATTAGAAAGTGCTTTAGTCCAAAGATGAAGAGGAAGTGTGTTAGCATGCTAGTTGTCAGGTTTAAGGCAAAAATTCACTCTGGTATGAAAGTGGTGAAAAGTGCTTCTAAACTCATCATGGTGAATAATTTCATGCTCTGAATGCAGAAGCGAAGTGAGGAAACAGTACAGTTCTGTTTGTAAAGCTCCTGTAGTGTGACGGGATCCTTAAAACAAGTTTCAATTTAAGAAATAACCTAATATGAGACATGTTTTATACTAGAAATAAGCAGATTGGCATCTTTTTTAAGCAATAATTATTTAAATCAAGGATAAATATTAGGCAACACTCAGGCCTCACAGCAAGAAGGTTGCGGGTTCGATCCCCGGGTCGCCCGGGCCTTTCTGTGTGGAGTTTGCATGTTCCTCCCCGTGTCTGGATGGGTTTCCTCCGGGTGCTCCGGTTTCCCCATCAACCCAAAACATGCCAGCACCCCTATGAACTAACATCAAGGACCATGTTGTCCACCCTCCTGTGGCCTCACCACCTGCAGAGGGGTTCATAGGGGGGGTCAGGTGCTATGAGTATTGGGCAGCACGCTGCCCCCGCGACCCAGCTGGATTAAGCGGGAGAAGATGGATGGATGGATGGATGGAAGGATAAATATTCTCAAAATAAAGTGAAAAATCTTGCCATGAAACTGTTTTCTGCTTAAAACAAGATTTGTATTTTGTCTTGTTTTAAGAATACTGACAGTGTCTGATACACTGGCAGATATTTTCACTTAAAATAGGGAATTTTACCTTCTTATTTTTGAGAGGCCTTTTTTGCAGTGTGATGCTAACTGAAAGCACTACTCTGTCAGAAGCTTTGCTGCTCAAGTTAAACTTGATTTGAGCTTTATTTGAACACAGTATGACCCTAAAGAGCTGACTTATTTGGAACTAGAACAGGTGAGCTGGTCTGTGCTGTTTAAATCCACTGTATAGTTCAGTTTGTAAAGGTCCTGTCATCTGCAGAAGTGACTTTTGTGAGCTTTAGGCCATGTTAGAATGGTGTTAGTTCCTTTGAGCAGTGAAGCTGTGTGGAGTTTAAAAACACAGTGGAGCACTTCCTGTCTTACTGCCTGACAGCACAAGGTGGAACAGAGTGTTTTCTTTTGAGAGAAGAGCTCCGCCTTAATTCTGCAGGGTTTGTGTCTTAAATATGTGTGAACGAAACAGAACAGCTCCAGGACCAGAATGTTTAAACATTTTCAGTGTAAAGGCTCATCTCACATCTTCAGAAAGACTCTTTTTAGAAAGATTTTAGCTACATGAAACTGACACACTGACTCCCGGCGTTTAGACCTTACTCTGGGCACCAGCAGGAGGAAACCAGGACTAAACCAGGACTAAACCAGGACTAAACCAGGACTAAACCAGGACTAAACCAGGACTAAACCAGGACTAAACCAGGACTAAACCAGGGGTATAGGCTACTTTGAGATTGCAGTCTGAAGTGACCCAAATCTGCTTTTTTCACCCCTTTGTGACCTGTATCTGATCTTTTAACGACCGTCTGAACGACACAGATCAGATTTTTTCAAATGTGACCCAGGCCACTTGGATCTGTGCTCCTAAAACGAAACATATCTGATCTTTTGACATGTGACTTCAGTCTGAACGGCCAGGTCGCGTTCATCCCATCTACATCCAGCCTGCTTTTCCTTTTCACGGACGTTGCTGCCGCTGCCCCCACAAAACACCGTGGCCAAAAACCTCTTCTCAATCTCCTCCTTAAAACAAATAAGCTGCACATGTTCTGGTTCCGGTACAACAGCAGCTTTAAAATCACCAGGAGCTCAATACAGCGTCCATATTCAGGCGACTTCCGTAAACAATGAGCTCGCTCCTGTGACGTCCCCACCTCGTCGTCGTGTCTCCAGTGCTCATGTGGGACACTTTTGGGGCATTTAAAATTCACACTGGAGATCACACACAAGTCACATTTAACTGGAAATGTGAATGACCTCACAAAAAAATCTGAATTGAACATCAAGTCTGAACATAGCCACAGACAGGAGGCCGATCCTCTAGTCCAGGGGTGTCAAACTCATTTTGGTCCGGGGGCCGTATGCAGCCTACTTTGATCCCAAAAGGGCCGGATCAGAAAACTCAGTTCTCTCTTCAAGTTATTGTATTTTTCTCCGTGTCTCGTAGTGGTGTTTAAGATTATATTCCTCGAGCAACGCCACTTTTTTCTTGGGAAATCCTGAACTCAGCATCTGCTTTTCTCATTTTTTGACATTTTGCTGATGAGGGTCACGGTCGACAGTCAAAACGATCGTCCTTTAAGAGCGTTTGGAAAGAGGAAAGTCTTCATTTGTGCTGCTCTGGTGGGAGTCGCAACGTACAGAAACGCCGGAGACGCTGCTATGCTAAACGGTGCAGAAAATTAACAGAAAAATCTGAAAATTTTAAGTATTTTAATAGAAAAATCAGCCGAGGGCCAGATTAAAGGTCTTGGAGGGCCGGATCTGGCCCCCGGGCCGCATGTTTGACACCTGTGCTCTAGTCTGAGGTGGTTCTATGGCACATACGTTAGGTCAGGGAACATAATGTCACCCAACAAATATTGTTCAAATCTATGGCAATGCAAGTTTTGTGGAGCTTCTTTCAGCATAAATCCAGGTGAGGAGCCTGTAGCTGTGGCGTACGTCTTGCCCCGTGTGTGTTTGAGCTCTTCTGCAGTCCTCAGGTGCAGGTTTTCTTTGGCCGGGCGGTGTTCCTAAGTGGCTCCTCAGTGTTTGTATTCCCGTGCACACAACGGAACGCTCTGTTTCAAACCACATCCAGATCCTGCTGTAATTTACGGCCTGGACACGACAAAGCAGCCCAGGTCACACGGATTTATGTCGGACAAAAAGCTTGAGGAAATATTTATGTCCAGAGACGGAGTTGTGTCCTGGTCTAAAGGAGTCGTCCAAAAGAGTGTCCTGTGAGGAGGGGAGAGGGAGAGGAGGAGGGAGAGGGGGAGAAGGAAGGGAAGGTGGAGGAGAAGAGAGTTTTCTTTGAGAGGAAAGAGGAGACCAGAACAGGAGAGGAGGAAGAGAAGAGGAGGAGGAAAAGAGGAGGAGAGAAGGAGAAGAGGAGAGAGGGAGAAGAGGAGAGAAGGAGTAGAGGAGAGGGAGCGTTGTGCTGCTGAGTCAAGGACAGATGGAGAAACCATTAGTGAGACAGAACTAACAAGAGACACAGACACTGAACATCATTTACATGTTTAATGACGTTAGTCTGCAGACGACTAAACAGGGACTAAACCAGGACTAAACCAGGTCTGAACCAGGTCTGAACCAGGTCTGAACCAGGTCTGAACCAGGACTAAACCAGGACTAAACCAGGATTAAACCAAATCTGAACCCGGACTAAACCAGGTCTGAACCAGGTCTGAACCAGGACTGAACCAGGACTGAACCAGGACTGAACCAGGATTAAACCAAATCTGAACCCTGACTAAACCAGGTCTGAACCCAGACTAAACCGGGTCTGAACCAGGACTAAGCCAGGTCTACAGTGTATGAGGACTAAACAAGGTCTGAACCAGGACTAAACCAGGTCTGAACCCAGACTAAACCGGGTCTGAACCAGGACTGAACCAGGACTGAACCAGGACTGAACCAGGACTGAACCAGGTCTGAACCAGGACTGAACCAGGACTGAACCAGGACTAAGCCAGGTCTACAGTGTATGAGGACTAAACAAGGTCTAAACCAGGACTAAACCAGGTCTGAACCCAGACTAAACCGGGTCTGAACCAGGACTGAACCAGGACTGAACCAGGACTGAACCAGGTCTGAACCAGGACTGAACCAGGACTGAACCAGGTCTGAACCAGGACTAAGCCAGGTCTGTTCGTGGTTTCAGTTTCCGGTGATATAAGGGTAGGATACACTTTATGGTCCTGGTGGGGAAATGTTGTCTTCTGTATTTGACCCGCTCAGCGTCTCTGGGTTAAAGCTGTGAGGAGCAGTGGGACCATCTCTGTCTCTTCATAATAAATAAGAATAATACATCAGACTTATATAGCACTATTTTGTACACTCAAAAAAAGAAAAAAGAAATGAAAGAAATATCACCGGGGACTGGAAAACATGGTGGATTTCTGCAGAGTCAAAGAGCAAAACACGAAACTCATCTGAGAGAATTGTGATTTTGTTTGTAAGTGATGGTGACCAGTGAGCTCCTTTCTCTCACATGCATCACTGAAATAGACAAATTTGATTGGACGGTTGGGACACGATGGAGGGAGTCGGGACACGGCCGCTCTTCCTCCGAATAAGTGAAAACGCGACAAAAAGACGCACCACTGTGGTTCGGTCTGTCCAACGTAAAACAGCACCAGTCCCAACGCTGTTATCGTTCAGCGTCTGGGGGTCAGGGGTCACGTTCACTTCCTGGTCCCGAGCCGTTGCCATGGCGATGTTTATTTGTTTTTGCCCTCCATTAAACCTTCCTTTTCCATCTCGGCGGTGACACGGCGCTCACATGCGAGTCACATTCAGATGAGCTGCTCAAATCCAGCATGAAATTAAACCCACAGCGCACGGCTCTGATGGCTCCGATAAGGCAGGGGCCGAGGGAGGGGCCGAGGGGAGGGGGGGGCGCAGGGGCCCAGAAGGGACAAAGCTCACTAAGAAGCAATATGTACTGTTTTATTAGGAGACAGTGTAGGGCTAAACATGGGGGTTCTATACTGCATTAAGCGAGGCAGAAAATAATTTCATCTCGAGGATTTATTCACAGGGAACTGTTGCGTTGTTGTGTTCAAAAGATATAATATTTAGTTTTACATTGTTTATCGCCATGACAATAGTCCTATAGACCCTTTTAGAGCAAAAGTGATTTAAAAAAGCTGCGTCGCGTCATTGTTCCCGTTCATTCTGATTCATTCAGACTGAATACAGACAGAAGACGGAGATAAAAACATTTCCGGCACCAAAACATCTGGTTGTTCTGTGTGTGGTGGTCAGAATCGATATTCGACCAGGGGACTAAAGTTTTCCTCACTGATCACACCAGGATCTGGCAGTCGGACATTTGTCAGTCCGTTTGTCGAGGAAAGACTTGCGATCTTTTGACAATAATCCTTCCGCAGAACTTGACGCACTACTGAGTTCTGTCGTACTTCTGTTGCCAAAGTGTGGAACCGAGCCTACGTCATCACTGTTTACTCACATTAAAAAAACCCAGGTATGGTCCATGTATTGTACCTGTTTGTTTCAGGGGGTTCTGCCATCTTCTGGTCTCAATGGAGATAATATTTTACTTTAGTGCGACGCCCTGGTCCATTAAACTGGTCTGTTTTAGAGGATAATAATACTGATGAATTCGGTACATTTTTAGAAGATAATGACATATTTGAAATCTTAAATTTATGTAAATGAAAATGAATTCATTTTGACTGTTTTAAATGATTAATGATGAATTGGACTGTGGTCATTTTAAGGAGACACTGTTGAAATGTGTTTTGAACCCGTCCGAGGACTGTGGACGGAAAGGAGCTTGTGGTTAAATCTGGCACAGAGCATCTTTTCTCTCTGAGTTTAGTGGTTTCTGTGCCCTGTCCTTGTTTTAAATAAAATACATAAATAATAAATAACTACTACTTTTCAAATGTTCCACTGTATAACATTAAATATGTTTGTTTTGCATGTATTCAATTACTGGTGTCTTTATTCATTGATTGATTCATTTATTCACGCCACAGATCCGACGTGTAACTTGGCCTGGAGGAGTCACCATCTTGTTTCCATGGAGATTAACAGGCTTTATGTCATACCACATAAACTTCTACATAGTACTACAATTCATAAGCCCTTTGTGTTGTATTTTTTGTATGAAAAGTGCTCTATAAATAAAGTTTGATTGATTGATACTGTGGGACATTAAGGTATATCACATATCCATGGAGACATGGAGATCACACAGTGCACTTTCACATAGATAGTGAAAAGATTTTTTTTGTTTATGAATGAGCGTTTGAGGACACGACGACGTCACAGCAGCTCAGAGTTTACAGAAGTCGCCTAAACATGGAGCTGCTCTGAGCTCCTGGAGATTTTAAAGTTGTTGTCGTATGACTCTCGCAGGAGGAAACACGTCTCCGGCCTGTTTCAGCAGCAAACATGTCGGCGTTGGGCTCATAACAGGTGCTTGTCACAGCACAATAGCCAAACTCTGACTTGTTGATGACGTGTAGGTCAGATGAATGTGACCTGGACGTTCAGACTGAAGTCACAGGCCCGTAGCCAGGGGGGGGGTCGAGGGGGTCGGACCCCCCCCCCCCCGAGACTGGGGTCACCTTTTTCCAAAAAATATTTTTTTTAAAATAGTGCTGAGTGCTGTAAATGCAATATACTGTAAACCATTTCTAAAATGCTAATAAAGATTTGTTTCATATTTAATAAATTCCAGTTCTTATAAGCAAATAACTTTATATAATTGGTTGTATTTTTATAATAATTTAACAATATCTGCATAATTACAATAGATAATGTAATAGATAACAAGTGAAGTAAATGAATATTAACCAAAACATTAAGGGTTTTCAATTTCAATACCTTTGTCATCCCAATGATTCTATACTAATAGTTAATCAAGGTAAAATATCACCTTATCCTCTGTGTACACCCTTAAATCATAATTATTTATATTCAGCATATGCAACAGCCTTAACTTTTATATGTGCTAAAACAGGCTCTTTACTTAAAAACATTCTGGGTGAGGAGCCCCTGAACCCATTGCATCACATGCCATAGAGCATGGACTTATAGTACAATCACTGGGTCGCAAAGGCACCCGTATAAAAAGGTCACTTTTGGCTTAAAAAACGACCCACCCCCCTTGGAAGTCTGGCTACGGGCCTGAGTCACATGGTAAAAGATCAGATATGCATCGGTTTTAGGAGCACAGATCCAAGTGGCCTCAGTCATATTTGAAAAAATCAGATCTGTATCGTTCAGACTGTCATTAAAAGATTAGGCACAGGTCGCATAGGGGTGAAAAAATGGGATTTA
This sequence comes from Odontamblyopus lacepedii, assembly GCA_034769755.1. NCBI lineage: Eukaryota > Metazoa > Chordata > Actinopteri > Gobiiformes > Gobiidae > Odontamblyopus > Odontamblyopus lacepedii. The sequence continues at coordinate 3,384,870 of CM068354.1, read as the reverse complement.
GGTCACTTCAGGCTGCAGTCTGAACATGGGTCTCCTCCCCTTAGTTTGCCATAAATCTGTCCATAACAGGTCAACCCCCTGGTTTAAAATCCAGATGTGAGTTTAGGTTGAGGTTTGGCGAGTCGTGAGTATGGGTGAGGTTGGACCAGACTCCAGGAAATGAACAGAAGTCAACGTAACGTCCCCAAGCAGCATGAAAACCCTGTATGTGTGTGTGTGTTATCCCCCCCCCTCGCCTCGGGGTGAAGTGCCACCGCCGCTGCCCGTGCTCCGTAACCCCCGAACCCGCCAGGCTAATTTACCCCCAAACCGACCCTCGCCCCCTCGTCGTGCCCGCCCCCGCCCTCCTCTTCTCACCCCCGCCCGTGTCGCCCACCCACCCCGAACCCGCTCGCCTCCCGGTAATTGTTTTATGCAAATCCGTTCAATCCAGGAGTGTGAGGATTGGTCCAGGAAGCGGCGAGTGGAGCGGATACGGTACGCGGATACGGCAGGGAGGGATGTAAGCTAATGCAGGTTTAGCCATTAATATTATTGTTATTGTGGAAATTGTTCTATTATTCAGCAGGGCGGGATGGAGGGAGGGATGGAGGGAGGGATGGGGGGATGGAGGGAGGGATGGGGGAGGGATGGGGGGAGGGATGGGGGGATGGAGGGAGGGATGGGGGAGGGAGGGGGGGAGGGATGGGGGGAGGGAGGGCGGGAGGGAGGGGGGAGGGATGGAGGGAGGGATGGGGGGAGGGATGGAGGGAGGGATGGGGGAGGGATGGAGGGAGGGATGGATGGAGGGAGGGATGGGGAGGGATGGGGGGAGGGATGGAGGGAGGGAGGGATGGAGGGAGGGATGGGGGGATGGAGGGAGGGATTGGGGGAGGGATTGGGGGAGGGATGGGGGGAGGGATGGGGGGAGGGATGGAGGGAGGGAGGGATGGAGGGAGGGATGGAGGGAGGGGAGGGAGGGATGGGGGGAGGGATAGAGGGAGGGATGGAGGGAGGGATGGGGAGGGATGGGGGGAGGGATGGAGGGAGGGATGGGGGAGGGATGGAGGGATGGAGGGCGGGATGGAGGGAGTGATGGAGGGAGGGATGGAGGGCGTGATGGAGGGCGGGATGGAGGGAGGGATGGGGGGATGGAGGGAGGGATGGGGAGGGATGGAGGCGGGATGGAGGGCGGGATGGGGAGGGATGGGGGAGGGATGGGGGAGGGATGGGGAGGGATGGGAGGGATGGAGGGAGGGATGGGGAGGGATGGGGGAGGGATGGAGGCGGGATGGAGGCGGGATGGAGGGAGGGATGGGGAGGGATAGAGGGAGGGATGGGGGGAGGGATGGGGGGAGGGATGGGGGGAGGGATGGGGGGAGGGATGGGGGGAGGGATGGAGGGAGGGATGGAGGGCGGGATGGAGGGCGGGATGGAGGGAGGGATGGGGGGATGGAGGGAGGGAGGGATGGGGGGATAGAGGGAGGGAGGGATGGAGGGAGGGATGGGGGAGGGATGGAGGGAGGGATGGAGGGAGGGATAGGGGGAGGGATGGATGGCGGGATGGAGGGAGGGATGGAGGGAGGGATGGGGGAGGGATGGAGGGAGGGATGGAGGGAGGGATGGGGGGAGGGATGGAGGGAGGGATAGAGGGAGGGATGGAGGGATGGGGGAGGGATAGGGGGAGGGATGGAGGGAGGGATTGGGGGAGGGATGGAGGGAGGGATGGGGGAGGGATGGGGGGAGGGATGGGGGGAGGGATTGGGGGAGGGATGGAGGGAGGGATGGGGGGAGGGATGGGGGGAGGTAGGGGTGCGTGGACAGAAAGATGGAGGGATGCAGATTACAAATGTGAGGCTAGAAACAAGAGCGACGTTAAAACAGATGTGTGGAAAAAGAGAAGGGTGTAAACTGAGGCCAAGAAGAGAAATGTAAGTCATGTTTTACATGTTTAATGGCACCTGAACAACATTACAACATGCTAACTTCATATAAATACACTCTCTCTCCTCCTCTACTTAAACCACAGCAGCAAAACCGTCACCCTCTTCAGGATCCCCATCTCCTCTTCACCACTTGTGTTTAGACCTCGGGGCAGAGTCTTGGAAGCAAACTGAAGAAAAGATGGTAAAATCGGCCTAATGCTGATAAGAAACGCTCACAAACTCAGTGTAATGTTCTACACATGCAGAGCAATGAGCCTCTGCATTTGACCCATTCTGCAGCGTCTGTGGGTTAATCCTGCATCGAGAACATAGAGCTGAGGGAACATAGAGCTGAGGGAACATAGAGCTGAGGGAACATAGAGCTGGGGGAACATAGAGCTGAGAGAACATAGAGCTGGGGGAACATAGAGCTGAGGGAACATAGAGCTGAGAGAACATAGAGCTGAGAGAACATAGAGCTGAGAGAACATAGAGCTGAGGGAACATAGAACTGAGAGAACATAGAGCTGAGAGAACATAGAGCTGAGGGAACATAGAGCTGAGGGAACATAGAGCTGAGGGAACATAGAGCTGAGAGAACATAGAGCTGAGAGAACATAGAGCTGAGAGAACATAGAGCTGAGAGAACATAGAGCTGAGAGAACATAGAGCTGAGAGAACATAGAGCTGAGAGAACATAGAGCTGAGAGAACATAGAGCTGAGGGAACATAGAGCTGAGGGAACATAGAGCTGAGAGAACATAGAGCTGAGAGAACATAGAGCTGAGGGAACATAGAGCTGAGGGAACATAGAGCTGAGAGAACATAGAGCTGAGAGAACATAGAGCTGAGAGAACATAGAGCTGAGAGAACATAGAGCTGAGAGAACATAGAGCTGAGGGAACATAGAGCTGAGGGAACATAGAGCTGAGAGAACATAGAGCTGAGAGAACATAGAGCTGAGAGAACATAGAGCTGAGGGAACATAGAGCTGAGAGAACATAGAGCTGAGAGAACATAGAGCTGAGAGAACATAGAGCTGAGGGAACATAGAGCTGAGGGAACATAGAGCTGAGGGAACATAGAGCTGAGGGAACATAGAGCTGAGAGAACATAGAGCTGAGAGAACATAGAGCTGAGGGAACATAGAGCTGAGAGAACATAGAGCTGAGGGAACATAGAGCTGAGGGAACATAGAGCTGAGGGAACATAGAGCTGAGGGAACATAGAGCTGAGAGAACATAGAGCTGAGAGAACATAGAGCTGAGAGAACATAGAGCTGAGGGAACATAGAGCTGAGGGAACATAGAGCTGAGAGAACATAGAGCTGAGAGAACATAGAGCTGAGGGAACATAGAGCTGAGAGAACATAGAGCTGAGGGAACATAGAGCTGAGGGAACATAGAACTAAGGGAACATAGAGCTGAGGGAACATAGAGCTGAGAGAACATAGAGCTGAGGGAACATAGAGCTGAGGGAACATAGAGCTGAGGGAACATAGAGCTGAGGGAACATAGAGCTGAGGGAACATAGAGCTGAGGGAACATAGAGCTGAGGGAACATAGAGCTGAGGGAACATAGAGCTGAGGAAACATAGAGCTGAGGGAACATAGAGCTGAGGGAACATAGAGCTGAGGGAACATAGAGCTGAGAGAACATAGAGCTGAGAGAACATAGAGCTGGGGGAACATAGAGTTGAGGGAACATAGAGCTGAGAGAACATAGAGCTGGGGGAACATAGAGTTGAGGGAACATAGAGCTGAGGGAACATAGAGCTGAGGGAACATAGAGCTGAGAGAACATAGAGAACATGAGGAGAACATAGAGCTGAGGAACATAGAGCATAGAGCTGAGGAACATAGAAGATAGAGCTGAGGGAACATAGAGCTGAGGGAACATAGAGCTGAGGGAACATAGAGCTGAGAGAACATAGAGCTGAGAGAACATAGAGCTGAGGGAACATAGAGCTGAGGGAACATAGAGCTGAGAGAACATAGAGCTGAGGGAACATAGAGCTGAGGGAACATAGAGCTGAGAGAACATAGAGCTGAGAGAACATAGAGTTGAGGGAACATAGAGCTGAGAGAACATAGAGCTGAGAGAACATAGAGTTGAGGGACCATATGCTCCCGTGAGAACAATGTATCTAGTTTTCTAGGTATTTCTGTAAGATTTGATTTTTAGATTGTTTTTTCAAGTGCACCAAGTTAGTCCATTCATTGAATTAATTTGTCCATTTAACCCATCCTGAAGTATATTTGGGTTAAACCTGCATTTGACCCGTCCTCCAGTGTGTCTGGGTTGTGCATGTTTTGGGTTGAAGGAGGAAACAGGAGTCCCGTGCATCCAGAAACAAAGGAAAAGAGCAAAATCTTTATGGTTTTTTCCGAGTCCATCAGGAACTGTGGTGTGTTGTCTAAAGTCTGTAAATGTGCTTCGGCAAATTGCTTTTCAGTAACAAAATCTGCTCTGGTGTCTAACCTTGAATGAGACCCATATTCTTCTCCATAAACAGCCTGACCCACTCTCTCACTCCTGTCTTTCTTCTCCTCTAACCGAAGACCCACACTCTCCTCTCTCTCTTACTCTTTTTAAAAAAGATCTCCAAACTTCTGATCCACAAATGTTTCTCCTTCTCGTTATTTGGTTAGAATCAGCTCCACAAACTTGTCATATTAATCTTATGGTTTAAAAGACCTAAGGGCAATTTTTGTACACGTCCTCACCTGGATTTTTTTTCTTAATTTTGCTTTTAAAACTGCCCCTTTTACCCCCTAATGAAGTGTACTACATCCTGTTTTCAGTACAACCTGTCATTCCACTGCTGCTGTAGTTGTGTCATATGGCTGGACTGAAAACTACAGGACCAGAAATTTGAAAACTTTCAGTCTGGTTTCAGAGCTCACCACAGCACAGAAACTGCTCTGCTTAAAGTGACAAATGATTTGCTACTAGCTGCTGATAACGGGCTGGCTTCAGTCCTGGTCCTACTGGACCTCAGTGCAGCGTTTGACACCATTGATCACAACATTCTACTGCAGAGGTTAGAATGTGACATAGGTGTCAGAGGGACCGCCCTCAAATGGTTTAAATCCTCTCTATCAGATAGGTACCAGTTTGTTAGTGTAAACCAGTGCACCTCTCCCTGCTCTAAAGTAGCTTGCGGTGTTCCACAAGGATCTGTGCTTGGTCCAATCCTGTTTACTCTGTATATGTTGCCATTAGGGAACATTATCAGAAAACATGGCATTAATTTCCACTGCTATGCTGATGACACTCAGCTGTACTTATCAATGAAACCAAATCAGACCGATCAAATCGATAAGCTCAGTGCCTGTGTGAAGGACATCAAAACCTGGATGACCCTGAATTACCTGCTCTTAAATCCTGAAAAAACAGAGGTCATTGTTGTCGGTCCTAAAGGTCAGAGAGATTCTCTGTCCGACCAGATAATCTCACTTGACAATGTGAGTATAGCCTCTAGCTCTACTGTAAAAAACCTTGGAGTCGTATTTGACCAAAATCTCTCATTTACAGCTAATATAAACCAAGCTTGTAAAACTGCATATTTTCACCTGCGAAACATAACTAAAATCAGAAATATTTTGCCTAAAAATGATGCTGAAAAACTTGTCCATGCATTTGTTACATCCAGACTAGATTACTGTAATTCTCTGCTCACCGTCTGCGCTAAAGGTACTTTAAGAAGCTTCCAGTTGGTCCAAAATGCAGCGGCCAGAGTCCTAACAGGAACTAAAAGACGTGATCACATCAGTCCTGTGTTAAAATCACTTCACTGGCTTCCTGTCGAGTTTAGAATTAAATTCAAAGTTCTCCTCCTGACATACAAAGCCTTAAACACTATGGCCCCATCATATCTTCAGGATGCCATTGTCCCCTATCAGCCAAATAGAGCACTTCGCTCTCAGAATGCAGGATTATTAGTGGTTCCTAGAGTGTCTAAAAGTACAGTGGGGGGGAGAGCCTTCAGTTACCAAGCTCCTGTGTTATGGAATCAACTCCCTGTTGGTGTTAAACAGGCTCCACAGTCTCTTTATTTAAGACCAGGCTTAAAACCTTCCTCTTCGGAATAGCTTATGACCAGGTTACTTAGTTGATGTCACTAAGATAAGCTGCTGCAGGAGATAACAAGCTGGGGGAAGTGTGGCAACCTGAGCACTGTCCTCTGTTTCCTCCTATTTTCTCATCAGCATCACTCACTATGTTCTCATCTGTAGTTTGTTCATTGCTATTCACATGTTGTCCCCTGTCCCACTCCCCCTGTGGAGTGGAACTCTTTCAGGCGCCTGATGGCAGCTGGACCTCTCTCCTCCTCCTCGCCCGGCCTCCTCCTCCTCGCCCGGCCTCCTCCTCCTCGCCCGGCTCCTCCTCCTCGCCCGGCCTCCTCCTCCTCGCCCGGCTCCTCCTCCTCACCCCTCTCCTCCTCTTGCCCGGCTCCTCCTCCTCGCCTGGCTCCTCTTCCTCGCCCGGCTCCTCCTCCTCACCCGGCTCCTCCTCCTCACCCGGCTCCTCCTCCTCGCCCGGCCTCCTCCTCCTCACCCAGCTCCTCCTCCTCGCCCGGCTCCTCCTCCTCACCCGGCTCCTCCTCCTCGCCCGGCCTCCTCCTCCTCACCCGGCTCCTCCTCCTCGCCCGGCCTCCTCCTCCTCGCCTGGCTCCTCCTCCTCGCCCGCCTCCTCCTCCTCCTCTTGCCCGGCCTCCTCCTCCTCGCCCGGCTCCTCCTCCTCGCCCGGCCTCCTCCTCCTCGCCTGGCTCCTCCTCCTCGCCCGCCTCCTCCTCCTCCTCTTGCCCGGCCTCCTCCTCCTCACCCGGCTCCTCCGCCTCGCCCGGCCTCCTCCTCCTCGCCCGCCTCCTCCTCCTCCTCTCCCGGCCTCCTCCTCCTCGCCCGGCTCCTCCTCTCGCCTTCCTCGCTCCTCCTCCTCCCCCGCCTCCTCCTCCTCCTCTTGCCTCCCGGCTCCTCCTCCTCCTCCTCGCTCCCGGCCTCCTTCTCCTCTTGCCCGGCCTCCTCCTCCTCGCCCGGCTCCTCCTCCTCGCCTGGCTCCTCCCCGGCTCCTTCCCCACCTGGGTAGATGTGGTCATACTGAACTGGCCCACGGGCCTGGACATCTATAGCCTGTCCGTCCATGGGAGTGGATCCCTCCTTCACTGTAGTTCTCCCCGAGGTTTCTTCTTTTTCCCAGGACCCTGGGTTTTTTTGGAGTTTTTCCTTGCTGAGAAGGAGGGTCTAAGGACAGGGGATGACTGGACCATGTTTCATTTGCTGCTTTACATGAATGTTGTTTATTCCTGTTTGATATGTCTGTGTGGATGTTTTACTCATCCAAATCTTGGAACGGCCTTAGAGGCAACTGGTGTTGTGATTTTGCGCACTACAGAAATAAATTGAATTGAATTGCATTTTCATACAAAACACACAGCAAACATGTACAAACAACTTTTTGTACATAAAAAAAATAATAATAATAATTTAGGGCATTAGCTAAACACATTCAAAATATCAAATCTGTAAACACACAAAAAAATATCCTTATTGCCTCAAAACAAAAAATGGAAACAGCTCCTGTCAGAAATAAACCTTTCAAATAAAAATAGCAAGAGATGCACAATTACACAGACCAAGATGCATAATTTGCCATTTATTTGAAAAATAACTGCACTTAGAGCGGCTTTTTCAGTTGTTCTGAACACAGACGCTCAGAGCATCAACCATTTTGACTCACTTCACTCTTTGGCGAAGTTCGGGCCAGTGAAAATGGACGGAACGCATGAGTTTACCGGAAAACAAACAGTCATTTTCCCTGCATCATCCAGATAATACCGGAAAGCCACAACTCTCAGCTTTTCACAGCAAAAAAGTTTCTATATTTTAGGGTTGGGAAGTCCTGGGCGGTTCCATGAAACATATTCTCAGGTATCGTGTACAATACCGTTGGTCTGGAAGGGTTATTAAAGTCCTTTTAAACAACCGCAGTTATGTCTTTGGGGTTGAATAATGGCTCCTCTCTGACGCTGTTAGTCTTCCATTAGATTATATTAGAGCCATAGTAACGTTTAATTCTAGTGACAGAGTAGACGCCCTAATCTGACACTTAAACAGCACCTGAGAATGTGACCTGTCCTCTGGTGTCTCACCTTGAATGCAACCTATATTCTGAATCTCCTCTTCTTCTCTCTCTCTCTCATTCTCCATAAACAGACTCACTCTTTCTCCTCCTCCTCCTTCTCTCTCGGTCCATAAGCAGATCACCGTGTCTCACCCGAGTGTCTTTCTGTGCGTGGAGCTCCTTCGTCTCTGTCACAGCCATCGATCGCCCACTCCCCTGTGCTTCCTGGTCATCTCCTCTCTCTGCCTCTTCACCCTCTCTCTCTCTTTCTCCTTCTCTCTCTCAATCTTTTCATTCTTCTCCTTCTGCATCTCTTTCTCTCTCCATCCATCCTTGGTCTCTGCATCTCTTTCTTCGTCCACCTCTCTCTTCTCTCCCTTTCCGCCTCTCTCATCATTTCCTCTCTCTCTCCCTCCATCTCCCTCTCTTTTGCTTTGCCCCTGTATTCCTCAGAAAGGGCATAAAAAGACACAGTGGTCAATATGTCCGCTCGCTCGCCCAAAGACGGAGAGGACAGGGGAAAAGTGCCACGCAGATATAAAAACACACAGGTCAATATGAGGAGGGGGGATGAGTGTGTGTGTGTGTGTGTGTGTGTGTGTGAGGAGGGGTGAGAGCGAGATGAAGGAGTGAGGAGGTGTCCTTGTAAAAGCGATTTATGCTTCTCAAGTTCACACAGGAGCAGGCCAGTGTCCAAAGAAAATATTATACAAAAATACAACAGAAAATTAAAGTTTGATGAAGAATCTGTAGTTAGACCTGAGTCCTCGTGCGCCTGGACTCAGCCACAGCAGGGCCCGAGCTCTCTGTCCACAGCCTGAGCCTGGGACAGTCCTCCCTCTGCTCACAAAGGAGACCACAGACACTTATCCACCATCTCACACTGTTCAGAGTCCTGCACGGGTCTGATTTTGACCGCACCCGTACCCGTCATACCTCAATCCACACCCGACCCGTTTTGCGACAGAATTGAAATAAAATTCCGCACCCGATCTGACCCGCTATAAATACACACTGACACCTGAGCCGCACACGAATGAAAATCAGTCCAAGAGCCAAAAAAGAGCCACAAATTTATACTCTCCACTCGCTAAATTTTCTTTTCAGCTCCTTGGGATCATTTTGAACTGCAGGACGTCACATGTGAGGTTTGAAAATGAAAGTGGCACAGATTTGTGGGAATGCGCACATGCAGGAAAAATGCTAATTTACATTTAGGCCTTGTCCACACGTATCCGGGTATCTGATAAACCGAAGATGTTTTGCTGCGTTTTGACCTCATCCACACGAACACACATCAAAAACGAGTATTCAGGGAAAACTCCGGCCAAAGTGAAGATTTTTGAAAACTCCGTTTCTGCCTGTTTGTGTGGACAGAGATAACTGGGGTTTTGTGTTTTAAAACGTCACTGTCTGCGCCAAAAAATATGAATCTGCCCTGACGTCAAACGTGTGACCTTTGTTTAGGCGACTGCAAAAGCCAAAGCCAAAGCCAAAGCAGAATATGGACCGGAGTCGTTTCTTGAGAGCTGTGTGTGTGTTGAGAGCAGAATTCTGACTCCGAGTCTGTCCAGACAAAGCAGCTCGGTGCCATGTTTTCTGTTGTTTAAGTTTAGGCGGAAGTGACGGCGAAGTGAGGGCTCAATGGAAATAACGCCATCTACAGGTTTGGAATGTGTATGAATGTGGTTGAAAACGCAGATGTTCGGTTATGTGTGGAAGGTGTTTTTTTCGAAGACGAGGTGGTGTGGATAAAACTATTTTTATAAACGGAGGGGGGGAAATGTTCGGTTTTAAAAATACCCGGCTACGTGTGTACATGGCCTTAATCATCTTGTAAAAACACTAACATTTTTGCATTTCATTCAAACACAGCCCTGTTTTTTGTTCACACATGATGTTTTGTAAACCGCAGATTAAACCCGCGCTGTCCAGACCCTCTCACCTGTCCAGACCCTCTCACCTGCCCAGACCCTCTCACCTGTCCAGACCCTCTCACCTGCCCAGACCCTCTCACCTGCCCAGACCCTCTCACCTGTCCAGACCCTCTTACGTATCCAGACCCTCTTACCATCTTACCTGCTCAGACAAATGTGATTGGACGGCTCTGTCTGATTCATGTTGTATCATGAGTCGATTAACGTTCACCGTCCCAATTAAATGAATAAATCAATAAACAGAGGAGGAGATGGTGACAGAATACAGAGATCTTATAGAGAATGTACAGAGAACCAGGCTGGATCCCAGACCAAAGAAACTAACCTTTGTACCAAACTCAAGACGTTGAAGGATGTCCTCACTCACTGATCTACATGGATGTGTTATAACCTTGCCTGGAAATGGAAATCTCCATTAGGGATGGGAATGATTAGTTGATTAATCGATAATTGATCATTAAGAATTTTGTCGATCAGGTTCATTTTAATCGACAAACTGAATGTAGGTGTCTGTGTGTAACGTAGCGTGAGGAGTCGAGGCTGCGTCTGAGCACAAACTCTGGAGCCTCACAGTCCCACGTCTCGCCTCTGGCTCCGTGGAGATCACTACATCCCTCAGAGTGCGCATCCGTATCCTGGGTATGATTGGGCTTTTTGAGTGTCCCGGTTTTGCATGTTTACGCAGCATCTCCAACGTGACACACACACAGAACAGACTCACCAGCCTCATCACATCCTCTGTCACAGAGAGAACATTCATACTCACTGAGTCGTGTCCTTTAGTCCAACCAAAGCTGAAGCAGCAGCACAAGGAAAGAGCTGCTTTTTTTCACTTACTGTTTATGCAAATGAGTCATGTGGTTTTAAGTTTAGTTTCTGTAAGACGTAAACAAATGTTTAAAGCTGCATTAAACACATTCTGATCTCACACTGATGAGGCTCTGGAGTCAGGACGTTTATATGTTGTAAAGTTGAGTTTATTTATGCAGATTAGTAATAGTAATAATTATGATAATTTTAATATAAAATGTTAATGATTAATCGAAAATCGAACGTTAATTTTCCCGACGATCGATTAAGAAAATTTTATCTAATGCCCATCACTAATCTCCATGGAAACAAAGATGTGACCCCATCAGGGCAAGTTATAGGTCAGATCTGTGGAGCGGTAATGGTAATAACAGATGTTTCTGGTGATAATTTTAAACAATAAAACCACATGTAATATAATTTTAATGCCGCACTGAGGAACATTCTAAAAAAAAACATGCAATAACATCTCCATGGAACCCCATCAGGAAAGTGGCAATGGGAATCTTAAACCATTTTTCCCAGCATGAATATTGATGAAGTTATGTTTGTAATAAGTGGTCCATCTTTTTTCACCTGTCCATATTCCTTCACCTGCCCATATTCCTTCACCTGTCCATATTCCTTCACCTGTCCATCTGTTTCCCTCCGTGCAGGACCCGGCCCCAGGTCCCAGAGCTGAGGGATGGTCTGGGCTCTGTGTTTGTTACAACCCAAACTTCTGTGTGACATAAAACCAACACTGCAAAAGAACTTAAGATACAAACACTTAAATCTCTCAGAAAACGACTTAAACGTAGTGATGATCTGTCCATGCAGCAAAATCATTTTACTGGACAAGTTCTCTTAAAATAAACAACCTCTAGATGGGAATGAAGCAGCCTCAGAACTAGTAAGTAGAAAATAAACCTGAAAACAAGATAAATATTGAATTAATTAATCATAATTTGCAGTGAATAAAGCAAAATTAATCAGTGAAGCAGCTCTCCAAACCTTTTTGAATTCTGCCAGAACTGTACAACAAAACTGTACAAAGACGAGTGGGTTTGGAGTTGTGTCCCTGAGTCCAGAGAGTGGGATGGACAGACAGATGAACCAATCAGAGAGACGTATGTTCTGTTTGGGTAAAAAAAAAACAAAAAAAAAAACAGAGGACTGAGAAACAGCAGATTTCTGCAGAGTCAACAATGGAAACATCAGACTCAGATAAAAGAATTTGTGAATGATCCAATGTCTTGTAGAGATGTTTTCTGCATTTGAGAGACTTTTGGTGATACAAATTAGCAGTTGTAGTTGAACTGTCTAAGGCCATGTACACACGTAGCCGGGTATTTTTAAAACCGAACATTTCCCCCCCTCCGTTTATAAAAATAGTTTTATCCACACCACCTCGTCTTCGAAAAAAACACCTTCCACACATAACCGAACATCTGCGTTTTCAACCACATTCATACACATTCCAAACCTGTAGATGGCGTTATTTCCATTGAGCCCTCACTTCGCCGTCACTTCCGCCTAAACTTAAACAACAGAAAACATGGCGCCGAGCTCCTCTGTCTGGACAGACTCGGAGTCAGAATTGCTCCTAACACAGTTTAGGAGCAATTCTGCTCTCAACACACACACAGCTCTCAAGAAACGACTCCGGTCCATAGTCTGCTCTGGCTTTGGCTTTGGCTTTGGCTTTTGCAGTCGCCTAAACAAATGTCGCACGTTTGACGTCAGGGCAGATTCATATTTTTTGGCGCAGACAGTGACGTTTTAAAACACAAAACCCCAGTTATCTCTGTCCACACAAACAGGCATAAACGGAGTTTTCAAAAATCTTCACTTTGGCCGGAGTTTTCCCTGAATACTCGTTTCTGATGCGTGTTCGTGTGGATGACAGGTCAAAACGCAGCAAAACATCTTCGGTTTATCAGATACCCGGATACGTGTGGACAAGGTCTTAATTAGGACAGAGGTTTAGGATGGAGAGGATTGATTTGGCCATCTCTGGATGAGCGCTTTAGTGTTGTTTCTTTTGTTTTGTGTCTTTTTCCCAGTGTAGTTTGCGGTGCAGTGCATTTGTCTTTCTGTGATGAGGTTAAAGCCTCTACACTTGCGTCCCCCTCCTCCTCTTTGTGCTCACACTCTGCTCTGATATTACACATAAACACAGAGAATGCAGATATTAAAAATGTGCCGCAGATTGGATTGTTCTAATGTGAGTTTATGAACACGTGCGCCAGGCCGAGGAACTAGTTTATCTCACATTGAGGAGCTCCTAATCAGTCTCCAATAACAACAAGAGCCAAAAATACAATTCCCGCTTCATAAAAACATATTTATACAACAGTTATTACCGAGAGCCGAGGAGAAAGGAGCCGTTTAAATACTCCAACTGTAAAGCACTGGTATGGAGACTGATACGGGGGTTTTAAACGAAGCCAGGTGACCTCGTGTTTACCACAGAGCATCATTCTTCATTCTGAGTGTCTTTTTGTCCATATTCTAGTTTTCTTCCTCAGAAACATCCTGGAAGTTGAGTTTTGTTCCTTTTGATAAATACCCGGCACTTCTCCAGTACATTCTGAGTGTGGTTACAGGTAAATCTCCTGGAGTTTTATGGCTGCTTATGGAGAAAAAAGAAGGAAAAAATATTGTGAATTTCTGCAGAAACAATGTGAAGCATTCGTTTCACTGGCGTCATGGATTTAAAGGGACAGTTTGGAATTTTGGATATAGGGCCTCATGTCGTAGTGAGCCAGAGTGTTGGAGATGGAAACACTTTTTTTTTTTTTATTCCATCCAGTCCTTGTATTGGTAGTTTTCAGATTCTAAAACATGATTTCATACTTGCAGAAGGGGCCAAGGGCCAGTTTTCCTGTTAATTACATTGTACTTTACCATTAAATATCCAAAAGGTAAATGTGCAGTTGTTGAACATGGTATTTTCTATTACAGTGATCCCTCGTTTATCGCGGGGGATACGTTCCAAAAATAACCCGCGATAGGTGAAATCCGCGAAGTATCAGCTTTATTTTTTACTGTTATTTTACAATGCAATACTTTACTGCAGAATGAAACAAAAAATAAAACCTCTTTTCAGGCCCAAAATGTGTTTAAGAAATAGAAATATTAACGTTTTCTTACAAATAACTATAATAGTTTAAAGAACGGTGTTGTAAAACAATATTTTTTATATAGTAATGAATACGAGACAGGAAACATTGTCACTGGCGTATTTCACAGTCGCTCCAGCTGCGCCTCTTCGTCCTGACTCCGCTGGAGCGTCTTTTTCTACTGAAGGCTGCGCGACCAAGTGTTAGTCCTTCCTCCTCTTCTTTAGTCCTTCCTCCTCTTCTTTAGTCCTTCCTCCTCTTCTTTAGTCCTTCCTCCTCCTCTTTAGTCCTTCCTCCTCTTCTTTAGTCCTTCCTCCTCTTCTTTAGTCCTTCCTCCTCTTCTTTAGTCCTTCCTCCTCTTCTTTAGTCCTTCCTCCTCTTCTTTAGTCCTTCCTCCTCTTCTTTAGTCCTTCCTCCTCTTCTTTAGTCCTTCCTCCTCTTCTTTAGTCCTTCCTCCTCTTCTTTATCAACAAGATACAGATTCACTGTAAAAAAAAGCACTGTAAAAAATTCCGCGAAGCCGTGATAGGTGAAGCGCGATATAGTAAGGGATCACTGTATTGACCAAACTCAAGAACTTACCATATTACATTATTTTGCATTTTTACAATTTTTATTTTAGCCGCCTCCCATCTGTATTCATTAATATTGGCCCATAGAATGTGGTGTGAGGTCATCTGAACCCCAGCGATGTGGAGAGGTTGCTGGTGCTAGGCTGGTGCATGTCAATGGCCTAAAAACAGCCTGACCCACTCCACAGTGCATCCGAGGAAAACTATTAGAACTCCAGACTGTCCGTGTGAACGTCTGTGTCCAGAGAATCACTTCAGAAGTAAAACCGACTGTTGCATTTGAAGGATTTCTGTCTGAGCAGCAGCAGCGGTGAGTTGTACTTCCTGATAAAAAGCTCAGCAGCGGCGGCACTAGCCTATGCACTAGCCTATGCACTAGCCTATGCACTAGCCTATGCACTAGCCTATGCACTAGCCTAGCACCAGCCTATTCACTAGCCTATGCACTAGCCTATGCACTAGCCTAGCACCAGCCTATTCACTAGCCTATGCACTAGCCTATGCACTAGCCTATGCACTAGCCTAGCACCAGCCTATTCACTAGCCTATGCACTAGCCTATGCACTAGCCTATGCACTAGCCTATGCACTAGCCTATGCACTAGCCTAGCACCAGCCTATTCACTAGCCTATGCACTAGCCTATGCACTAGCCTATGCACTAGCCTATGCACTAGCCTAGCACCAGCCTATTCACTAGCCTATGCACTAGCCTAGCACCAGCCTATGCACTAGCCTATGCACTAGCCTAGCACCAGCCTATTCACTAGCCTATGCACTAGCCTAGCACCAGCCTATGCACTAGCCTATGCACCAGCCTATGCACTAGCCTATGCACTAGCCTATGCACCAGCCTATTCACTAGCCTATGCACTAGCCTAGCACCAGCCTATGCACCAGCCTATGCACCAGCAACCTCTCCAAATACAAGGACTGGATGGAAGATTTCAAAAAGTGTCTCCACACGCCTCCGACACTCTGCATAACCAGGAAATGAGGAACTATAAAATTCCCAACTGTTCTTTTAAAGACATGTGACTGGACGGCTCGGTCTGATTCACGTTGTATCATGAGTCCATTAACGTGCACCGTCCCAATTAAATGAATAAATCAATAAACAGAGGAGGAGATGGTGACAGAATACAGAGATCTTATAAAGAATGTACAGAGAAGCAGGCTAAAGTAAACCAAACTCACTCCTTAATGCACGTGGAGGTGTTATTGTCTTCCCTGGAAATGTATGTCTCCATGGAAACAAGGATGTGAGCCCATCAGGGCAAGTTATAGGGCAGATCTGTGGAGAGGTGACTGTTATAACACATGTTTAATGCCGAACATTCTAAAAAAAGCAATAACATCTCTATAGAACCCATCAGAAAAGTTGCACTGGAAATCTTTAACTCTTTTTCACAGCACGAATATTGATGAAGTTTTGTGTAATAAGTGGTGCATATTTAATAGAAGAAATGTTTGACCTGGTCCACAGTGAGTCCT
>CM068354.1:3314727-3364727 GCA_034769755.1 Odontamblyopus lacepedii | reverse complement strand
ATCCGATCTGCTTTTATCACATGAGTCTGTGGGACTCTCAGGTCCTCAGGTTTCTTCTTGTAACTGTCCCACGAGTCCAAACTAAAACTCAGGTTGAGGCGTCATTCAGATTTTATGGCCCCGTCTGTGGAGCGATCGACCTGAGGATCTGAGGCAAGTGTTCACATTTCAAAATGTGTCTTTTTAATTTAACTTTTAATTGAAACTTTTACTGTTTTAATTTTTTTAAATTATTATTAGTATATTAGTTTTAAATGTAATGATTATTTTTACTTAGTCTAAGTAAAAGTAAAACATTTAGCTCTCCATTTTTTATACGCCCGTTGTGTAAAAGTATTATGGTATGGCGCTGTCCGTCCGTCTGTCCGTCCGTCTGTCCGTCTGTCCGTCTGTCCGTCTGTGGACACTTCAGAGCTTTGAAGTCTTTGAAGCTTTGTCTTCATGAAAGATCTGAACTCTCTTCTCAAATGTTCTGCTGCTGAAAGCGAGAACAACCCACATTCTCTGCTTCTTTGAGCTTTGACACTTCAAAGCTTTGTAGTGTCTTTAAGTTCTGTTGCTGCGATCTGATTGGTGGAATTCCGATTCTAGAATGTGATGATGTCATACTCATACTCCTACTGCAAGAGCCAGATTTCCCTATTGATTATCCGTCCGTCTGTCCGTCTGTCCGTCTGTCCGTCTGTCCGTCTGTCCGTCTGTCCGTCCGTCTGTCCGTCTGTCCGTCTGTCCGTCTGTCTGTGGACAATTTCTTGTCCGCGCTCTAACTCGACAACCGTCTCTAGGAATGTCAAACTTCCAAACTGCACCAACAATTCATCTTTAACTGGGTTTGACAAATTCTAACTTAATTCTATATACAATAATTCAAAGTACGGGCGTATTTTGCCCCGCTGGCGGAGCTCTTGTTATTTTTATTGTAACCTTTAGAAGTTTCTGTCTAAACTGTTGTACATATGGGAGAAACACTGGGCTGTTGTTTTTCTGTTGCAGGTGAAGCACATTGAACTCCATTTCCAATGGATGAAAAGTGCTGTACAAATAAACGTGATTAAACACGTGTGAAAACACAACTCCAGGTCTGTTTGTGGCGAGAAAACATTAGAATGAGCTCAGACAATAGTGTCATATGGACCCTTTAAATACATAAACTATCATAATTGTCCATGTGAAAATCACTAACTTGATCATTTGAACTTTTATTACTTATTTTTCTAGTCTTTATTTAGACTTGTACATATACATTTATATAATTATGTCTTATTTCACACCAGTCTCTTGCTCTTTTTTGCTCGTTATATATTTTTTTATTATTACCATTTATTGTTTTTTACTCTTTGTTATTAGATTATATTGTGATGTGTGAGTTGCCATGTCCAAACGGCTCTCCTCTCCATAGATCTGACATGTAACTTGGAACAATCAGAGTGTATTAGCCTCGGCCGGTCTTCAGACGGTCTTACGGCACATGCATTATTCACGCGCTGGAGTTTTAAGTGGACAATGACCCCCGCGCTCTCATTTAGCCCGCGCTACGCTAACAACGCTAAGTATCCCGCAGTCGGTGCTACACGCTAACAAGCTAATGGAATTTCAATCAAGAGGCGGCGCGGCGGCTTAACGCACGCACACTATCAATATTCTATTAGCCGTGTGAGGAGCAGAGGGGGAGTATGTGTGTGTGTGTGTGTGTGTGAGAGTGTGTGTGTGTGTGTGTGAGTGTGTGTGTGTGTGTGTGTGTGTGTGTGTGTGCTTAAATGCAGCAATGAGCACAACCTTGAGGCAGGCAGGGCTCAAACGAGTAAAACAGACAGTGGACTGAAACGGATAAATGAACTGTTTTTCTGCGTGAGTTTAAGAGATGGACCTGGTCTGATCTGTGGAGAGGCGAGTCCGCTCAGAGTGAAAATCACTGGATAAAAGGACATAGCTCACCTGCCACATCCTTAATAGGAAGTTAACACGGGTGCTATTCTCACTCCATTGACTTTTCCACACCGGCTGGGAGTGTCCCGCTGTAGGTCTGTGGAACTTCCAGTTAATGGTTTCCTGTGGCAAAATGTGTGTGTGAATGTCTGGGATATTCTCCAGCAGATTCATAAATCTGCCCCATCATCGAATCTTCAGCTAACAAGGTCGACAATGGGGAAACATTCTTCATGAAGAATTTCTCCACAACGATCGAGGGAAGCAAGATGAAAGCTTAAAGGAAACAGCGACGAGCATCAGTGAACGACTGAGCAACACTAACGTTCTGGTCCTGAAGAAAACAGAAGGAACTTGTCCACTCAGACTGATTCTACAATTCAAATTAAAAATCGATTTCATGAGGTCATAGATAGATTAGTGTAGTTTGAATACAAGACATCTGTACGACCAGAACGTTAGTGTTGCTCAGTCGTTCACTGATGCTCGTCGCTGTTTCCTTTAAGCTTTCGTCTTTCTTCCCTCGATCGTTGTGGAGAAATTCTTCATGAAGAATGTTTTTCCTTTGTGGACCTTGTTGGTTGAAGATTTGGTGATGGGGGCAGATTTCTGAAGCTGGACACCTCGGCCACAGTGGAAAAGCTCTGTTCACTTTCTATTGAAATTTTGGTCTTAAAATGTTTGTATTAACCTTCTCCACGTGATCCTGGTGTTTTTATTTCACTATATTGTCCCTTAACCAAGATATGAACATCAATAACAGACAAACCGGTGCCTTCTTTTCCTGAGGTTACTCCCGCTGGTGTTAGAAACAGGCTGATTGAGCGGTGGTCAGGATGGTCGGGGCATTACCTTTGGTGTTTGGTTGCTACTCGTGGCGTAACAATATGTGACAGTAATCTTAAGATGCAATATTGTCACGGTATGAACATCACGGTACAATATTTATTGTGATATCGTGGGAAAGCTCAGGATGTGGTGGGGAGGCTCACGGTATTACGATATTTTACAGAATAACAAGACTGACATTCTAAAATGCTTTGACCAGTCATTTGGTACATTTACTGTCCTTGGGGATGGAACGATGTTTCTGTACCAGATTTTCACCATATGCCTCTGACCGTACCATATTTATTCCATTATTTTCCTCTAAAAATGCACAAATCACAAGACTTGATCCAATGAATGAAGATGTAAAAGTGCTTAGAACAGTTATTTCTTCATGTCGTCTGCACTGAAACGGAGCAAAGGATCATGGTCTATGTAGTTCCCTCTGTTTTTTTTTTTTTTTTTTAGCTATTTCTGCATCAGAACTGTTCATTTAAACCACAGGTGTCAAACATGCGGCCCGGGGGCCAGATCCGGCCCTCCAAGACCTTTAATCTGGCCCTCGGCTGATTTTCTCTTAAAATATGTAAAATTTTCAGATTTTTCTGGTAATTTTCTACGCCGCTTAGCATAGCAGCATCTCCAGTGCTTCTGTGTGTGGCCGCCTCCCACCAGAGCAGCACAAATGAAGACTCGCCTCTTTCCAAACGCTCTTAAAGGACGATCGTTTTGACTGTGACCATGACGCCCTCATCAGCAAAGTGTCAAAAATAAGAAAAGTGGAGCTGAGTGCAGGATTTTCCAAGAAAAATGTACTAATTCTTCTTTTTCACGGAGGTGAATGGGAAACCTGTACGCTTGGTGTGTTTGCAACAAGTGGCGGTGCTCAAGGAATATAAATATAAAGGAGGAATATAAACGCCACTATGAGACACAACATGGAGAAAAATACAATAAATTGAACAGAGAATGGAGTTTTCCAATCCGGCCCCTTTGGGATCAAAGTAGGTTGTATACGGCCCCCGGACCAAAATGAGTTTGACACCCCTGGTTTAAACAAAGAGACTTGGGATTCGATATATTGTGATGGTCCACGATATTATTGTGAGACCTTTGACGATACGATATCACCGTATGTTGGTTATTCTTACATCCCTAGTTGCCATCAGAATTCCAAATTTGGATCTCCAAATTCTGCTTGTCTCAGTGAGCTTCATTTGGCTGGAGCAGACATCATAGTCCCTGAGTCGTTATACTTCTTTACACAGTATATGAGTGTCATGTCCAACAATCTTCTAATACCAAAACAATGTGGCGGTGGACATCAGGCTTTGTACCGTATCCTGGAACATTCGTCCAACAAAGCCATAACATCGAGACTAGATGGTAACAGACCCCCAACAGAGTAGTACTTTTCCCAATACTGTTTTACTCTTGGGCCACTACTTTGTACTTCTCTCTTGATAGTACTACTTGTATTTTTGCTTACGGTACTCCCGTCTGTTGTTCCTACGCTTTTGTTGGAGCTGAAAGTGGCAAATGTACAAACTCCACAGAAAAAAACCCACAT
Source organism: Odontamblyopus lacepedii (assembly GCA_034769755.1). Classification (NCBI taxonomy): domain Eukaryota; kingdom Metazoa; phylum Chordata; class Actinopteri; order Gobiiformes; family Gobiidae; genus Odontamblyopus; species Odontamblyopus lacepedii. The sequence continues at coordinate 3,360,403 of CM068354.1, read as the reverse complement.
GGCCAGAGACTCAAACCCACAACCTTCTGGCTCTGAGGCAGGGCCCTCGCCACTGTGCCTGTGCCACTGCTAATGTTTACCAGCTGCCTCCTTTTGTAACGCTCCCCTTCACTTTTAATCTGTCCTTATTTGTTTTGTGTAACCGCCGCGCCATTGATGCCAAAACTATTTTAATAAATCTTTTCAAAAAAAACGAAACCTGGATTCATTTTCCAACTTCATTTCAGAGTTCAGCGAATGTCAAACCCAAAGTCCTTGTGTTGCATTCTCGTGCCAGACGAGACGATGCATTCACAGACCTCGTGGAGAAAAAAAAATGACAAAAGAGCGTTTAATTCCGAAACAAAAAGCCACTCAACCTTGCGCGATAGAAAAGCCACTTAGAGCATTCATTTGCATGTGTGATGAATGGAGGGACGGTCTGTGGCGAGAATCAAACACACCCAGAAAGCAGGTGAAGAGGAAATATTAATGAGTTTGGCCCGAGTGGAGTGCTTTTGACAGAAGGACGCAAAGTTAAGTCGGAATCAACAGTCCAAGGTTGGAACGAGGAATAAATATACGAAAAATGTTCCCAAATCGGCTTTTCAGAGTGCTGTTTAGAGCAACTGTGGTGACGGTGAATAGACTGGCCCTGAACCTTGTGGTAAAAATGTAAACCTGTATAAAATGAGACAAAAACAGGACTGAAAAGAGTCTGGAGAACAAAATAATGTGGTTTAATCAGTTTCAATGCATTTAGATATAAGTGAATGGCTGTAAATGTCACTTTGTTAAAGCGCTGAACTGTTGAGCTGAGAGAACTGGTCTTTTTCAGTTGTAAATATCACCACTGTAATGCCTAGTTTGATTTATAGGTTGAACACCGCAGAAGTGGCCAGTTGTCCTTTTCTGAGTTGAAGTTAATTTGTGTCAAAAGCAAAAATTTAACTTATAAAACGTGTTAAAATGTTTTCAGTGATTATAGCGTTTTCTAAACACTTAAAGGTGACCTGGTGATGTGTGTTGACCCATACACCCCCTCTTTAGTCAATCCATCAAACAAACTTTATTTATAGAGCCCTGTGCAACACTCAAGGTAAAAAAAAATCAAAGTCCGACAGTGAGTGTTAAAACGCCAGTCTGTATAGAAGCTGGAAGTTTCAGCGTGTTTACAGACTAAGGCTGTTTCACAGCTTCAGCGATTTCAAATGTCCAAACTCACATGAACACACTCGGAGATAAAGTCATATTGAAATAAATGGACGCTTTCACTGATCGATCAGTTGTGGTAAATAGTGAGGGAGGTGGGATGGGGTTGGGGTGCATAAGACTGCGCTCTGGTCATGGATGGTGAGTCCAGCAGTGCCCAGGCTCAGGGCTGTGACAGAGACAGACTGAGGCTCACTGCAGCCTGGACACAGACTGTTAGACCCAATAGACTCAGGATCTAGAAAACCCCTCAGAAATGTTCTTGGATCACACAGTCATATGTTTATAGGAAATCATTTAAGAAAATATATAACTCACCGTCAAATTACAATTTTTGTTTCATTATCAGAGTAATAATATTCTAAAAGAGTAGATTTTTGTTCTTAACAGTGCTCCTGACTGTTCGTGAGATTTGTTCTTCCAGAAGAACATTTTCAGTTCAGAAAAAGTTAAATGAATACTAGTGTTTGTAAGAACAAATGTGTTCGTAAGAACGTTTCATGACTGAGGCCCAGTGCTTCATTAGTCCAGACTGTGAGGTCTCAGATACAGAGGGACTTCATCTGGTCTCAGATACAGAGGGACTTCATCTGGTCTCAGATACAGAGGGACTTTAGTCTGGTCTCAGATACAGAGGTTCTTCATCTGGTCTCAGATACAGAGGTTCTTCATCTGGTCTCAGATACAGAGGTTCTTCATCTGGTCTCAGATACAGAGGGACTTCATCTGGTCTCAGATACAGAGGGACTTCATCTGGTCTCAGATACAGAGGTTCTTCATCTGGTCTCAGATACAGAGGGACTTCATCTGGTCTCAGATACAGAGGTTCTTCATCTGGTCTCAGATACAGAGGGACTTCATCTGGTCTCAGATACAGAGGTTCTTCATCTGGTCTCAGATACTGAAGGACTTCATCTGGTCTCAGATACAGAGGTTCTTCATCTGGTCTTAGATACTGAAGGACTTCATCTGGTCTCAGATACAGAGGTTCTTCATCTGGTCTCAGATACAGAGGTTCTTCATCTGGTCTCAGATACAGAGGTTCTTCATCTGGTCTCAGATACAGAGGGACTTCATCTGGTCTCAGATACAGAGGTTCTTCATCTGGTCTCAGATACAGAGGTTCTTCATCTGGTCTCAGATACAGAGGGACTTTAGTCTGGTCTCAGATACAGAGGGACTTTAGTCTGGTCTCAGATACAGAGGGACTTTAGTCTGGTCTCAGATACAGAGGGACTTTAGTCTGGTCTCAGATACAGAGGGACTTCATCTAGTCTCAGATACAGAGGTTCTTCATCTGGTCTCAGATACAGAGGGACTTCATCTGGTCTCAGATACAGAGGGACTTTAGTCTGGTCTCAGATACAGAGGTTCTTCATCTGGTCTCAGATACAGAGGGACTTTAGTCTGGTCTCAGATACAGAGGGACTTCATCTGGTCTCAGATACAGAGGTTCTTCATCTAGTCTCAGATACAGAGGGACTTTAGTCTGGTCTCAGATACAGAGGGACTTCATCTGGTCTCAGATACAGAGGTTCTTCATCTAGTCTCAGATACAGAGGGACTTTAGTCTGGTCTCAGATACAGAGGGACTTCATCTGGTCTCAGATACTGAAGGACTTCATCTGGTCTCAGATACAGAGGTTCTTCATCTGGTCTCCTTTGCACCTTGAGCGTGGATCAGACAGTATCATCCAATCAGATTTGTTTATTTCAGTGACACATGTGAGACAAAGGAGCTCATTGGTCAGTGTAGTTTAGTGCTTCACTCACTGATTCTGCAGAAATCTGCCATGTCATGTCCATTGTGATATTTCTATCCTTTCTTTTTTTCTCAGAAACAGCAATATTGGTTTTGACATAGACGGTCCATGTGTCCCTGACTGGGTGATCTACCTGCCATTCACGCCCACCTGAAATGAGGGAGATTCACTGGTCACCAGACTCACATCTTCAGAACGTACTGGAGAAGTGTTCTGGATCCCAGAAAAGAAGTGTTTCTCTTCATGAAAACATTCAGAGGTTCCTGTTATAAGGTTATTATAGTTAACCTTAATAATGCTGTAATATTAATTAGACTTTTCCAGGATATCGCCGCCTCGTCTGGAGGTTCTCCTTGTCCCCGTGAAGACACTGAACTAATAATTATATGAGCATATTTTATTACTTGATCTTTTAATTTCTTTATCACAGTTTTTTTTTTCTGTCTTACACACAAAAACACATTTTTAACTCAGTATTGTACCCGAGACCCTGTCCATTTGAATAAACATGATTATCTCTATTATTTCACCAATCAGAACCCAAAAGTAGCAGCCAGAACAAAATCTCTCATGTGAAAATTGAATTCTTCTTTTGACCGCACACTGCATAGCTCTTCATTTCCTCCATAATTCCATTTTATTACAATAAAAAAAACAGAAGTCTGAATTTTGCACGTTTTGATCATATTTTCAGCCCTTCTTTTCATCCGCAGACCATTGTACTGGAGGAGCCTCGGCCTTGACTGTGACATACGCACAGAGAGGTGTGGGATTAGCAGGAACGCTCTGTGCTAAAGCCCCATTCTCCACCAATGCTGCATTTGCATGTACTTTGTGTACTGTGTGTGTACTTTGTGTGTGTGTGTACTGTGTGTAATTTGTGTGTACTGTGTGTAATGTGTGTGTGTAATGTGTGTATTCTGTGTAGTCTGTGTAATCTGGGGTAGTCTCATGTATCTCAAGTATTCTGGTGTATTCTTCTTGTGAGTTGTGATGGTTTCTAAAGAGCTGTGTGTCTGACACTTTTGTGAATGGAACCCGGCGTCGGGAGGTGAGAAATGAGATGTAAAATGTGACAGACACAAGTGAAGTTTCAGCTCAGATCTGATTAGGAAAATGGCCTTATGAAGACAGAGGAGGACCATTGAATTAGAATTTGAATCTTAACTTCAGACTTGTGGTGAGGGCTCAGCTCAGAGTGGACAGCGGGCTTCATATTTTAGCGCTGGAATTGCCCATCTCGACTGAGCCAAACATAAAAGGAGCAGTTAAAGGTCCTACACTACACAAAATGGACTCTTCTGAGCTTCAAGTCATGTTTTAATGTTCTTCCTCAAAAATAGTCTTGTGCTTTGTCTCATTCACACGTTTGAGTAACCCTTATTATTAGTCTGGTGGTAGTTTCCAAGTGAACAGCTCCTTTTACCTTTAGTTCAGTAGAGAAAAGCTGCATCCAAATGATTCGAGTGAAGTTGTGTGAAGTTTAAAAACACAGTGGAGCTCTTCATCTATTACCACATGACATCACAAGGAGAAGTCAGCCTTAATGTGCAGGGTTTGTGTGTTGAATATGTGTGAATGAAACAAAACAGAACTCCTGTTTGTGATGAGGAAACTACATTAGAGCAGATTAGAAAAAAAAGTGTAATATTGGCCCTTCAACATGTAAACTTTCACTTCATGACATCACAAGGTGGAACAGAGCATTTTGAACTAGACAGACTAATAATATAGAGTTACTCAGACATGGGTGAATGAAACAAAACACAACTCCAGGTCTTTTTGTGATGAGGAAACTACATTATATATAAATAATAATATAAATAATAATGCTATAATTAGTTAAAAATAAATAATATAAATAATAATGTTATATGGGTCCTTTAACCTTAAACAATTACTTCATTACATCACAAGGTTGGTCAGAGCATTTTTTCTTTGGAGATGCAGACAGACTAATAATAAAGGGTCAATGTATGAAACAAAAGTCAACTCCAGGTCTGTTTTCGATGAGGTCACACCATTATAACATGACTTAAACGTACACTCAATCCATCCTCAATCCATCCATCTTCTTCCTCTTATCCGGGGCCGGGTCACGGGGGCAGCAGTCTAAGCAGGGGCTCCCAAGCTTCCTTCTCCCCAGCCACTTCCACCAGCTCCTCCTGGACCCTGAGGTGTTCCCAGGCCCAGAGACATAGTCCCTCCAGCGTGTCCTGGGTCTTCCCCGGGGCCTCCTACCTGACATGCCCAGAACACCTCCCGAAGGAGGCGTCCAGGAGGCATCCAGACCAGATGCCTGAGCCACCTCAGCTGCTCCTCTTGACGTGGAGGAGCAGCAAGTCTACTCCGAGCTCCTCCCATGTGGCCGAGCTCTTCACCCTACCTTTAAGGGAGCGCCCGGCCACCCTGCGGAGGAAACAAATTTTGGCCGCTTGTATCCGCAATCTCGTCCTTTTGGTCATTACCCAGAGCTCATGACCATAGGTGAGGGCAGGAACGTAGATTGACCGGGAAATCAAGAGCTTTGCCTTTTAGCTCAGCTCCTCTTCACCACAATGGTCCGATGCAGCAAACCGCCCCAGTGCTGCAGGTCCTGGTTCGATGGAGCCAACAGGACAACATCATCCGCAAAAAGCAGAGATGAGATCCTGTGGTCCCCGAACTGGACCCCCTCCGGCCCCTGGCTGTGGCTAGAAATTCTGTCCATAAATACAATGAACAGAACCGGTGACAAAGGGCAGCCCTGGCGGAGTCCAACATGCACCGGGAACAGGTCTGACTTACTGCCGGCAATGTGAACACAGCTCCTGCTCCGGTCATACAGGGACCGGACAGCCCTTAGCAAAGGGCCCCGGACCCCATACTCCCGGAGCACCCCCCACAGGGCATCACGAGGGACACGGTCGAATGCCTTCTCCAGGTCCACAAAGCACATGTGGACTGGTTGGGCAAACTCCCATGAACCCTCGAGCACCCGATGGAGGGTGTAGAGCTGGTCCAGTGTTCCACGACCAGGCCGAAAACCACACTGCTCCTCTTGAATCCGAGGTTCGACTATCGGCCGGACTCTCCTCTCCAGTCCCCTGGCATAGACTTTACCGGGGAGGCTGAGGAGTGTGATTCCCCTGTAGTTGGAACACACCCTCCGGTCCCCCTTCTTATACAGAGGGACCACCACCCCGGTCTGCCAGTCCAGCGGTACTGTTCCCAACTACCACGCGATGTTGTAGAGACGTGTCAGCCAAGACCCACAACACCCAGAGACTTAAGGTACTCAGGACGGATCTCATCCACCCCTGGAGCCTTGCCACCGAAGAGCTTTCCGACCACCTTAGTGACTTCGGCCAGGGTGATGGACGAGTCCACCTCTGGGTCCCCAGCCTCGGCCTCCTCTTCGGAGGACGTGACGGTGGGATTGAGGAGATCCCCAAAGTATTCCTTCCACCGCCCGACAACATCCCCAGTCGAGGTCAGCAGCTCTCCCCCCGCACTGTAAACAGTGTTGGTGAAGCACTGCTTTTTCCCCCATTGAGGTGACGGACGGTTTGCCAGAATTTCCTTTCCTTTCCTGCCGTCCGATAGTCCTCCTCCATGGCCTCCCCGAACTCCTCCCAAACCTGAGTTTTTGCCTCTGCTCCGTCCGGGCTGCAGCACGCTTGGCCCGCCGGTACCCGTCAGCTGCCTCAGGAGTCCTCTCGGGCCTTACTGGCTTCGCAGGACTCCTTCTTCATCCCTTACTTCCGGTGTCCACCACCAGGTTTGGGGATTGCCGCCGCGACAGGCTCCACAGACCTTACGGCCACAGCTACGAGCGGCCGCATCAAACACTGTGTAACTTTTGGGTTGGGCATCCATCACCTGCTCGTTTCTATGGAGATGCCATTGCTCTGTCTGGAATGTTCCACAGTGTGACTTTAAACAGCTCTGCTTTACATTTATTCAATCACAGGAGGTGTTAAAGCTCAAAAATACCTAGAAAAACAGACATTCTGCCTGTGAGCGGGGTCGTCCTCTCCTTAGATCTGACCTGTAACTTGGTCTGGTTTGGTCTTCATGAAGTCAAACTGTGAAACATTCCATACAAAGACCGAGCATCTCCATGGAAAAAACTATCATCTGACGGAGGCTCCAAAAGAAAAGTTACGCAATGCATCTTTAAAGCTCTAATACAGGATCTTGAATGAGGAGACTGGACTTGGATTTGAAAAAACGGACTCCGCTTTTCATTCTTCTTTCACTGGAGTAAGAGCGTCAGTCTGTTATATTCTCGTTTTCTTCCCCCTCTCCTCCTGCATCCCTCTTTCCGCTTCAGAAGCTCCATGTGTGTTTCAGAGTCACGTCTGAAACTGTGAAGAAGTCTGGATGTGTGAGTGTGGAGAGGAAGAAAGAGGGAGAAGAGGAGAGGAGAGAGGGGTAAAAGAGAGAGAGTGGGAGGATACAGAGAGAGACAGGAGGAGAGGAGAGAGAAGGGAAGAAGAGGAGAGAGGAGATACAGAGAGGAAGAAAAGAGGAGAAGAGCAAGACAAAATATACTGAGAAAGGGAAAGAGAGAGAGAACAAAGGAGAGAAGATACAGAGAGAGGGAAAAGAGGAAAAGAGAGAGACAAGATAATGAGGAAGGGAAAGAGAGAGAGAACAAAGGAGAGAGAAGATACAGAATGAGTGAAAAGAGGAAAAGAGAGAGAAGGGAAGAAGAGGAGAGAGAAAAGATACTGAGAAAAAAGAAAGAGAGAGGGAATGAAGGAGAGAGAAGATACAGAGAAGGAAAGGAGGAGAAGAGAGGGAAAAGGAGAAGAGTAGAGGGAGACAGAGAAGATACAGAGAGGGGAAAAAGAGGAGAGAAGGAATATACTGACAAAGGGAAAGAAATAAAGGGGACAAAGGAGAGAGAGAAGAAGGGGAGAAAGAAAGAAGATGCTGAAAAAGGGAAAGAGATGGGGGAACAAAAAAAGGAGAGAGTAAGAAGATACAGAGAGAGGTATAGGAGGAGAGGAGAGAGAAAGGGAAAAGAGGAGAGGGAGAGAGAGAATGATGGAGAGAGGAGGTAATGAGAGAGGGAAAAGGGGAGAGAGGGAAAGGGAAAGAGATAGAGGGAACAAATGAGAGAGAAAGCAGATACAGAGAGGAGGAAAAGAAGAGAGAGAAAATACTGAGAGCGGGAAAGAGATAGAGAGAATGAAAGAGAGAGAATGTACTGATAGAGGGAAATGAGGAGAGGAGAGAGAATGGAGAGGGGTTAAAAAAGAAGAAGCGAGAGAAAGGGAGAAGAGTAGAGGGAGACAGAGAAGATACAGAGAGGGGGAAAGAGGAGAGAGGGAAGATATTGACAGAGGGACAGAAATAGAGAGAACAAAGGAGAGAGAGAGAAGATACAGAGAGCAAAAGGAGGAGAATGAAGAGAAGAAGAGAATGCAGGAGAGAGAGAGAAAAGGTACTGAGAGAGGGGGGAAGGAGGAGAGGAGAGAGAAGGGGAGAAGAGGAGAAGGAGAGAAGGGAGCTAGAGATAGAGAGAATGGAGGGGAGATAGAAGATACAGAGAGAGGGAAAGGAGAGGCGAAAGAAGGGGACATTAGGGAACAGAGAGAGAGAGGAGATAGAGAGAGGGGAAAAAGAGGGGAGAGAGAAGACACTGGGAGAGGGAAAGAGATAGAGAGAATGAAGGAGACAAAGAAAATACAGAGAGAGGGAAAGGAGGAGAGGTGACAGAAGGGGGCATTAGGAAACAGAGAGAGAGAGGAGACAGAGAGAGGGGAAAAAGAGGAGAGAGAGAAGACACAGAGAGGGAAAGAGATAGAGAGAATGAAGCAGAGAGAGAAGATACAAAGAGGGAAAGGAGGCGAGGAGAGAGAAGGTCAGAAGAGGAGAGAAAGGAGATACAGAGAGAGGGAAAGGAGGAGAGGAGAGAGAGGAGAGAAAGGAGATACAGAGAGAGGGAAAGGAGGAGAGAGAAGATACAGAGAGATAGAGAGCATGAAGGAGAGAGAGAAGATACAGAGAGGGAAAGGAGGCGAAGAGAGAGAAGGTCAGAAGAGGAGAGAAAGGAGATACAGAGAGAGGGAAAGGAGGAGAGGAGAGAGAAGATACAGAGAGATAGAGAGCATGAAGGAGAGAGAGCCATATGCAAATGTCTTTTACACTTGGCTTGTTGTGGTGACACGTCTATATTTAAAACAGGTCACCTAAAGTCACACACTCTATCTCTCCCTCCCTCCATCTCCTCCTCCCTTCTTCTGACTTCCCCTATACATCTCACCTTCTCCTCCCCCACTCTCTCTATCTTTTTTCCTTCTCTATCTTCCCTCCCTGTCTTCCTCTTCACCTCTCTCATTCCCTCACTCCCTCACTTACTCTCTCCCCTCTCTTGTCTTCTCTCCATCACTCCCTTTCTCTCTCCCCTCCCTTCTCCTGTTTCCCTTTTTCCTTTTTTTATCTCTCTCCTCTCCTTGTCTCCTCCCCCTTCCTCTTTCCCCCTCCCTCTTTCCCCCTCTCCCTCTTTCCCTTTTCCCCCTCTCTTCCCCTTTACCCCCCTCCCTCTTTCCCCCTCTCCCCCTCTCCGTCTCTTTCTCTCTCCCCGGTGGTGACAGTGACAGATCCAGATGTTTCACAATTGAATCAAACGACATCACACGTCGCTCATTTGCATATCCGGAAACGGGTCGGCATGGCAACGGCGCCCGGTGTGATGTATGTACGTGTATAAAAACAGCCGAGGCACGTGGGGGAGGACAGGACCTGAAAACAGAGAGAGGGAAAGAAAAAGAGGGAGAGAGGGGAAAGGAATGGACCTGAAAACAGAGAGAGGGAAAGAGAAAGAGGGGAGGGAGAGATAGGAGAGGGGGAGGGAAGCGAGGGAGAAAGAGGAAACAGAGAGAGAAGAGTAAGAGAAGAGGGGGAGAGAGAGAAAAACAGGAAAGAGAGAAAAAGAGGAGAGAGAGAGGGGAAGGCCATGACCTAATGTGAGCAGGAGCTACAGCAGGTGAGCTGTGATGTCACAAGTCCCTCACATAGAACAGATATATAACAGGAAGTGCTCCAGGAGGCTCCTCCCCCTGTTTCCCATTGACTCACACTGAGATCTTACGTCCTGTCATTTGGATCTTAAAATGTTCGTATTAACCGCCTCTACATGATCCTATTTTTTTTTCTCTCTGTTTTGTCTGTCCAAAAATCCTCTTCCGATCACCACCTCCTGTGACCATCAGCATCAGGAGCCTCATGTGAGCGGCGCTGACGCTGTGGTGACGTCACACTCACCAAGTCCACTTTTATATCACACATTAAACTGCTGTCACCGGCTCAGCAGCAGCCAACAGCTTTTCACTTTTTTTGTTTTCAGTTCACGCTGCAAAAACCAAAATCTAGTCGAGCTAAAATGACTCGGATGAAGAAAGTTTTAATAATAATAATGCATCAGTTTTATACGGCGCTTTTCTGGACACTCAAAGACGCTTTACAGCATTATTCATTCACTCCAGACCCGGTGGTGTAAACTACTATTGTAGCCACAGCTGCCCTGGGGCAGACTGACGGAAGCGAGGCTCCAATCTGCTCCATCGGCCCCTCTGACCACCACCACCACTCACACACACACCACTTTCATACTCGGCAATGTGGGTGAAGTGTCTTGCCTAAGGACACTACGACAGTTTTTGCTACTAGCGCCCCCCTGTGGCACCTGGAATTCCCAGTGTCTCCATCCAAGTACTAACCAGGCCCTGCTGAGCTTCTGAGATCTGAGGGATCAGGCTTTGACGAGCCGGTATGGCCACATACCGGCCATGATTTGACCATGATTTGAGTAAGTTTCACTTGACAAGTAAAATGATCTGCCTGTGCAGTAAGATTTTTGTACTTAAAATATGAAAATACATCTTACTACACCTAAAATAAGAAAAACAACAACTTTTTGCACTTAAAATAAGAAACAAAATCGAATGTTGCTTGAATTAAGAAAAACACACTTGTTCCTCTGGCAGATCATTTCACTTGTCAAGTTGAATCAACTCAAATAAAGTCAAATGTCCTTAATTTAAGTCATTTTCACTCACCTACATATTGTTTTTTTCCAGTTCACTGCTTTGCTCAATGATTCTGCAGAAATCTGTTTTTATTTCTTTTTGACCTGGCAGTGTCACCTGCCTGTGTCCATAGAGACAGACATGTTTAATGAAAGCAGTGTTTAAGTTAGATGTAATAACTGTGGTGTTCTTCACCATATAACCAGATGGTCACAGGTTTGGGAACCGTGCTTTATTTGATTCTTCATTCTAAGAGTTACACATGATCTGATTTTCTGTTCTGAGGTAGGTTCCACTTCTGGAGGTGTTGTTCTGTCTCTTTCCATGTTTACCACACAGATCCTGTAATCCAGGAAGCGCTCCATTGCGTTTTTAAACTTCACACACCTTCACTAGAATCAGTTTCCTTATTTCAGCTCTGGAATTTCCGATCTCTACTGAGCTAAAGGTAAAAGGAGCTGTTCGCTTGTACCACGTCATGACATCACAAGGTGGAGCAGAGCATTTGGAGCTAAAGTGAGAAAAAATAAAGTTGAACTCACACGTAAAATATATCCGGTCCAAATCATCGAGGAGCTTTGGAGTGTTGGTAAAAGTCTCATCAGCAGCTGCACTCTTCACTCATTTACCTGTACATGAGCTGTTGTGCAGAAGTTTGGGGAAATAACTATAAATATCAACATACATCCGTTAACAATTTGACAAAAACGTGCTGATGTGCAAAAATGTGCTGAAAAACGTGAGGATTATACACAGTGTGGGGTTCAGGGACACAAACAGCTTTTTTTAGAATCAAAACTCTTAAATTTAGTAGAATCTTTTTCAGCCCTTATTATGTTTAAAGCGAGAAATCATGAATTATCTGTAAATATTCCAAATGTATTTACAGAAAGAGATGTGGGGCACAGCCTCAGAGGAACAGCAGAATATAAACCTGCTCCAGCACTGACCACAAGGAAGAGTTTTTGTGTATCCGTCTGTGGGGTGAAAACACGGAACAGCCTGAGGGACGAACGGAAACACTGTTCAAACATGAAGCAGTTTAAAAAAACATTCAGATCTAATGTTCTGAGTCATTATGGTGATGCAATGATGTAATGGTCAGGATAGTAAATGACTGTAAATGGCTTCATCTGTGGACATTGTAAATACATGTTGTACAGGATGGAAAAGCAGATAAATGAGACAAAGATGATTCAGAGGAAACTGGATGTCAGTCGTAATACTTAAGTGTGCGTAAGGCCTTGTCCACACGTATCCGGGTATCTGATAAACCGAAGATGTTTTGCTGTGTTTTGACCTGTCGTCCACACGAACACGCATCAAAAACGAGTATTCAGGGAAAACTCCGGCCAAAGTGAAGATTTTTGAAAACTCCGTTTATGCCTGTTTGTGTGGACAGAGATAACTGGGGTTTTGTGTTTTAAAACGTCACTGTCTGCGCCAAAAAATATGAATCTGCCCTGACGTCAAACGTGCGACATTTGTTTCGGCGACTGCAAAAGCCAAAGCCAAAGCCAAAGCAGACTATGGACCGGAATCATTTCTTGAGAGCTGTGTGTGTGTTGAGAGCAGAATTGCTTCTAAACTGTGTTTAGGAGCAATTCTGACTCCGAGTCTGTCCAGACAAAGGAGCTCGGCGCCATGTTTTCTGTTGTTTAAGTTTAGGCGGAAGTGACGGTGAAGTGATGGAAATAACGCCATCTACAGGTTTGGAATGTGTATGAATGTGGTTGAAAACGCAGATGTTCGGTTATGTGTGGAAGGTATTTTTTTCGAAGACGAGGTGGTGTGGATAAAACTATTTTTATAAACGGAGGGGGGGAAATGTTCGGTTTTAAAAATACCCGGCTACGTGTGGACATGGCCTAAGAGCCGGGATTCAAAACGTGAACACTTCTTCCCAAGACCCTTTGAGACATGTTTATTTATGTAAAGGGAATTATATTATCATGTCTACACGTACATGTACACGTGTAAGGTGTTATGTGCTGTATATTGACTCTGTGACGTACTCGGTGAATTCACTTTGAGCTCTGCAGATGTAGACAGACAGATAATAAAGAGTCACTCAAACATGTGAAGGAAACAAACACAACTCCAGGTCTTTTTTTTGAGGAGGAAACATTATAACATGACTTAAAGCTCATGAGTCAACTGTGTGTAATATAGCAGCTATAATTAACCATAAGGTCCATCATTTTATTCTTATAAAATGTACTTTAGCGCAGAAACATGAAAGAAAATCACATTTGGTGATTGTGAATTTGCCTCAGACTCTGACCCTGAGCTCTATTGTGTTTCCAGGCCTAACCTCAGACGCTTCTCCAGTAAACAGCACCTTTGCCTTTTCGTCAGCACTCCCAACCCTCCCCTCCTCCCCCCGGCCTGCAGCTCCTGTCACCCCTGCCCCCCCTACCCTCCTCCTCCTCCTCCTCCTCTTCCTCCTCCCCCCATTTCACATGCAAAGCCGGGAGCGAGGCGGGCGAGCGAGGCGTGCATATAGTCACAATCTCATCTATGTCCAATCTGTCACGGACTGCCTTTCATTCCCCCAACGCGAGAGGGACGAGGGGAGGAGAGAGGGAGGGGGAGGGCAAGCAGGAGAGAGAGAGAGGGAGGAGAGGAAAGAGAAACGGAGGAGAGACAGACCCCAGCACGCCTCCCCTATCACGACATCACAACATCACAACACATTACAGACAGCAGCAGCGGCGGGCGAGCGAGGCCGACGAGACCAGGGAGGAGAGAGGAGGAGGAGAGAGGAGGAGGAGGGGCGGACAGGAGCAGGCAAATGAAGTGAAAAAATGATTGAAAAGGTGGAATGGAGAGAGCGCTGGTCAGTTTATTAAAGAGAGATGGGGAGAGGGAGGAGAGGGGGGGAAGCCCGGAGGGTTCGGAGAAGAACAAGGGAGCGGAAAACAGAGGAAAAAAAGAGGAGGGGGTGTCATCCAGTCAGCACTATCAAATGTATTCATTATGTAAAGAGTGCGATGTGTAAAATGTGGCGGTTATTGAAATCCACGAGCCACAGATGCCCCGTGTTAAAGGAGCACATCAGCCTGTCACAGTAATCACTATTTCCACTCATCATCTGATTAAAGGCGCTCTACCTGATTTCTGCCCGTGTGTTTGAGCAAAACGTCTCCTGTCCTTTCATTATAAAACTGTAATGCTTGAAACACGCCACTGGTACAGAGCAGGAGGATCTCGGGGTGTGCAAAAATATTCATGCATTTTCACTGTTTTGATTCGTAAAATGTTTGTGTTTCATATTAAGACTTTAATGTCACAGCCACAATTTAGCCATTATTTGTATTGAACAGTATCGAATAGATGTGAAATATATCGAATCGACAGCTCACTGTATCGATATATCTATCACACTGCGGCGTGTGTACTGAGGTGTGTATCGCATCAGCAATTTCTCGATGATCCTCAACAAGTGAATCAGTTTTACATGTACAGGATCATGAAGACGCCTGAGCTACAACAAATAATATACAAGAGCTCCTCCAGCGGGGCAAAATACGCCCGTACTTTGAATGATTGTATATAGAATTAAGTTAGAATTTGTCAAACCCAGTTAAAGATGAATTGTTGGTGCAGTTTGGAAGTTTGACATTCCTAGGTGAGACGGTTGTGGAGTTAGAGCGCGGACAAGAAATTGTCCACAGACAGACGGACAGACAGACAGACAGACGGACAGACGGACAGACGGACAGACAGACGGACAGACGGACAGACGGACAGACAGACGGACAGACGGACAGACAGACGGACAGACGGACGGACGGATAATCAATAGGGAAATCTGGCTCTTGCAGTAGGAGTATGAGTATGACATCATCACATTCTAGAATCGGAATTCCACCAATCAGATCGCAGCAACAGAACTTAAAGACACTACAAAGCTTTAATGTGTCAAAGCTCAAAGAAGCAGAGAATGTGGGTTGTTCTCGCTTTCAGCAGCAGAACATTTGAGAAGAGAGTTCAGATCTACGGCACGTAACATAAAAGGACAGAGATGGAAGATAAAAGGACAGAGATGGAAACGATCACAGTGAGCAAGAGCGACGGGCAGGTTTTCGCAAAGGGTCAGGCCGTGACCTTGACCTTGACCCTGTGACCTTGAAATCAATAGGGAACATCCTTGACCCATGGGGTGTCCAGCCATGAAGTTTGACATTCCTGGGTGAGACGGTTGTCGAGTTAGAGCGCGAACAAAGCTTCAAAGACTTCAAAGCTTTGAAGTGTCCACAGACGGATAGACAGATGGACGGACGGACGGACGGACAGCGCCATACCATAATACGTCCCGTTTTATCACGGGCGTATAAAAACAGCAGTATTCACCAATAATAGGCTGAATTCACGCTTACAGCACAAAACCAGAAGGCGTTTGGAAACACGTGGACGATCACTTCCTCTCTCTCAAGTAACTTCGACAAAATCTTGGAAAACTGAGAAAATGTCCCAGTTTTCCTCATCTAGATGTCATTGTATTATTTCTTTTTCCTTATAAATTCTCATAAATTGCCTATTAATTTTTGTGCGTTATAAATGTCTTAAACTTAATAATAATAATAAAAAAAGATGTCATTGTAGCGTTCCGTTCTGTTCAGTTCCAACCAGCTGTTTTTAAGTGACACGTTGTGAAAACGCTGCTGCTGGATCCATGGCCCAGTGTCGAGAAATACGCCGGAAGTCGTCGTCTACGTGTTTCCAACGTCCTCTGGTAAGTGTGAATAGAGCCTATTAGCACAGCAGTTATTCATTCTACACTCTACAGCTCAAACTTCATTGTGTTACATTTAAAAATTGCAAATATTTCCCCACTATCGCAAAGAAAGAGTGCAAACGATGAATAATGAGCCCCAAAACACATTGTTCCAGTTTTCACATATTAAATGAGACGTTAATATTATATTTACTGTGACAGGTCCAGTTTTCCCCCAGTGCAGATATTTTGTATAAGCAGCTCTCAGGTCAAAATAAGTCCACATTAAAGAGACAGAGAGATTCAGATTCATTCACTCCAGACCCGGCGGTGGTAAACTCCTATTGTAGCCACAGCTGCCCTGGGGCAGACTGACAGAAGTGAGGCTCCAATCTGCACCATCAGCCCCTCCCACACCTCTGTCACTCATGCACACACCACTTTCATACCATTTCAGCCATGTGGGTGAAGTGCAAGAGTTTGTTTTTGTACCTGACAGTCTGGACTGCTCCCTGTGCTCTTCCTGGTTTCGTGATGTTGCTGTGACGTGTCCACTCATCTGATTCAAACAGGTTTTGGTGCCGTCTTTCTACCGGGGGAGGCAGGATGACAGCGCCATCTGCACTCTGACGCGCTCAGGACAGTATTCCAGGTGTGTGAGAGTAAAAAAGCCCCCTCGTCCTGGTTGATAGTTGTGGGCACATTACTGTATCTCGATTTCCTCTTTAATCCAGTGACGATGTTTGTCGTCCTCTGTCCCAGTGACGTTTGCTCCGTCCCCGTCCAGAATGTGCTTCTCTCTTTTACTGTGGTCACAAACAGCCGATTTGAGTTGTTCCTGTTCTGCTTTGTGTTTTAATAATAATAATAATAATAATAATAATAATAATAATGCATCAGTTTTATACAGCGCTTTTCAGGACACTCAAAGACACTTTACAGCATTATTCATTCACTCCAGACCCGGTGGTGGTGCTGCTATTGTAGCCACAGCTGCCTTGGGGCAGACTGACGGAAGCGAGGCTCCAATCTGCGCCATCGGCCCCTCCGACCACCACCATCACTCACACACACCACTTTCATACTAGGCAATGTGGGTGAAGTGTCTTGCCTAAGGACACAACAACAGTTTTTGTGACTGGCCCCACTGTGGCACCTGGATTTCCCAGTGGTCTCCCATCCAAGTACTAACCAGGCCCGGCCCTGCTTAGCTTCTGAGATCTGACGGGTTCAGGATCAGTTTTGTTGCTTATGTTTCGCCTTCGCGTTCTGTCCCATGTTCCTTTTTTTGTGTTCTGGAGCTAATACCATAAATTAATAATTCAACCAAATTAACCTCATTGGAGAACTCCAGGAGTGTCTGTGATTATGTGACGGAGTAGACCCCTCAGCCGTGTGGGGAGGTCAGAGTGCTGATATACCTGCACACACACTCACTCACATGGTGTTTCACTTACCGAGCCGGTGAACACTATCCCCGTGTCTTCTACACATCTCCATCGTGACAGTCAGGGGTGCACACATTCTCACTGCGCACACATTCACTTCTCCATAGCCCTTCTTTCCATTTCAAACTTTACTCCATGTCTGCCGCCCCCCAGAGGGTGTGTCCCGAGCATCACTGTCTTCCTCCTTATGTGGCGTCAGGCAGGGTGACGTCACAAAGGACATCAGGTGACTCTTCCATTTTTCTAATTTAATATAATATTTTTTATATTTTAAAATTTGCCTGTTGATAATCCTTATATGTCACTGACCCATATATATATTTCTATTTGTATTTAAAGTTTATTATTAGACTATTTTTGTTTCTAGTAATGTCTATGATTTTTTTAGTATTACAACTGGAACTTATTTATTTCTATTTGTGGGGAAAAAGCTGTTTTTGTTTGTTAATTGAATTGGGGAGGAGTCTCGCACTATAAAAGAGGACTCCCATCTGCACAGAGGACATGTGGGTTTTGAGGAGGAAACCTGTAAATATATATTATTTTTTTTTTCATTTTTCACTTTTGCGCTCTACTGTAAATAAACATTACAAACACTATTTTGACTATGCCATATTATTTCTTTTTTGTTGAAAAGAACCCACGACAGATGAACAAACCCATTTCCCTTAGTCATTGTAATAGGTGTTGCGAGAGGAAGGGCCGTCTAATCGACTCTGTGACCCTTCTGTGGCCCCTCATGCCTCTGTGAAGGTTGTTTATGACACAGATTGGTTCCAGTTTGGCTCATTGTTCAGTTTGAATGGCCCTAACAGACCATCACAGCATAATGGTCAGTTCAAATGGCCTTTATGTGAGTGGATAACATGATTAGAGCTGTCTGGATCACGTCTCTGGGCACATTAGGCTGCAGTTCACTGCGCTGCTCCCTTACGCAAGCGCCAGAACTGCCCCGGCGTGTTACGTAAGAACAGTGACCGATCAGGAGCCAGAGCCGAGCGCGGGGCCCCTCCGCCTCTGGACATGAGGCTGGGGTCTGAGCCAAGAGCACGACTGTGAGCCAGGGCCAGAGCCAAGTCTCCAATAACACGAGCCAACAAGCTGTAACTACTGCCCCTCATCTGGCCCCACATCTGCCCCGCTCTCAGACTGGACTGTGCCCTGGGGCCGTTATGTAATGGACGCGAGTGTTGATTTTTCTGAGTCCTGGGTTCAGGCTAGATGCACTGTGAGCCAGGGCAAGTCTCCAATAACACAAGTCAGCTACCTGTAACTACTGCCCCACGCCCCCTCATCTGCCCCTCTTAGACTGGACAGTCTGGGGTAGTTTGCTTGCCCCTGGGTGGTGTACTTAAAGGTCCTATATTACACAAAGTGGATTCCAGTGAGTTTAAGGATATGTTCTTATGCTGTTACCTCATCAGAAACGTACCATAGTTGTGTTTGGTTTCATTCACACATGTTTATGAGGCGTCTACATCTCAGGTCAAAATGCTCTGTTCCACCTCGTGATGTGTCCTTTTACTTCTAGTTCAGTAGAGATTGACAATCCATCTTTTCCTGCTTAAGCTGGCTGGGTCGCGGGTGCAGCTTGCTGCCGGTGCCACCATTGTTGGGCGGCACGGTGGCAACACTCAGGCCTCACAGTAAGAAGGTTCGATCCCCGGGTCTTTCTGTGTGGATGTTCTCCCCGTGTCTGGATGGGTTTCCTCCGGGCTCCGCTTTCCCCCATCAACTCAAAACATGCAGCACCTGAACTAACATCAAGGACCAGGACGTCCACCCTCCTGTCGCTCCTCAGAGGGGTTCATAGGGGGTCAGGTGCTATGAGGATTGGGAAGCTGCCCCTGCGACCCAGCTGGATAAAGCAGGACAAGATGGATGGATGGAGATTGACAGTTCCAGGGCTGAAATGATCCAAATGATTCTAGTGAAGGTTCATAAAAAAGGGATGAGTTTAAAAACACTGTGGAGCACTTCTCATGTTTTTTTTTTTTTATGTTTGAGAAATGAACCCAACCTAAATGTTAAACAGGTGAATGAAGCAAAACACAACTCCAGGTCTGTCTGTGATGAGGAAACAGCATTAGGACAGAGATCAGAAAATAGTGTAATATGAGGCTTTTTAAAGCTCCATCATGTAACTTTTTATCCAAAACTGAAGCATGTTCTGTTGTTGTTTTTGGATATTTTTGTTAAATCCCTTGCATCTCCACAAACCTGACTCTTGCTTGTTTCCATGGAAATGGTGTTCCTTTGGCTATTATATCCCACAGTATTTATTACACAGTGTCATTAAATGGATCTGTCTCCATGGCGACTGTTCTGCAGTAGGGTTTTAACTTTCTATGTCCATGGAATCATGCAGGAGATGTGCCACCTCCAGAAAGTGACGCAGTGTTGCAGATGACGGGGCAGATGAAGGGGGCACATGAAGGGGGCAGTGGGGCAGTAGTTACAGGTGGATAAAGGCTTGTTGGCGAGGGGCCCTGGCTCACACTGCGTTTGGCTCAGGCCCCAGACTCATGTCAACAGCAGAGTCCCTTTAAGCTCAGGCGGCGCTCTCTCTGGGACTGGACTCTATCACAGATGCCCCGGGGCACTTATGTAATGGACACTACTGTTCCTGGGCTCAGGCCAAACACAGTGTGAGCCAGGGCCGCTCTCCAATAATGGCACATCATGTTACTGCCACTCTGCCCCGTCCCTCCCAGGCTGTGACTGTCTCTGCTTTTCCCTGTTCTCTTCAGTTTTCATCAGCCTGGAAGTAGCCACGTTAGCTTTAGCGTTACATATTTTAAACATAAAGTTCATGAAAGGGCCCACATTATTTTCTGAGTTCTATTATGGTACAATATGCTTTTTATTTGTACAGGGACAGAGCACAACATGAACTGAGACAGAAGTCATAGGAAAGATTCTGGTGCCAGAAGTGTGGAACATTCATTTTCTACATGAACTAGCTCAAAGCTCAGTTTTCAAAATTTAAAATGAATTAGTCCGTTCATAGTTCATAATTGTTTATAGTTAATAGTTTCATAGTTCTTTTTTTTTTTTTCAATACGTTGCAAGCGATTATTTTTCAATATCATTGCCAAAGCCCACATAGAACCACAGACGCAACTGTTTTATCAGTGTTAACAATGAAACTCTGGGTTAGATTTCATCTTTATATCACATTTTGAATCCTCATCACTGCAGCCCCTTAATTAAATGTATGAACGCTGGACTTTCCACTTTCCTCAAAGGCTGCAGGTCTCCTACAGTTTACTGCAGCACGAGGTCGTCCAGCTGCAGCTGAGAGACGATGGAGCCGCTGCTGTCCGCAGGCAGTGGGATTTGAGTATAGAGGATCTGTCTTGATTTTTTTTAAATTTTGTCTGTGCTTTCATAAACCATGAAACTCTCGCCGGGTGCTTCAATTCAATGTGTTGTTTTAAGTTTGCTGTTGATGTGACGGAAATGTGGATTTTCTTTTTGACAGACGACAAGTTTCACACAAAGTTCTTGTTTTCATGACATTGTGATGCGACACTGGTGCTCGTGTTGTTGCTAGACTCTATGGCTGTGTCCCAGTTCAGAAGGCTGCAGCCTCCAGAGGTTTTAAGGCCGCATACGTCACTTCCGGTAAACCAAGGCCTGTCCCATTTCATTTTATTTCGTGCAGCCTTCAAATGCGGCCTTAAAACCGGACTCGTTTCCATGGTGATCGGGCCGTGAACGAAGGCTACACCAGAGTATCCTTCGCGGCCTCCAATATCCCAGCATGCACCGCGTGCTAGTTATTCTCGCGCTACTTCATTCACGCTGGTTATTGTGGTGGACAGTGGAGCGGGGTTTTCCAAACACCCGGGAGACCACCCGGTCTGATGTCCCACAGCCAGAAGAGGAAGACCAGGACCTCGATCTCAATGCCCCATAATCAATAATTATAATACATGTTAACTATAATAATCAACCATTATAATAAATGTTCATAATAATTTTTTAGTACTACCTACATAAATACAGGTTAATATAATAATGGATGAAGCGTGTGTAGAACTTTATCCTCTAGTGCTACCTAATCATATATAAATTAATAAATGTATATAATCGTCATCACAGACAAGAAAGTAATAAAATTATAATTTTATTGGTTTTATGAAGGTATTTCTTTTGAAAAGTTATGTAATTGCCAACTATCTACAGCAGTAACGAAATGCCGTGATACGTGAATAAGGAAATACGTGTATAATAGGTTCATATTCAAAAGGAAAGATGAATTACTTACTTCATTTAATCTAAGCAGAACTGGGTGCTGTAACGGCGTTGCATCACCTCTTCCTCCAAAATTAAATTAATTATCATAAATAAACAAGTCAGAACCTCGGGCTCCATCACTTCTCGTGGCTAATATTTCTGCGCAATTTATACACCTGTGCCGGTGTCTAATATTCTGTACATTTTTATACACCTGTGCCGGTGTCTAATATTCTGTACATTTTTATACACCTGTGCCGGTGTCTAATATTCTGTACATTTTTATACACCTGTGCCGGTGTCTAATATTCTGTACATTTTTATACACCTGTGCCGGTGTCTAATATTCTGTACATTTTTATACACATGTGCCGGTGTCTAATATTCTGTACATTTTTATACACCTGTGCCGGTGTCTAATATTCTGTACATTTTTATACACCTGTGCCGGTTGCTAGGCGACGACGTGTTAACGTGACATCACAGGCACCTGTTGACGTACGCTCCGTGGGCTGGACCTGTCCCATTTCACCACGGCCATGCGGTCCGCGGAGGTGTGTTCGAAGGCTGCAGCCTTCACAGCCTCCTGAATTGGGACACGGCTAATGTTTTTCCACTAAATATTAAGGGCTTTTTACAGAGTGTTTAGTCAGGTTTTCACCTGGAACACTAAAGAAATCTGGAACCCTATTGAACGAAGTTAAATAAAAGTTCACAGACACCGGAATGAACGTGTTCAGTTTGTTCATCAGGCAGTAATACAGAGCGCTCAGTTCATGTTCGCTCAAAATATCAGTGCGTTCATGAGCTATGATTCAAAGAACACATTCAGGTACAACACTGGGTGCTCGGATATAGTCATGGATTTACACCTGTAGTCCCCATAGACCGTATATATGAATGGACTAAGTGAGTGTGACGTCACCCACAGCGTTTAGCGCCGCTCAAATGAGGCTCGCAATGCCACGGCTACAGGGCCGAATCTGGAGCCAGGATCTATGTTATGAATAGGGTTTTTTGTCGGACAAAATAGCGGAAAAAAACAAAAAAATCAGGATCATGTGTCGCGGGTTCATACGAACATTTTAAGACCAAAATAACGAGGCTCAGTGCAGGAGTTACAGAGAGAGGGACGATAAGATCTCAATGTGAGTCAATGGGAAAAAGGGAGAGAAGGAGCCAGAAGAGCCTCCTGGAGCACTTCCTGTTTGGCACGCGGCGGCTAACGGGTTAGCTTAGTCCACTTATATATACGGTCTATGGTAGTCCCTGTATAATGCAGTTTCCTCACCGCAAACAAACCTGAAGTTGTGTTTTGTTTCATTTGTTTAACACACAAACCCTGCATAAAACTCATTAAACATTAAACTCCACACACCTTCACTAGATTTTTTTTTGGGTGCATGTCAGCCCTGGAATTACCCCTGGTGTGTTTTGGAGGAGGTATTAGAACATGGCTTAAACCTCACAAGAGTCAATTTTGTATAATATAGGAAAGAAATAAGAGCTGCTTTGGGGAGATTCTTCAGCCTCTGTGGGCGTTAGTCCAACTGGGGTCCAGGCCAAAAGCAGTGTGAGCCAGGGCAGGTCACCAACAACCAGGGCCATTTACTGAGAGGGGGCACACACTCTCCTCTGCTGGAGCTTCTACGAGGACTGGCTGCTTTTGGCTGACAATGACGATTGCTCTATGCCGATGGAAAACAAAGTGTCCTTTGTTTTGTCAGTCCTGCTTTGACCAGTACGTGGTGGTGCACGAGGAGTTTCCAGTGTTCTTCTTTAAGTTTGTTAAGTGTTTGTTCCTCTTGGAGCCACAGCGGCACATATGAAGAAAAAAAAATCACCTCTTCCTCTTTTTGGGTAAATCGCACCCTGCCACCCAGAGTGCCACAGTTATTGTAGAACGTGCGGGAGAATAACCACCTGGATTTGTTCATTTCAATTCAGGGACAAAGTTAATTCCCCTCACTTCTAATACAGAGATGAAGCTGCTCTAATCAGAGACCTGAGCCAGTTCTTTCCCTCGTAGCCTTATGATGTTAATTCAGGACTTACACCAGGTACTCTGACTGCCTGCTGACCCTCGCTCAGAAATATTTATACACACAATGAGGTAAGAAAAATGCTGCTTGTTGCTGTTACATCCTTTGGCAGGTGGTCTTATTCCCATGAGATAAAAAGGACATTCCTTGGATCAGCCAGAGTCTCCTGAAATCATTAACTCCAAAAGAATATTATCAGACATAGCTGCAGATAGGCCGCAGAAACAGTCAGTATGGTTTTCCAAGTAACTTGTGCAATCATTGGAAATACACACGTGTGCGTATGCTAGCAGTAAAAACACTATATGTGTATAAAAATACTGAAATATTTCCTCATTACCTCTGCCCCACTGACCGCTCTTGGACTGCGCCCGGGGGCAGTCTGTTTGCCTTGTGGTGGTGTGTTTAAGCTCAGATGGACATTTGTTTTATTTGTTGAATTTGGACTCTGAGCCAAACGCAGTGTGAGCCAGGGCACGTCGCCAATGAGCACCTGTAACTGCTGCCACGCTGCCCTCACCTGCCCCCTGCATCTGCCCCTCTCTCGGACTGGACCGTGCCCTGGGGCGGTTATGTAATGGACACTACTGTTGGTTTTTCTGAGTCTGGGTTCATGCCAGATGCAGTGTGAGCCAGGGCAAGTCTCCAACAATGCCAGCCAGCTACCTGTAACTACTGCCCCACTGAACTGTGCCCCGGGGCAGTGTGTTTGCCTCTGGGTGGTGTGTTTAAGCTCAGATGGACATGTGTGTTTGCTTTTTTGAGTCTGGGCTCTCAGCCAAAAGCAGTGCAAGCAGAAGCAGTCGAGTGTGCAGTCGTCATGTACAAGACATCCACATGTTCCTACTTACCCCACTTCATCTGCCCCTCTCTTCTACCCCCTCATCTGCCCCTCTCTTCTTCTCCCTCATCTGCCCCCCTCTCAGACTGGGCTGTGGTCAGAGCTGCCCTGGGGCAGTTTGCTCGCCTTTGCCCGCTGTAGTTTCCCTGGAGCTTCTGTCTGGTCCTATTCAATGTATGACATTGTGCAGTAGTGTTTAGTATTGTGTAGTATCATGTAGTATTGTGTAGTATCATGTAGTATTGTGTAGTAACATGTAGTATCATGTAGTATTGTGTAGTAACATGTAGTATCGTGTAGTATTTTGTAGTATTGTGTAGTATCATGTAGTATTGTGTAGTATCATGTAGTATTGTGTAGTACCATGTAGTATTGTGTAGTATCATGTAGTATTGTGTAGTATTGTATAGTACCATGTAGTATTGTGTAGTATCATGTAGTATTGTGTAGTACCATGTAGTATTGTGTAGTATCATGTAGTATTGTGTAGTACCATGTAGTATTGTGTAGTATCATGTAGTATTGTGTAGTATCATGTAGTATTGTGTAGTACCATGTAGTATTGTGTAGTATCATGTAGTATTGTGTAGTATTGTATAGTACCATGTAGTATTGTGTAGTATCATGTAGTATTGTGTAGTACCATGTAGTATTGTGTAGTATCATGTAGTATTGTGTAGTAACATGTAGTATTGTGTAGTAACATGTAGTATTGTGTAGTATCATGTAGTATTGTGTAGTAACATGTAGTATTGTGTAGTAACATGTAGTATTGTGTAGTAACATGTAGTATCATGTAGTATTTTGTAGTATTGTGTAGTATCATGTAGTATTGTGTAGTAACATGTAGTATTGTGTAGTAACATGTAGTATTGTGTAGTAACATGTAGTATTGTGTAGTAACATGTAGTATTGTGTAGTAACATGTAGTATTGTGTAGTAACATGTAGTATCGTGTAGTATTTTGTAGTATTGTGTAGTATCATGTAGTATTGTGTAGTAACATGTAGTATTGTGTAGTACCATGTAGTATTGTGTAGTAACATGTAGTATTGTGTAGTACCATGTAGTATTGTGTAGTATCATGTAGTATTGTGTAGTATCATGTAGTATTGTGTAGTACCATGTAGTATTGTGTAGTATCATGTAGTATTGTGTAGTATCATGTAGTATTGTGTAGTAACATGTAGTATTGTGTAGTAACATGTAGTATTGTGTAGTAACATGTAGTATTGTGTAGTATCATGTAGTATTGTGTAGTATTGTATAGTACCATGTAGTATTGTGTAGTATTGTGTAGTAACATGTAGTATTGTGTAGTATCATGTAGTATTGTGTAGTATTGTATAGTACCATGTAGTATTGTGTAGTATCATGTAGTATTGTGTAGTACCATGTAGTATTGTGTAGTAACATGTAGTATTGTGTATTAACATGTAGTATTGTGTAGTAACATGTAGTATTGTGTAGTATTGTGTAGTATTGTATAGTACCATGTAGTATTGTGTAGTACCATGTAGTATTGTGTAGTATCATGTAGTATTGTGTAGTATTGTGTAGTATTGTATAGTAACATGTAGTATTGTGTAGTAACATGTAGTATTGTGTAGTAACATGTAGTATTGTGTAGTAACATGTAGTATTGTGTAGTATCATGTAGTATTGTGTAGTAACATGTAGTATTGTGTAGTAACATGTAGTATTGTGTAGTATTGTGTAGTAACATGTAGTATTGTGTAGTAACATGTAGTATTGTGTAGTAACATGTAGTATTGTGTAGTAACATGTAGTATCGTGTAGTATTTTGTAGTATTGTGTAGTATCATGTAGTATTGTGTAGTAACATGTAGTATTGTGTAGTATTGTGTAGTAACATGTAGTATTGTGTAGTAACATGTAGTATCGTGTAGTATTTTGTAGTATTGTGTAGTATCATGTAGTATTGTGTAGTAACATGTAGTATTGTGTAGTAACATGTAGTATTGTGTAGTAACATGTAGTATTGTGTAGTAACATGTAGTATTGTGTAGTAACATGTAGTATTGTGTAGTATTTTGTAGTATTGTGTAGTAACATGTAGTATTGTGTAGTATTTTGTAGTATTGTGTAGTATCATGTAGTATTTTGTAGTATTGTGTAGTAACATGTAGTATTGTGTAGTAACATGTAGTATTGTGTAGTAACATGTAGTATCGTGTAGTATTTTGTAGTATTGTGTAGTATCATGTAGTATTGTGTAGTAACATGTAGTATTGTGTAGTAACATGTAGTATCGTGTAGTATTTTGTAGTATTGTGTAGTATCATGTAGTATTGTGTAGTAACATGTAGTATTGTGTAGTATCATGTAGTATTTTGTAGTATTGTGTAGTATCATGTAGTATTTTGTAGTATTGTGTAGTATCATGTAGTATTGTGTAGTAACATGTAGTATCATGTACTATTTTGTAGTATTGTGTAGTATCATGTAGTATTTTGTAGTATTGTGTAGTAACATGTAGTATTGTGTAGTAACATGTAGTATTGTGTAGTATCGTGTAGTATTTTGTAGTATTGTGTAGTATCATGTAGTATTGTGTAGTAACATGTAGTATTGTGTAGTAACATGTAGTATTGTGTAGTAACATGTAGTATTGTGTAGTAACATGTAGTATTGTGTAGTAACATGTAGTATCGTGTAGTATTTTGTAGTATTGTGTAGTAACATGTAGTATCATGTACTATTTTGTAGTATTGTGTAGTATCATGTAGTATTTTGTAGTATTGTGTAGTATCATGTAGTATTGTGTAGTAACATGTAGTATTGTGTAGTAACATGTAGTATTGTGTAGTATTGTGTAGTATTGTATAGTAACATGTAGTATTGTGTAGTAACATGTAGTATTGTGTAGTATCATGTAGTATTGTGTAGTATTGTGTAGTATTGTATAGTACCATGTAGTATTGTGTAGTACCATGTAGTATTGTGTAGTATCATGTAGTATTGTGTAGTATTGTGTAGTATTGTATAGTAACATGTAGTATTGTGTAGTAACATGTAGTATTGTGTAGTATCATGTAGTATTGTGTAGTATTGTGTAGTATTGTGTAGTATCATGTAGTATTGTGTAGTAACATGTAGTATTGTGTAGTATCATGTAGTATTGTGTAGTAACATGTAGTATTGTGTAGTAACATGTAGTATCGTGTAGTATTTTGTAGTATTGTGTAGTAACATGTAGTATTGTGTAGTATTTTGTAGTATTGTGTAGTATCATGTAGTATTTTGTAGTACTGTTATGTAGTAGTCAGACACAGGCTGTACGTGTCAGATCCTGGGGTGAATGTGGTTTCAAGTGAACAGCTCCTTCAGTTCAGTAGAGACCACTGGCCATTCCAGACGTGAAAACATCCTAATGATTCAAGTGCAGCTGTGTGGAGTTCAAAAACACAGTGGAGCACTTCCTGAATTACCACATGACATCACAAGGTGGAACTGTGTTTTTCCTGTTTGAGAAAAGAGTGCAGTCTTAATATGCAGGGTGTGTGTGTTAAACGTGTAGCTGTGATGGTGTGGAAAACAGCATCACATGGGCACGTTTTGGTCTTATTTTCAGACATCAACAGTGTGGGGGAAAAAAAACAAAAAAAACCTGACAATGTATTATTAAAATCTGGAGGATGTTGAACACGTGTTTTCTCTCCATGCCCGTGATCTTTTGTCTGGAAAACAAATCCATCTCCATGGAGACCAGAAGGGGACTCCACCGAAGCGAGTATATTTTGGAATTGAGCAACAGGAAGAACTCTGGTGGTGTAAATACTCGTGTAGACGCTGAATCCACAGCTTCAGTGTGTCTGGAGGAGGTTTTGCTCTGCTCTTCTCTGTGGGTCTGTCAGTGGGTGAAGTGGCTGCGTTTGGCTGGACTCACCTGGTTTCAGATCTTCACTATCACAGAGCTGCCCTCTCCTCTGGGCTCTCGGCTGTAGTGAGTCAGCTCTGAGTGACTGGAGCAGCTGCAGTGACCTGTTTTACACCACATAAACTGCATAAACTCAAATGAAGCTCATCGAGGCCTGCAGTAATAGGGGAAAACTTGGAGCCCAGTTCCATATTTGGAATTCTGATTGCAAGTATTGCAACCAAAGAGCTGATTAGGAGCGACGCTGTTGGGGGGAGCACCACGTCCCACCACAACGCTGGTTTGGCAAATCAAACCTGTTGCTTTTGCTAATGGGAGCAACCTTGGGGAATGAAGGTGCCTGATTGGTCTGTTATCCAAAGTCAAAGTGAACTTTATTGTCAATTCCACCATGTGACAAAATGACACAGGGATCAGAATTGCGATTTCACCAAAAACTCCAATGTGCAGTTAAAGCATGGTAATGGGATTTTCTTGAGTGCGTTGATAAGCCTGATGGCCTGTGGGAAGAACCTGTTTCACAGTTTGGTAGTGTTGCACTGCTGCTGCGCTAACGTTTATCGGATGTTCAGAGGGAGAACAGTTTGTGTGCTTTTGGGTGGTGGAGGGAGAACAGTTTGTGTGCTGGTGGGTGGTGGAGGGAGAACAGTTTGTGTGCTTTTGGGTGGTGGAGGGAGAACAGTTTGTGTGCTGGTGGGTGGTGGAGGGAGAACAGTTTGTGTGCTGGTGGGTGGTGGAGGGAGAACAGTTTGTGTGCTGGTGGGTGGTGGAGGGAGAACAGTTTGTGTGCTTTTGGGTGGTGGAGGGAGAACAGTTTGTGTGCTGGTGTGTGGTGGAGGGAGAACAGTTTGTGTGCTTTTGGGTGGTGGAGGGAGAACAGTTTGTGTGCTTTTGGGTGGTGGAGGGAGAACAGTTTGTGTGCCGGTGGGTGGTGGAGGGAGAACAGTTTGTGTGCTGGTGGGTGGTGGAGGGAGAACAGTTTGTGTGCTTTTGGGTGGTGGAGGGAGAACAGTTTGTGTGCTGGTGGGTGGTGGAGGGAGAACAGTTTGTGTGCTTTTGGGTGGTGGAGGGAGAACAGTTTGTGTGCTTTTGGGTGGTGGAGGGAGAACAGTTTGTGTGCTGGTGGGTGGTGGAGGGAGAACAGTTTGTGTGCTGGTGGGTGGTGGAGGGAGAACAGTTTGTGTGCTTTTGGGTGGTGGAGGGAGAACAGTTTGTGTGCTTTTGGGTGGTGGAGGGAGAACAGTTTGTGTGCTGGTGGGTGGTGGAGGGAGAACAGTTTGTGTGCTTTTGGGTGGTGGAGGGAGAACAGTTTGTGTGCTTTTGGGTGGTGGAAGGAGAACAGTTTGTGTGCTGGTGGGTGGTGGAGGGAGAACAGTTTGTGTGCTTTTGGGTGGAGGGAGAACAATTTGTGTGCTTTTGGGTGGTGGAGGGAGAACAGTTTGTGTGCTGGTGGGTGGTGGAGGGAGAACAGTTTGTGTGCTGGTGGGTGGTGGAGGGAGAACAGTTTGTGTGCTTTTGGGTGGTGGAGGGAGAACAGTTTGTGTGCTTTTGGGTGGTGGAGGGAGAACAGTTTGTGTGCTTTTGGGTGGTGGAGGGAGAACAGTCTGTGTGCTGGTGGGTGGTGGAGGGAGAACAGTTTGTGTGCTGGTGGGTGGTGGAGGGAGAACAGTTTGTGTGCTTTTGGGTGGTGGAGGGAGAACAGTTTGTGTGCTGGTGGGTGGTGGAGGGAGAACAGTTTGTGTG
The DNA here is from genome assembly GCA_034769755.1 of Odontamblyopus lacepedii. Lineage (NCBI taxonomy): Eukaryota > Metazoa > Chordata > Actinopteri > Gobiiformes > Gobiidae > Odontamblyopus > Odontamblyopus lacepedii. Next base: position 3,330,491 of record CM068354.1, on the reverse strand, counting down.
CTGGTGGGTGGTGGAGGGAGAACAGTTTGTGTGCTGGTGGGTGGTGGAGGGAGAACAGTTTGTGTGCTGGTGGGTGGTGGAGGGAGAACAGTTTGTGTGCTTTTGGGTGGAGGGAGAACAATTTGTGTGCTTTTGGGTGGTGGATGGAGAACAGTTTGTGTGCTGGTGGGTGGTGGAGGGAGAACAGTTTGTGTGCTGGTGGGTGGTGGAGGGAGAACAGTTTGTGTGCTGGTGGGTGGTGGAGGGAGAACAGTTTGTGTGCTGGTGGGTGGTGTCCTTGATGATGTTGAAGGCTCTCTTGCAGCAGTGGGATGTGTACAAATCCTGAATGGATGATCTTTTCTGCACTCTTCACCTCTGTGAGGCTGCTGGTGAGGAGCTCTCAGCCCTGTAGAAGGTGCGGCTGCTGGTGAGGATGTTCTCAGCCCTGTAGAAGGTGAGGCTGCTGGTGAGGAGCTCTCAGCCCTGTAGAAGGTGAGGCTGCTGGTGAGGATGCTCTCAGCCCTGTAGAAGGTGAGGCTGCTGGTGAGGATGCTCTCAGCCCTGTAGAAGGTGAGGCTGCTGGTGAGGATGCTCTCAGCCCTGTAGGAGGTGAGGCTGCTGGTGAGGATGCTCTCAGCCCTGTAGAAGGTGAGGCTGCTGGTGAGGAGCTCTCAGCCCTGTAGAAGGTGAGGCTGCTGGTGAGGAGCTCTCAGCCCTGTAGAAGGTGGTGAGTGCAGAAGGGGGAAGATCTGCTCTCCTCATCCTGCGGAGGAAGTGTAGGCGTTGCTGTGCTTTCTTGACCAGGGAGGAGGTGTTGTTCGTCCATGTGAGGTCATTAGTGATCTGCACCTTCAGGAACATGGTGCTTTTCACACATTCCACAGCTCTGCCATTGATGATGAGTGGGGTGTGTGACACATGTTTCCTTCTGAAGTTCACTGTCTTTTGTTTTGATGACACTGAGTTGAAGATCGTTCATTTCACACCAGTTGATGGGACCTCATCTCTGTAGGCTCTGTCGTCATCATATTATTGTTCATATCTTGATTTGTACTTTCAGACTTAGACATAGACAAACTTTATTGATCCACATGGGAAATAATTTGGACACAGCAACTCACGCATCACCAGGAAACACCAGGATCATGTAGAGTGTGTTAAAAAAATGTTAAGACCAAAATGAGGAGCCTGACAGCAGCAATTACAGAAAGAACTGGAGCCAGAGTCAATTTAGCCCGAAGTGCGTCCATGCTCATTTCTGTTTGGACACTGCAAAATTCTCTGATCTGGCCAAGATTTTAAAAATGATATCAGATTATTCATCTTGTTTTCAGATTTATTATCTACTTACTAGTTCGCAGTGGAAGCTAAGTCAGTTTATATTTGTCTGTGTTTTCGAGCGTGGACTTTGAGGTTAAATGGAACACACAGATGCCCGGGTCCTCCCCCCTGGGCTCTGTCTCTGGCTGGTGGTGATAGAGCTGAGTGGGCTGTTAGTCTGTCCTCTCCTCTGGGCTGTGAACTGGCCACAGTCCACTGATAACTGTGCTGTTGGTCCTGGTGAACAGGGGTGAAGTGGTCTGCTCTCCTCTGGGCAGTGATTGGTGTGAGTGAGCTGTAAGTGGCTGTAGTTGGATGAAATTAGCCGTGTTAGACCCTGGACTCGGGGGTTCAGTGTAACAGAGCTGAGCCGCATGGTCGAGCTTTAACCATGTTATCGTTGTTTCCTCTCACCATTTACTCACCCGAGGTTGTAGTGATTCGTGCATGTTTAAACACTTACTTTCAAGACACAACTTTACAAATCAACCACCACCCTTACACGGCCACTGTGACGTACTCTGTTCTCCAGTTTTATAGGTGATACGTGTAAAGCACTTGATGGACGGGCCCCAGTGCACATTTCAGACCTCACTGTTCCCTGCACTCCTTCACTCTGAGGGCCAGATCCAACTTGTTCCAAAAATAAGACTCAAAAGGCAGGGTGACCCTGGGGTGACCAGACCTTTTCTGTGGTTGGCCCCAAACTCTGGAACACTCTCCCCCCTCACATTAAGACTGAAGGGGGCACCCTTCAGTCGATTCTTTTATTTCTCATTTAAAAACACGCTTTAACTCACCTACGTTTAACACAGCATCTAATTGTGTGCTCCTCTGACTGTCCTATATTGATTTTATTGGCTGTTCTTATTTATGCTTCTATTTGCTGATTTTAGTTTAGTTTTTTTTTTTTTTTTATTGACTTACATATGTACTTCTTATGCTTAATTTATATTGTGCCTACCCTGTGCAGCACTTTGTGTTGGTGAAACGTGCTTAATCAACAAAGTTGGATTAGACTGGATGTAGAATTTGGTTGTTTTGTCAGTTTAATACCAAAAATAATAATAAAAACTCTAGTGTGATGTGCAGCAATGTGAGCTCCCACTGGACACCACAGCTTTCTAATGCAGAAATTAGCTGACTTCTTTCTTTTATTAAGTCATTTTGGATGAATATTGTACTTACAGAGGCTTGTATTAAACAAACGGTAAAATTGGCTAAACTCACCAATCATGACCACAGCCTGACGGTTGAGCTTCATAGAAAGATCCAGGAGCACCTCATGGACATGATGGAGCACCTCATGGACATGATGGAGCACCTCATGGACATGGTGATATCAGCCTTTAAGCATTACAAAAAATTGGCAAAAGAGCGACCAACCATCTCAGTGTCCCCTTCCGCCCCCTTGAGGGCTGTTTGTGCACTCAACACCAGGTGAGTTTGTGTGCTCCTGTGTCTTTGATTTATTTTACTTTACTTTACTTACTTTCAGTGCTATTTTGTGATTTGTATGGTTTTGCATTAATTTGATTTTACTGGTTTTATTGTTTTAGGACTGGTTTGACCAAATTTTAGCATTTTACTTTTATTGTTGCATTCTTTACGTTTTATCTCTGTGCAGCACTTTGGAAACCGCTCTGTTTGTAAAATGTGCTCTAGAAATAAAGTGGATTTGTGTTTGTCTTAATACCATCAGTTCGTCTGAATCTAAGTTTGTGCTGCCTCTAGTGGCCTCTGCAATTCCAAGTAGTTAATGACATGACACAGCACTGTCTAACCCTAACCCTGATTACACCAAGATGTTTCTGATGCAAACACCAGTTGCAGTTGCAGAGTCTGAACTGTAGACACCTGTTAGACAAATCACACCGTTCCTTATGCCTCTGAAACCTCACTCCCCTATTTAGGCCTCCAAGTCCTGCCCAGTTTCGCCGCTCTGTTTGAAATGTGGTTGTGGGCAATGTTTAGGTCCCACCTTTCCTTGCTCGTCTCCCTGCCTCTGGAGCCTGGGTGGTGAGAGGCTGTGAGTGTGTGCAGCCTGACATGGTATTAGACCCTGCACACTGGGTTAATGCTTCTCCTGGCTGTGGGCGGTGAGGCTCTGTTAACTCGAGTGCTCGTTCCAGCACGAGGGGTTTGTCCGGGGTCAGCAGAGACAGATGAGAGTGGACACAGAAAGCCTGGTCATTATTCACACTCTAAAGTCCACCTGAGAGAGATGAAGCTGCTTTAAGCCTGCAGCAGAAGAGAAACAGACACACTGGACTGCCAAAGTCCGTGACACTGTTTTCATGAAACAACTAGAATCTGTCAAAGGGACAAAAGAAAATAATGACATTAAAACAAAACTCAATTTTATTTGCTCTCTTTCTTTTCTCTCTCCCTTCAGCAGGCACTAGTCGATGACATGAGTGCCACTGGGCTTGGAGAGGGGAGAGCGCTTTGTGCTGTTTGCATGTGCTGTGCTTCGCACTGCTGAACGATCACAATAGGCCCTACACCTTGGCGCTCAAGCCTAATACTAATTGTTCTGCCCCCATTGGAGAAAGTATATTTCTGTTTTGTCTACTTTGAGATACCTTACCTACTACTACTACTACTACTACTACTACTACTACTACTACTACTACTACTACTACTACTACTGCTACTACTACTACTAATAATAATAATAATAATAATAATAATAATAATAATAATGCATCAGTTTTCTATAGCACTGTACACTCAAAGACACTTTACAGATCACTCTTCATTCACTCTACCCTGGTGGTGTAAACTACTGTTGTAGCCACAGCTGCCCTGGGGCAGACTGAAGGAGGTGAGGCTGCCATCTCATCTGCACCATCGGCCCCTCCAGTTCAGCTTGGCCAAGAAAGAGTGGAAGTAAAAGGCCAGAGACTCACTGTGCGTCTTAAGCAGAAGTTTATTTACCATCAATAATACGGGTCCGGGGGACTTGAAAAGTGAACATAGTGTGATTCAAAAGTGAACATAATCTGATCTTTGAGTGTTCAACCTCTGCTTCCAAAGGAGGAGGTTTATAAAGCACGTGTGGGGAGACTATGAAGGTCAGTAGGCATCGGTTAGACAGCAATATGCCACAGTTTAGACAGTGGTATTCTAGTGGTTTGCCAAGAGAAGACCACGGTGTAAATATAGCTTTTGTGAATCCGTGTTAAACTGAGAGATGTATGTGGAGGACACTGACCACCACCATCACTCATGCATACTCTACTTTCATACTAGGCACTCTCTTGCCTAAGGACACAGTGAGTTTTTGGAGCCCTGTGGCACCTGCTTTTCCCAGTGGTCTCCCATCCAAGTACTATTGGAGAGGAGGATGAAGGCCCTAATGCAGGGCATCCTGAGTAACTCCAAACATCCTCTCCATGACACAGTGGCAGCTCAGAGGAGTAATCGTAGCGACAGGCTCCTCTCACTGCACTGCAGAACTGAACGGTTTAAGAGGTCGTTTGTTCCCTCAGCAATTAGGCTGTTCAATGGATCAATGAACTGAACTAAATCTGTGCACTTTATTATTACTATTGCTGGTAACTTTTATCTATTTGTTTATTTAACTTGTATCTGTTTTTTAGCATTATCTATTTATGTATGTGATTGTTTGAATGACTGTGTGTGCTGCCGGACACCCGAATTTCTCCTATGGGAGATTAATAAACCATCCATCATCCATCCATCCATCCATCCATCCCGGCCTTTGAGCTGCTGGATCAGACTGGAATGTCTACATTCATATTTCAGTCTTTTCTTTTACAATTAAAAATAGCTGCAATATGTTTTGTTTTTTATTCATCGTCTTTACACCAGTGTCACTGTAGATAAATGCCCATACATATACACGTCCCCCAGCCTCATCGAGCCAAATCCAAAGAATTGGCGAGAGAAAAGGTGTGTGAATGTAGGCTGCCGCACGTACAGCTCCTCCCGTCCACCGTGTGGACTGTGCCTCCTCTCAATCAATCAATCATCTTTATTGTCACATGTGCATATACATACTAAACATATAGCACAGATGAAATGACTGTCCTCTCCCACCTCAGTGCAAACATTCAAGTAAAATAAAATATAAAGACATACTAGACTAGACAAGACCACAAACAGACAAAACAAAAAATGTGCAAATGCAAAGTGAGGTACGGGAATGGAATGGCATCAGTTCAGTGTTCAGACTGTTTCTCAGTGGGTGACAGGGGGCTGAGGGGGCAGAGGGGGAAAAGTAGGGGTAGAGCAGTGAGAGAGTTGAGTCTCCTGACAGCTTGGTGGAAGAAAATGTCCCTGAGCCTGCTGGTTCTGGCCTGGAGGCACCGCAGTCTCCTCCCTGATGACAGCAGGCGGAAGAGGCTGTGAGATGGGTGGGTGGGGTCACCTGCAATCCTGGTGGCTTTGCGGGTGAGGCGGGAGTGGTAAATGTCCAGTAGAGGGGGGAGAGGGAGACCGATGATCCTCTCAGCAGCTCTGATGATGCGCTGCAGAGTCTTTTTGCAGGACACGGTGCAAGAGCCGTACCACACAGTGATGCAGCTGGACAAGATGCTCTCGATGGTGCCTCTGTAAAATGTTTGGAGAATGGGGGCCAGGGCTCTTGCTCTTTTTAGTGTGCGGAGGAAGTACAGGCGTTGTTGGGCTCTTTTGGCCAGTGATGCAGAGTTGCGGCTCCAGGAGAGGTCCTCTGAGATGTGCACACCCAGGAACTTGGTGCTGCTCACTCTCTCCACTGCAGCGCCGTTGATGGTGAGTGGAGCATGCTGGGTGTGTGCTCTCCTGAAGTCCACAACAATCTCCTTTGTCTTCTCCACATTCAGGTGGAGATTGTTGTCTTTGCCCCACATGACCAGCCTGTTTACTTCACTCCTGTAGCTCGTCTCATCGTCGTTGTGGATGTGACCCAGCATCCACAACGACGATGAGGCCGTACTCCGTATGGATGTACACCATGTAGACTGTGCCTCCTCCCGTACACCATATGGACATACACCATGTAGACTGAGCCTCCTCCCGCACACCGTGTAGACTGAGCCTCCTCCCGTACACCGTGTAGACTGAGCCTCCTCCCGTACACCGTATGGACATACACCGTGTAGACCGTGCCTCCTCCCGTACACCCTGTGGACCGTACAATGGACTACCACCATTTCTATGGTGCACTTCCTCAAACTGTGGGTGAGAAAAACTTTTTACAGTGAAGTAGTAGCATTAGTAGCTTGGGTCACTTTACCGCTATTAACATAAAAGGTTGAAAAGTACTAGAGGCCTTTCCTGTTTTAAAGTGAACTGAATAAATGCTGAAACATTTGGATGTTGGAAGGGTCCAGCCCTGTGTTCCCAGGGCCCTATGGTCCCAGGTTTAGCTAAAAGCCACATTACATCTATAGTCCGCTGTTACTGGATAATATGTTGGGTGTAACTGATGACCAAATTGGGAGAAATCTGATGCAAATTGATGATGAAGGAAATGTGGGAACATAGGGCCTTTTTTTTTATTTAGTTGTACAGAGAAGTTGAAAACAGTAAAACTCACCAGATCCTCGTTGTTGTAGGCCCAGAAGAGAACTTTACCGAGGAACATCTCGGCAGCGAAGCAGCCCATAGACCAAATGTCCAGGGTCTCAGAGAAGGACGAGCCCACGACCACCTCTGGAGCCCTGAGCACAAACAGGACCAAATTATGCTCATGTTCACTTGAATATTTTCATGATGTAGTCGTGCTGTGATCCGGCTTAGTCCTAACACTGTGTGCTCCAGTTTCAGTTTAGGTTTAGCCCTAATGCTGTTTAGTCTTAATTTAGTCTTGGTTTAGTCCTGGTTTACGTCTGAATTGTGTCCCATGTTGAACCCAAATTTGGAGGAGTGCATCCAAAGAGTAGGCACATACTTTGGACTTGGTACTTGAGTAATAGTATCTTGAAGTAACTTTATGAACTTAAATTTGGTAATATCCAATTTTGTCTCCTCTTTCCACATTAGGTACAAATCTACAATGCAACTGTTACTTTTTCAAAGCTTAATGCAACTAGCATTCTATTAGCACACTTCCTGTTTCATGGAGGATAAACTGTTTCATAATTCAATACAGAAACAGACCCCAAGAGCTGCAATTACCTTTTGTCTGTGCAAAAGTCAAATCAAATAATTGAAACTACTCTAAATACTCTCACAAACCTATAGTAGACCTGTAGTAGTGTCCCTGTCTGTCCCCGTCATGTCCCTGTCTTTACTGACCTGTAGGAAACCGTCTGCACCATTTGTCCGGGCTTAGCGTCGCTCACAGCTCGTGGTCGATCATCACATTATCGGGCCTCAGGTCACAGTGAAGGACACCGACGCTCTGGAGGAACAGCAAACGCCCCGACCATCTGCAGCACACAGGAGTTCACTTTAACACATGTGGGGTCTATATCGACAAGCATCAGGAGACTCATAAAAACGCTGCCTAACATGACATGGAGAGGACTGTTGCTACGTTCTGACCATGGATCTACAACCCCCTCCGAACGTGAGGGATATTGACTAGTGGCCACTGCAGGTACTTCCAGATCTTCTTATACTTCCATGGTGGTTCTGACTCGTTTGCATCCATGTGTTTGTATGTTGGAAATTCACCCAGAATAAAATAATTGAGTCCACTCATTAACTAAAGATAAAGTTGTTGCGAGCCTTTTTAAAATCTAGATGATATTTGTTTGTTTACATCTGTGTCATTTAAAGTATAATGTGTCTTAGGGGTGTAACGATATCCAAGTTTCACGTATGCATACTATATTCAGGATTTTTTTTTTTTTTCTCCTGACCAAAATCGTATGAAAAATTCTTATCGGTCAATATCTATAAGGACACAGATGCACAGTCCATCCACAGTAATATAACGCATTACCTGGTGTAAAATGCTAATATAAGAACACATTTTGATCCGTCCAGTGTCTTACTTGTGTGAGGCTGGACCGAATCTGTTTGAGGCGCAGACTCTCAAACGAAGCCCTGTACTGGAACTCCTGCAGACTGATGTCGAGCTTCTCGAACTCGTGACAGAAATGTCCCCGATACTGAAAGGAGCCAATCCATGATGCACGATGTGGTACGATTCAGAGCCCTTCTCCTTCAGGCTGCGAAGGATCAGGACCTGTAGGGGGCGCACAAGGACAATCTTTAGAACATTGGATATACTCAAGATCGGTTTGAATTATGATAGGTTAAGATTTTTTACCATACAAACACAAAATATGTTGTTTTGGTAAAGGTTCATTCCATTTATAGTTTAACCCTTAAATACCTGAGCCATTTATTGCTAGTTTTTGTCCGCCTGGTCTTTCTGTGTATTCATGTAAATAGAATCTCAACCCGTTCAAGTATAGAAAAGTTAGGGTAGAACAACTTGGGCTATAATATAATGATTGATGAGTTCATGTCAGAGAAAGAAATTAATTTGTTTAATAACTATATACACAGAAGAAAAAACAAAACGGAAATTATTTTTGACAGATTTAGATAAAAAAAATAAAGATAAATAATGAATAGGCTTTTTGATTTTCAAATATAATTCTCACAATTCCTGGCTGTCGGGGGGAATCAACTTTCTAACACACACAACAGAAACTTTTTACATTTTTCCACCACTCGTTTTTTTACTTGTGCCACTCCCTGAAACAGTTCCTCTCTGGGACAATACAGAGGGGCACATCACACTCCTCACACTTCCAGGGGGTGGACTGTTGGGTCTGCCTGACGAGGATGCACTTTCTCCTTCCAGCTGAAGTCTTCTTGCTCTTGTCCTTTTCTCCTTCCAGCTGAAGTCTTCTTGCTCTTGTCCTTTTCTCCTTCCAGCTGAAGTCTTCTTGCTCTTGTCCTTTTCTCCTTCCAGCTGAAGTCTTCTTGCTCTTGTCCTTTTCTCCTTCCAGCTGAAGTCTTCTTGCTCTTGTCCTTTTCTCCTTCCAGCTGAAGTCTTCTTGCTCTTGTCCTTTTCTCCTTCCAGCTGAAGTCTTCTTGCTCTTGTCCTTTTCTCCTTCCAGCTGAAGTCTTCTTGCTCTTGTCCTTTTCTCCTTCCAGCTGAAGTCTTCTTGCTCTTGTCCTCTGTTTGGCAGATTAGCAGAGGAACATGTGAGGATGGTGCTTTAGCAGGCGGGACTTGAACAGTGACCCCACAGAGCTGTGCTGTCAGCTCTTCCAAAAAGCCTCTGTGAGTCATGGGTTTCTGTTGCTTCTCCTTGCACAGATCTTTATGTAGAAGATGAATGCAAATGAAAAAATATGACGTAAATGCACTCTCAAAGTGCGCACCAAATTCGGACCATAGTCTAGTTTGTAGAGCATGTGTAATGTTTGTGTATATATCATTGTGCAGGTTGCGTGTATAGGTTTATTTCCTTATATTTTTGTTATTTGGCATTATTATTCCTTGATTATTCCCACCATTGTTTTCATTATATGTGACTATCTAACCTGTAGTAGCTCTTTGGCTGCCCTGATTGGATGTTACGGTCATTTGCGCATCTGATTGGCCGAGAGACCGACTATGTCACAGGACGTCGTCATTATTTACATACAGAAATTAAAATGAAGGTCCGCGATGAAAAGTTACTCTTTGTTTTATCATAAAATGTCAAAATAATCACGTTACTGCACACCTACCGTGGCAAAAATTACAAGATTCCAACATCACCGGAAAGAACACTGGACTTTAAGCTGGTGGTGAAAATGTTTTTCAAAGGTTATATTTGTCCCGAGCCCATCGTAGATCGTCCAAAGGGTAAAGCTTCCAAAGTTTTCTTCATTAGAATTCATTGTGTGGTTTTAGAGTCATTTTTAAAAAATGCTGACCGATGGTTTCGAGTTCGCTCGCGAACTACGCCTGATTCTAAGGGTTAAACTCAGAATTAGTGATTCTTTTAATGAACCAAGATTAACGAAAAACATGTAAAGCAGCTAAAAACTCTCCTGTCTAATAAAACTAACAGCAGCTTTTAAGACAAAATGCATGTTGTTTGCAGACGAAATTGCATTATCAGTTTTCAGTGATTCCATATTTCTGCACACATGTATCTTACCTCCTTCTGTCTGTAATCGGAGCTGCTGCGTTCCACTTGTTTGATCACCGCCACCGTCTGGCCGCTGTTGTTACGGCAGAGGGTGACCACTCCAAAGCCCCCGGAGCTGCTGCACCTGGAAGGACGAGGAGCCGGAGGTGATGCGGTCTCCAACCTTCACGTAGTACGAGGAGTCCATGCTTCAAGATAAGACCCAAGCAAGGAGAGGAGCTGCTGTACTGCGAGATGTACTGCGAGATGTACTGCGAGATGTACTGCGAGATGTACTGCGAGATGTACTGCGAGCTGTACTGCGAGCTGTACTGCGAGATGTACTGCGAGATGTACTGCGAGATGTACTGCGAGATGTACTGCGAGATGTACTGCGAGATGTACTGCAAATTCAGATACGCAAACTTAGTGGAGCTTGTAAACAGAGTACATGCAGAGTACACATATATAGTACAAGTACAGTGAAATTTAGTTTTGTTTGGACATTCTTCAAGGTGAAAACAAGAAACTGTGTTAGGTTTAGCAGAGAGGACCCCAAAGCAGAGGCGAGACAGGTAAGTTTAAACAGTTTATTGTACAAAGCTTTAGCTGGTGGAGGTGACGGAGGCAGGCTGGAGACAGGCTGGTCCGGGAGCTGCAGCAGTGGCACAGACACGATGACCTGGAGGCAGATACGCAGGTAAGTAAGGAACAGCGAAATACACTGGAGCAGAGAGAGCAGAGCACTACCGCATGAGACGGAATTATCTGTCACTGAAGATCAGGCAGAAGAGGCCTTTATACTGGAGCCGACAACGAGCTGCAGGTGTGACTCTGCTGCAGAACTCCAGCCACGCCCCCATCACACACCAGCCACGCCCCCATCACACACCAGCCACGCCCCCATCACACACCAGCCACGCCCCCATCACACACCAGCCACGCCCCCATCACACACCAGCCCTGCACAAAACAGAAAACTCAAGGGGAGGGGGAAACAACAGAAACCAAATCCTAACAAACTGGTTGGTTTAATTTAACTGGTTAGTGTCTAGTCCTGGTTTAGTCAGATTTAATCTTGGTTTTAGCCTTGTCTAGTCCACATTTAGGTCTGGTTTAGTCATAACTTTGGCTAGATTTAGTTTTTTGCATTGTGGGTTTAGTCACATTTGATCTCAGTTTAAGTCCCGGTTTAATCACATCTCAGTCTCGTTTTCATCATGGTTCTGTTAAGTTCCAGCTCAAGTCCTAGTTTTATGTGTAGACGTGTAAAGTAAAACATCTCCACATGTTTCTACAGTGTACTTCCACTAAGTTACATGTTTAAACACTTGATATGTGCACACGATCTTCGACAAACCCGTCTACCACCAAAGCACCAGTTTTGACCGGTTTTCACTCTGTTGGTTTTGTCTTTTTATCTTTTTGATTTCAGAAAACACAAACAGACCTCTGTACACAAAGAGCTCTAACCAGAGAGAGAAGCTGCTGAGGACACGATCTGAACCAGTGAACGAGGCAGAATGAGACCAGTCTGACGATCTGAAGTGAACAGGATGCATCCACACACCGGGATCACACCGGGGATCGAACCTGCAACCTTCCTGCTGTGAGTAATGTAAACTTTTACGTTGAATAAAGTTGTAAAATAACCATTTCCTGTGTCCTTCAAAGCTTTTAAACATTTACTCCTGAAAGTCCTTCGAATCTTTCAAACCTGATCTTTGTCCTGAAAAACAAATGAAAAGTGAAACTAAAACAGCTCCGATCAGTGGATTCATCAAGAGAAACACGGAGGTTTTCATTTTCTTTTTCTTTTTTTTTTTGCATGAGAGGACGCGCCGTTCTGAAGTTTGGCCCTCAGATCAAATATTCCACAAACGAAGGAGGGGCCGATAATGAAAACCAGTAATCTACCGCTCCATCTCTCCTTTACACAAATCTCTCTTTTTTTTTAAAGTTAATTAGAGCCTATTACTATTCTAATTGGAGAGAGAGAAAGAGAGGGAAGATGAGCAGACTGCGAGATGGAAAGAGTGGTGAGGGGTGCAGAGCGAATGAGAGAGAAAGGGAGAGGATAGGTCGGTAGAGGGGGAGGAAAGGAAGACACGAAGGAGAGAAAAAAGGATGAGAGAAAGAGACTGTGGGCGAGAGAGAAGGAGATAAAGGCAGATAAAGAGAGAAGGGAGATGGAGACGGAGAGAAATGAAAGCGAGAGAGATGGAGAAGAAGGGAGGGAAGAGAGAGAAAAGAGGGAGAGGTGGAGTGAGGGAAATAGAAAACAGAGGGAGGGGCAGTCGTCGGTCCTCATTATGGAGCTATTAAAAGAAGTCGTTCTGATGAAGGAACAGAAACTAATCAAGAGATCAATTAAAACTCACAGAAGGAAAATGAGCTCCGCCTGATCTGCGCCGAGAAAAGGTGGAGAAAATGTCCGTCACTGTGATGGCGGCAGTTTACACGGGGCTTCGAACATGTCTGTAGTGTAAATACTGAAAGATGAACTGAATTATAATGACAACATTCGATTTTGTTCTTATTTAAAGTGCAAAATGTTTTTGTTTTGTTTTTCTTATTTTAAGTGTAGTAAGATGTAGAGAAACATTTTAAGTACAAAAAGTCTTGTTCCACTGGCAGATCATTTTAAGTGAAATTTACTCAAATCATGATGAAACTTTCTTAATTCAAGTCGTCTTAACTAAAATCTAGCCAGAAAATCTAGACAGATTTTGTTTTTTGCGGTGCGCTGATTCTGCTGTGATCTGTGTGACTCTGAAGGGGGAGTGACTTAGCACAGAGAGCAAACAGAGGGGAACAAAAGTAAAACATGTCAATACATTGTTCTGGGTTAATATAAGGAAACCCGGTGATCCAAATATGTGATGTGTTACAGTTAATACCAAAACTGAGGTAAATCTTCATAAAATGACAAATGTAACAGTGAAAACTGTAAACACACATATCATAAAACTACCACTTCATGACATCATGAGGTGGAACAGAGCATTTGGAGCTTTGGAGATGTAGACAGACTAATAATAAAGAGTTACTCAAACGTGTGAATGAAACAAACAGCTCCAGGCCTGGATGTGAGGAGGAGCATTATAATACGGCTTAAAGCTCACAAGAGGCAATTTAGTACTTTTAAAAACTTTTAAAATAAGCATCATAATACACATTTTACAAATAAATCTGTTTCCAAAGTGCTGCACAAAAAGCAACAAATGTAGACACAAAATGAACTCTTATAATGTTGTTTCCTCCTCAAAAACAGACCTGGACTCGTGTTTCTGTTTCATTCACATGTTTGAGTAACTCTGTCCACATCTCCAAAGCTCCAAATGCTCTGTTCCACCTGGTGATGTCATGCAGTGGTAGTTGTCATGTGAGTATCCACCTTTTAGACTGCACATGTGTCTGATCTGCCCAAGATTTTCAAACTTCTATCAAGTTCTTCATCTTGTTTTCAGGTTTATTCTCTCCTTACTCGTTCTGAGGCTTCATTCTCGTCCGGAGTCGTTTATTTTAAGAGAACTCGTCCAGTAAAATGATCTTGCTGCGTGGACAGATCAATTCTCTCCTTTTTCTGATAGATTTACGTGTTTATATTCAATACTACATATGTTCACAGATTAAATGTCTACCATTTAAACTAAGTAGGGATTGAATAGGGCCTGGAAGAGATCACTAGATGACTCAAACATACACTCGTCCAGTAAAATGATCTCGCTGTGCACTGTGAACCCGAACATTCAAAGGAAATACATAGATGATGTTATGTACACTCAAAGTTTTAGAAATAGTTTTCCTTTTTGAGTAATTTTAACTTTTTTTTTTTGTGATTAAAGTGAACGATTGTGGGTATAACTGAGCATAATTTAAAAACACAGATGAGGTATAACTTAGTAGAATTAAGTAATTAAAAGTCCTGTTATTTCTATTGTTTCAAATCGGGATGATTTAAAAAATAAACTTCATTTACACAGCACCTGTTAAAATACAATATAATTCTAAAATGACTGAGTTGCCTTAACAGAAAAGTGACATTAACTGCAAATATTTGAGTTCAGTTAAATAAGAACTTTGAATTCAGCTGTTTTCAAAATGGACGAGGAGCAAAGTTCTGGAAGATTGTGACTTTTAAGTTCATCAGCTTAAAATAATTGAGACAAATGATTGCTTCATTTTTTTAACTTAACAACTTTTAACTTCTTCAGGTTCCAGTGCCTGGACCGATCATTTCTACTTTTAAGTCATTTTCTAATAGATGTGTTTAGATCTGACATTTTTGGCCGAGCTTCTTGTGCAGTTGTACCTTTTAGTTGAAGACAGGACGGGCAGTTCCACGACTGAAACCAGCAAAATGATGTGAAGGTGGACAGAGTGCACGGAGCACTTCCTGTATCACCACGTGACATCACGAGCTAGAACAGAGAGAGAGAGAGAAGTAGTGCAGCGTATGTGCAGGTTTGTGTTTTAAACATGTGTGAATGAAACAAAAAAAATACACCTCCAGGACTGTTTGTGACGAGGAAACGACATTAGAGCAGAAAATAGCCTCATACACTGTACAGGCCTCCAGTTCTTTTGATTTGTGTTGTGTGCTTTAATTGTTTTGTCATTTGGATTCCTGCTGGTTGAGCCCTGGTCCCTGATTGGTGGGAACTTCAACCCTCGGCCACTCCCACCTCACCTCCAGACTCCTCCCCCTATTTAAGCAGATTCCTCTCACCTGTTCGGGGCTGTGGCCTTTGTGGCCAGTTTGCCATTTTCTGTTTGTGTCTCTTTAGTGTGTGAGTCTAACTTTGTGTGTGAGACACTAGTTTAGTTTAGTTCTGTTTTGTGTCTTTTTATTTGTCACTCGATTCTGTTTGTAGGTTTATGTGACTTTTGTTTAGGGGCTTTTGGGATTTTGTTATGTGTCCCTTAGTTCGTCACTTGTGTTTTTGTACAGACCTACGCGACCCATTTAGGCACAAAACTCGTATTTCAGTCCCGTCCTTGTGTTTCTTAGTTTAGGTTCTTTTATGTACATATTTTAGCCTGTTTTGTTTAATTTACCTTGTACATTCCTTTTAATTAAATTACCTTATTTATTCCATTTTACATCTTGGTTATTTTGTTACTTCCGTGGTCCCGAGCAGAGCTGGGTCGTAACAAGGCCCTTGAAGAAACTAAAATTAGAGAACGAAGTGAGGACAGAGCAGTGCGCTGATGGAGGAGAAAACGGGGGATGATGGTCAATATGGCGTCTTGAAATGAGAATATTACAGACGACTCAAATGTGCACAAATGACTCTAAATACAACTCCAGAGGGTCAAGAAGAAGAAACTACTGTAACACGGTGGAAGCTCTGAAGTCCTTTTTGCAGGTCTTATTTAATAAATGCATTTCAAACTGGGGACATTTAAAATCATATTCCA
>CM068354.1:3282227-3309727 GCA_034769755.1 Odontamblyopus lacepedii | reverse complement strand
ACACACACATACATACACACACATGCATATATACACACATGCATATATATACACACACATGCATACATACACACACATGCATATACACACACATGCATATATACACACATGCATATATATATACACACATGCATATATACACACACATACATACATACACACACATGCATATACACACACATGCATATATACACACATGCATATATACACACACATACATACATACACACACATGCATATATACACACATGCATATACACACACATGCATATATACACACATGCATATACACACACATGCATATATACACATATGCATATATACACACATGCATACATACACACACATGCATACATACACACACATGCATATACACACATGCATATATACACACACATACATACACACATGCATATATATACACACATACATATATACACACACGCATATATACACACATGCATATATACACACATGCATATATACACATGTATATATATATATACACACATACATATATACACACATGCATATATACACACATGCATATATACACACATGCATATATACACATGCATATATACACACATATACATACAAACACATGCATATATATACACACACATGCATATATATACACATATGCATATATACACACACATGCATATATACACATGCATATATACACACACATACATACAAACACATGCATATATACACACACATGCATATACACACACATGCATATATACACACATGCATATATATACACACATGCATATATACACACATGCATATATACACACACGTACATACATACACACACATGCATATATACACACACATACATACATACACACATGCATATATATACACACACATGCATACATACATACATACACACACATACATACACACACATGAATATATACACACATGCATATATACACACACATGCATATATACATACACACACATACATACACACACATGAATATATACACACATGCATATATACACACATGCATATATACACACACGTACATACATACACACACATGCATATATACACACACATACATACATACACACATGCATATATATACACACACATGCATACATACACACACATGCATACATACACACACATGCATATACACACACATGCATATATACACACACATACATACACACATGCATATATACACACACATGCATATACACACACATGCATATATACACACATGCATATATACACACACATGCATATGTACACACACATGCATATATACATACACACACATACATACACACACATGAATATATACACACATGCATATATACACACATGCATATATACACACACGTACATACATACACACACATGCATATATACACACACATACATACATACACACATGCATATATATACACACACATGCATACATACACACACATGCATACATACACACACATGCATATACACACACATGCATATATACACACACATACATACACACATGCATATATACACACACATACATACACACATGCATATATACACACACATGCATATACACACACATGCATATATACACACATGCATATATATATACACACATGCATATATACACACACATACATACATACACACACATGCATATACACACACATGCATATATACACACATGCATATATACACACACATACATACATACACACACATGCATATATACACACATGCATATACACACACATGCATATATACACACATGCATATACACACACATGCATATATACACATATGCATATATACACACATGCATATATATATACACACATGCATATATACATACACATACATACACACATGCATATATACACACATGCATACATACACACACATGCATACATACACACACATGCATATACACACACATGCATATATACACACACATACATACACACATGCATATATACACACACATGCATATACACACACATGCATATATACACACATGCATATATACACACACATGCATATATACACACACATGCATATATACACACACATGCATACATACACACACATGCATATACACACACATGCATATATACACACACATACATACACACATGCATATATACACACACATGCATATACACACACATGCATATATACACACATGCATATATACACACACATGCATATATACACACACATGCATATATACATACACACACATACATACACACACATGAATATATACACACATGCATATATACACACATGCATATATACACACACGTACATACATACACACACATGCATATATACACACACATACATACATACACACATGCATATATACACACAAGCATACATACAAACACATGCATACATATACACACACATGCATATATATACACACATGCATATATATATACACACATGCATATATACATACACACATACATACACACACATGCATATATACACACATGCATATATATATATATATATATATATACACACATGCATATATACACACACATGCATATATACATACACACACATACATACACACACATGCATATATATATACACACACATGCATACATACACACACATGCATACATACACACACATGCATATACACACACATGCATATATACACACATACATACACACACATGCATATATACACACATGGATATATACACACACATACATATACACACATACATACATACACACACATGCATATATACACACACATGCATATACACACACATGCATATATACACACATGCATATATATACACACATGCATATATACACACACATACATACATACACACACATGCATATATACACACATGGATATATACACACACATGCATATACACACACATGCATATATACACACCTGTATATATATACACACATGCATATACACACATGCATATATACACACATGCATATATACACACATTCATATATACACACACATACATACACACACATACATACATACACACACACATACATACAAACACATGCATATATACACACACATGTATATATACACACATACATACACACACATGTATATATACACACACATACATACATACATACATACACACACATACATACACACACATGCATATATACACACAAATGCATACATACACACATGTATATATACACACACACATATACTGACACACACATGCATATATACACACACATGCATACACACACATACATACACACACATGCATATATACACAAACATATATACTGACACAAACACATATACTTACACACACGCATTCTTAAATACATAAATGGATGCAGACACATGCACACACACAAACTTACAGTCATACATATGTTATAAAATATATTACAAATATATATATGAGAGAGAATTAATTATGTTTGGTAAAAAAAAGTCCATAAACATTTATTCTTCTTTTTCTTTTCACTGGCTTTGGTTCTTTTGAAAGACGATACATGTATCTGCATGATGACGGTTTGATTTGAGAACTACCAGTGTGTTATTTTACAAAGATACACATACATATGGATTTTTGTTCAGTACATGTGAAGTGAAACTCATCCCCTCTAAATGTGCTCACAGGTACAATCATTATCTGTTTTTTTTTACTTGTCATAAATTTGATCAATTCTGTTTTTGTTTTTTCTCGGCTGTATTGTACATGAGTGTGCTGTGCTACTCTACATCCATAAACATCAACACCTCCCCCCTTCTCTTCCTCTCTCTCCCTCCACCCTCCCTCTACCTCCCTCCACCCTCCCTCTCCCTCCCTCCACCCTCCCTCTACCTCCACATTTTCCCTTCTTCAGCTGTTTCTTTCATGCACTCTCTCACTCCTCCCTTTGCATTGTTTCATTATTGATGCACAGACAGGTGTGTGTGTGTGTGTGTGTCTGTGTTTATTTGTGTGTGTATGTCTGTGTGTGTGTGTGTCTGTGTTTATTTGTGTGTGTATGTCTGTGTGTGTGTGTGTCTGTGTTTATTTGTGTGTGTTTATTTGTGTGTGTATGTCTGTGTGTGTGTGTGTGTGTGTGTGTGTATATGTCTGTGTTTATTTGTGTGTATGTGTGTGTGTGTGTGTCACAGAAAGAAGGAGTTATGCTGAGGCTCTGCTACTTCAGGAGAAATTACATATTTAAGATTTTAAACTGTTCACGACACAGCTGTACAGATGTTCAGTTTATTTTAAATTGTAAAAAAAAAAGTCTCTAATGCGCATAAATGTAAACTAAATATATGAACTGATTTGAATATATACAAACACAATACATATTTACTATTTAAAATGTCTGGCCATGGGTCAAATTTCAGTCTGTTTTTCTCCCCACTTGTTCGTGTTTTCTTCGGTGTGTGTTTTTGCACCTCTTCTTTGTGCTTAATGCAGTGACAACAGAACACAGAAAATCTCAACATTAAACTCACTCAAATCTCTTCGTTCTTTGCTCTTCGTAATGAAATAGTTAAAATGATGGAGAGAATGAGCAGACGAGTGGAGAGACGAGTGGAGACATTGATGAGTGTTTTGATTGGCACAGGCCTCTGGGGGGCGCTCCAAATGAGACAGGCCCCGCGGGACACACACCGAGCGGCGCAGGGGCCCAAATGAAGCGCTCCTCTAATTCAAACGCACAGAGACAGAGAGATGGGAGGAGACAGGGAGACAGGTGCAGTGAGACAGGTGCAGTGAGACAGGTGCAGTCAGAGGGGAGGAGACAGGTGCAGAGAGACAGGTGCAGTGAGACAGGTGAAGGCAGACAGGTGAGGGCAGACAGGTGCAGTGAGACAGGTGAGGGCAGACAGGTGCAGAGAGACAGATGAAGGCAGACAGGTGCAGTGAGACAGGTGAGGGCAGACAGGTGCAGTGAGACAGGTGCAGTGAGACAGAAACACTCAGACATGAGATGAAATGCAAAAGACAGGTGCAGATAATTCCAGGTGCAGTGGGACAGGTGAGGGCAGACAGGTGCAGTCAGACAGGTGCAGTCAGACAGGTGCAGTCAGACAGGTGCAGTCAGACAGGTGCAGTCTGTCAGGTGCAGTGAGACAGGTGCAGTCAGACAGGTGCAGTGAGACAGGTGCAGTGAGACAGGTGCAGTGGGACAGGTGAGGGCAGACAGGTGCAGTGAGACAGGTGAGGGCAGACAGGTGCAGTGAGACAGGTGAGGGCAGACAGGTGCAGTGGGACAGGTGAGGGCAGACAGGTGCAGTGAGACAGGTGAGGGCAGACAGGTGCAGTGGGACAGATGAAGGCAGACAGGTGCAGTGGGACAGGTGAGGGCAGACAGGTGCAGTGAGACAGGTGAGGGCAGACAGGTGCAGTGAGGAGGAGACAGAAACACTCAGACATGAGATGAAATGAAAAGCTCCTCAGATAATTCCACTGCGCACACAGACGGGAGAAGACAGGTGCGGTCAAACAGGTGCAGTCAGAGGGGAGGAGACAGGTGCAGTCAGAGGGGAGGAGACAGGTGCAGTCAGAGGGGAGGAGACAGGTGCAGTCAGAGGGGAGGAGACAGGGAGACGGGACATGCACATGTGATGAGCTGTACAGGGCCACGAATGAAGCGCTTTTCCTTAATTCAAACAAACACACACAGACGGGAGGAGATAGTCAGACAGGTGCAGTAGGACAGGTGCAGTAGGACAGGTGCAGTAGGACAGGTGCAGTAGGAGGGGAGGAGACAGGGAGACGGGAGATGCTACACACAGAGACGAATGGAGGAGACGGGTGCAGTGAGACAGGAGGAAGCAGGTAGACAGGACACACACAAACAGCACTGGGCTCCTTTTCTCATTCAAACACACAAAGACAGAGATGGGAGGAGCCAGTCAGACGGGTGGAGACAGCAGGAGCACTGTGGCTAAAATAAAGCTTCCCCAAAACACACACAGACGAGCAGATACTTTTAAAACCAGGGGTCTCCAGCCTGGAGCTGGGGAGTTACCAGGAGCTCTCCACTCTCCACAGTAGCTCACTGCAGGACTTCTGAATTATACAAATCGTGCTGAATAACTCAAACTGGGTTAATCAAAAGTCTTTAATTTATTACCTTTGCAAATGTAGCTTTGTGCAATAGATAAACTTTTAAACATAATAATAATAATAATAATGCATCAGTTTTATACAGCGCTTTTCAGGACTCTCAAAGACGCTTTACAGTATTATTCACTCACTCCAGACCCGGTGGTGTAAACTACTATTGTAGCCACAGCTGCCCTGGGGCAGACTGACGGAAGTGAGGCTCCAATCTGCACCATCGGCCCCTCCCACCACCACCATTCGCACACACCACTTTCATACTAGGCAATGTGGGTGATGTGCCTTGCCTTATGACACTACGACAATTTTTTGCCACTGGCGCCCCCCTGTGGCACCTGTGTTCCCAGTGTCTCCATCCAAGTACTAACCAGGCCCGGCCCTGCTTAGGTTCTGAGATCTGACGGGATCAGGCTTTGAGGAGCCGGTGTGACCACAAAAAAACATCTAACTGTGCCCCATCTAAGGCCGTAGCTCTTATATTTACTACATTTCTTGTAACTGCTAAAATGAGAAGCTCTTTGGCATTGTTATTGAAAAAGTGTCTCACCGGAGGAAAAGGGCTGGGACTCCTGTCCTAAACCTTTAGTCAGATATGCTGTTGTTGTAAAACACATTTGGTATGAAGCTGAGATGACGGGATAATTGTATTTTAGATTTAAATAACAAAGAAATGTGCAATTGTCTTTAGTCATTTGTGAAACAAGTTAAATTAAATCAAATAAAAAGAAATTGAAAAATGAATTGAAAGATTTGATTTGATTAATTGTTTTTTTTTATGTTTAATGTTGTAATGATATTTGTTTTTAGGACGACTGTGTAAGATCTGTCCAGGGACTACAGATGAAAAACAGCCACTTGGCTAAATCTGGTGCATTTACAGAAATGTTCATTAATGTACGCTGTCCCTGCTAAATAAACCAATGAATAAATAAATAAATAAATAAGATAAATATTCAAATTTCTAATCTGTATAATACATTGAAACTAATCAAAAACACCTGAAAAAAATGAGGCCTCATTGTGTCCTTGGGCAAGACACTTAAACCCCCTCGTCCCCAGGGTCTGCGTACACTGGTGTGTGAATGGGTGAGTGGTTCCTATAACTTCTACTATTCATACAAGTGCATTCATACAAGTTGGTGAACTGTTTGCTCAAGGACACAACAACAGCATGCACCAGTGTGAACACAACCGGCAACCTCCTGGACATAAGCTGACCCGTCTGCGTATTCTTTTGTTCTATAGTTGGTCCACACTCACACTCACACTTTCCAAACTTTGCAGTCGTGTCCCTGTGTCTGGGGTTTGGACGGACGCACAAAGTTCTTCTGAGACTTCACTCCAACTCCTGTAGACAGTTTGAGCAGCGCTGTCACTAAAACACACCTCACAAATCCCCCACGATATTTAAATGTTTCACAAATGTGCAGAAATACACTCATACAGCCTCTGTGTTGGATCGCGTCTGTTTTTCACCGGATGCATAACATTTCACTTTTCCAGGCCCACGCCAAAAACTCCCCTGACAACCGCCGCTGACAACCGCAAACTGACAAATCCTCACACACGGTGAGCTGAGAGGTTGTGGGTTAGACTCCTGATCTCTGAGTGGAGTGTGCCTGTTCTGCCTGTGTGACTGTCTCCTTCTCTCATGGGCAGGTTGTGGGTAAGACTCCTGATCGAACTTATTCTATTCAAAACTCAAACGTAATGGGGGCAGAGGAAGTAAAATTCCCTATAGTGACCGCAAAGTTTCAGTCTAAAAGTCAAGTGCAGTGTCTTCGGATGCAAAGGCAGTTCTTGAGGTGGTTTATTAAAACTGCATGGTCAACAGTATCGAAAGCACTTAAATTAACCCGCTCTACAGTACATGATCCTGCTGTTTTTATTTCACTATTTTGTCCATAAATCAATTCCTAATCTATACTCTATATCTATATAATCTGCCTACTTTTAGGTCCATACAAAATTCCCTGACAAAAATCTATTTAAATTTAGTGATATTACCTCACTTAATCTTTGGTGTTTCGTGCTGGTCACAAGCACCAAACCATAATAAAACCATTCGAATCTCTTTATAAGTAAGAACTTAAGATTCTAGATCAGAAACAATGAAAATACCGTCACTGTCAGATATGAACTGAACATAAAATGCTCAACTTTGACAATACAATTAAATTAGCCAATCGAAGGTTATTATTCAAGATTATCAAGAATGTGAAAGGGGTCTGGCTGCAGAGCTCCAGCGTCAGGCCTCTTCCAGTGCAGGCTCCAGTCTCAAGCCTCCCTCCAGTCTCAAGCCTCCCTCCAGTCTCAAGCCTCCCTCCAGTCTCAAGCCAACCCTCCAGTCTCAAGCCTCCCTCCAGTCTCAAGCCTCCCTCCAGTCTCAAGCCTCCCTCCAGGCTCAAGCCTCCCTCCAGTCTCAAGCCTGCCCTCCAGTCTCAAGCCTGCCCTCCAGTCTCAAGCCTCCCTCCAGTCTCAAGCCTCCCTCCAGTCTCAAGCCTCCCTCCAGTCTCAAGCCTGCCTCCAGTCTCAAGCCTGCCTCCAGTCTCAAGCCTCCCTCCAGTCTCAAGCCTGCCTCCAGTCTCAAGCCTGCCTCCAGTCTCAAGCCTGCCTCCAGTCTCAAGCCTGCCTCCAGTCTCAAGCCTCCCTCCAGTCTCAAGCCTCCCTCCAGTCTCAAGCCTCCCTCCAGTCTCAAGCCTCCCTCCAGTCTCAAGCCTCCCTCCAGTCTCAAGCCTCCCTCCAGTCTCAAGCCAACCCTCCAGTCTCAAGCCAACCCTCCAGTCTCAAGCCTGTCTCCAGTCTCAAGCCTCCCTCCAGTCTCAAGCCTGTCTCCAGTCTCAAGCCTCCCTCCAGTCTCAAGCCTCCCTCCAGTCTCAAGCCTCCCTCCAGTCTTAAGCCTCCCTCCAGTCTCAAGCCTCCCTCCAGTCTCAAGCCTGCCTCCAGTCTCAAGCCTGTCTCCAGTCTCAAGCCTCCCTCCAGTCTCAAGCCTCCCTCCAGTCTCAAGCCTCCCTCCAGTCTCAAGCCTGACTCCAGTCTCAAGCCTCCCTCCAGTCTCAAGCCTGCCTCCAGTCTCAAGCCTGCCTCCAGTCTCAAGCCTCCCTCCAGTTTCAAGCCTGCCTCCAGTCTCAAGCCTGCCTCCAGTCTCAAGCCTCCCTCCAGTCTCAAGCCTGCCTCCAGTCTCAAGCCTCCCTCCAGTCTCAAGCCTCCCTCCAGTCTCAAGCCTCCCTCCAGTCTCAAGCCTGCCTCCAGGCTCAAGCCTGCCTCCAGTCTCAAGCCTCCCTCCAGTCTCAAGCCTCCCTCCAGTCTCAAGCCTGCCTCCAGTCTCAAGCCTCCCTCCAGTCTCAAGCCTGCCTCCAGTCTCAAGCCTCCCTCCAGTCTCAAGCCTGCCTCCAGTCTCAAGCCTCCCTCCAGTCTCAAGCCTCCCTCCAGTCTCAAGCCTGCCTCCAGTCTCAAGCCTCCCTCCAGTCTCAAGCCTGCCTCCAGTCTCAAGCCTGCCTCCAGTCTCAAGCCTCCCTCCAGTCTCAAGCCTCCCTCCAGTCTCAAGCCTGCCTCCAGTCTCAAGCCTCCCTCCAGTCTCAAGCCTGCCTCCAGTCTCAAGCCTCCCTCCAGTCTCAAGCCTCCCTCCAGTCTCAAGCCTGCCTCCAGTCTCAAGCCTGCCTCCAGTCTCAAGCCTGCCTCCAGTCTCAAGCCTCCCTCCAGTCTCAAGCCTGCCTCCAGTCTCAAGCCTGCCTCCAGTCTCAAGCCTCCCTCCAGGCTCAAGCCTCCCTCCAGTCTCAAGCCTCCCTCCAGTCTCAAGCCTGCCTCCAGTCTCAAGCCTGCCTCCAGTCTCAAGCCTGCCTCCAGGCTCAAGGCTCTCTCCAGTCTCAAGCCTCCCTCCAGTCTCAAGCCTCCCTCCAGTCTCAAGCCTCCCTCCAGTCTCAAGCCTGCCTCCAGTCTCAAGCCTGCCTCCGGTCTCAAGCCTCCCTCCGGTCTCAAGCCTCCCTCCGGTCTCAAGCCTGCCTCCGGTCTCAAGCCTCCCTCCAGTCTCAAGCCTGCCTCCAGTCTCAAGCCTCCCTCCAGTCTCAAGCCTCCCTCCAGTCTCAAGCCTGCCTCCAGTCTCAAGCCTCCCTCCAGTCTCAAGCCTTCCTCCAGTCTCAAGCCTCCCTCCAGTCTCAAGCCTGCCTCCAGTCTCAAGCCTGCCTCCAGTCTCAAGCCTGCCCTCCAGTCTCAAGCCTGCCCTCCAGTCTCAAGCCTCCCTCCAGTCTCAAGCCTCCCTCCAGTCTCAAGCCTGCCTCCAGTCTCAAGCCTCCCTCCAGTCTCAAGCCTTCCTCCAGTCTCAAGCCTCCCTCCAGTCTCAAGCCTGCCTCCAGTCTCAAGCCTCCCTCCAGTCTCAAGCCTGTCTCTCCCGGAAATGACAACATTTGGCGCGAAAGGAACACCAAGTGAACACCGTAAGTTATTTTCACGGTTGAAATGTCGTCCGTAGTGTTGCAGACGTGTCAGTGTTAAAGTTTGACTGGACATGACCGACAAGTTTGAATTATGTTTAACTAACTGATGAAATGTATCACCGACACTGTAAATATTATAAATTGTATTGTTTCGTGTTCATTCCCACCTTCTTCTTTGTGACCCTTTCATGCTACAAAGATTGTCTGGCTGAGCTAGAGTCTGGTACAAGCATCTTTTCATTTGTTTTGTGAGTAATGGTCCTGTGTATTGCCCCTGTCAGATAAATCAAATAGACTAAAGTAAATGGAACTGGCTCCAAATTCACTCCTATAACTGCTGTCCTCTATCCTCCTCATTTGACTGAACACTACAGGTGACGTCACACTCCCTTCGTCCCCTTCGTTACAGAGTCTCCGGCACAGACACTCCTGAACCTTGACCTAGACATTCTTATTCTTTCACGCTTCGTATTTTTCCAAACATTTTAAACCTATTATTTATTTAATTATTCATTTATTTCACCTTTATTTTAAGTGTGCTGCTAATCTGAGTTTGAAAAACCAGCTGGTCATAACCCGTTTGGCGTCCCTGTACCTCGGTGTAGCTCTGGTCTTCCACGTCTGTATGAGAAAAATGCTGTTGTTTGTGTGGAAGCGAGTGACTGTTTTCATTCACTCTCCCGCGGATCTCCGTCAGACTTTTCAGCTCTTTCTCCTCTTTAACCTCTTGAACGTTTCTCTTTTTATTCACAGATTTTTGTCACTTTAACACAAAAATACAAGAGGAACACTTGACTCTTCATATGGCACTGACTCTGGACGTGTCATTTTCAAAAGACTAAATTATAAGTAAAAAGTGCAAAACCGTGGCTCATCTCGTATTGTCGACGTAAAGATGCATGTTGTAAATTTCATGATTGAGAGTTCGTCGCCTGCTTGTTGCCATGGAGAAGAAATTGCGTAGCCCAAAATTTCACACTGTACCATCTACCATCTCGTGTTTTAATGCTCGAAAATAACACACATTCTTCATAAGCGGGTTTGCCTCTCCTTTTTTTTTTTCATAAAGACCTGTAATAAACACACATTGTATTAGGAGACAGGTAGAGGAGTGCAGGGCTGGTGACAACGGAACAAAATCCACAGTTGATTTTTAAAAATGCTCTTGGGCTTAAACAGACCTATTCTGCAAAATGGGCTTTTCAGATGTTTTGAAGCTGAACTCTGTCACGTTTGAAGCTAAAGTCCGTCACTAGAGGAGGTGGAATTCTATCAGAAGCCAAAAAACGGCACAGATCAGTGTTTCCTCGGTGGAGATCTCGCTGTTGCAGTGAGTCTGTCAAGGCAACAAACTAGTGTAGTGATGGGGGCAAGTTCTGAACTAGTGTAGTGATGGGGGCAAGTTCTGAACTAGTGCAGTGATGGGGACAAGTTCTGAACTAGTGCAGTGATGGGGGCAAGTTCTGAACTAGTGTAGTGATGGGGGCAAGTTCTGAACTAGTGCAGTGATGGGGGCAAGTTCTGAACTTCCACGTAAAACACCAATTTGCTTCACACTGAAGAAGCTTAACACCACTTTAACCCATCTGACAACAGCCACGAGTCTAACAAACCAAACGCTCTGCCTGGTTCACTCATTAGTGTCTGGAAACAACAACAACAACAACAACAACAACAACAACAACAACAACAACAATAATAATAATAATAATAATAATAATAATAATAATAATACATTTTATTTATAATGCACTTTACTGACTCCAAATCTCAAAGTGCTACAGAGTAAAATCAACAACACATTACCATTTACAATTTTAAAAGAAAATAAACTCTAAAGCAGACTGGCCGTAGGCTTTTATAAAAAGGAAGGTTTTAAGTCCTGTCTTAAAAGCATCCACCGTCTGTGGAGCCCTGAGATGGTCTGGGAGGGTGTTCCACATACGGGGAGCAGCTCCTCAAAGGCCCTGTCTCCCATGGTGTTGAGCCACATCCTGGGCAGGACCAGGCGGTGCTGTTGGCCTGACTGGGTCCTGGCTGAGGTGTGAGCAGTTCTGTGAGGTAAGTGAGAGCCTCACCGTGCAGACAGTGATGGGTGTGGAGGAGGATCTTGTACTCAATACGGAGGTGAACAGGAAGCCAGTGCAGGGTCCGGAGGATGGGCGTGATGTGCATGTGTTTCCGCACTCCCATTAGGACACTGGCAGCTCTGTTTTGTACATACTGGAGCTTTTGAATGAGGAGTGCGTTACAGTGATCCAACCTGGAGGAGACAAAGGCATGGACGAGCTTCTCTGCAGCCGGAAGGGAAAGAGAGGGACGGAGTTTGGAAATATTACGGAGGTGAAAGAAGGAAGTTTTGCAGATGTGGGAGACATGATTGTCAAAGGTGAGGTGGGGGTCAAACTTGACCCTAAGGTTGGTGACAGAGGGAGAGAGGGGAATGTTATGGCCAAAAAGCGAAATGGAAGTGATGGGGAAGAGAGAAGTTGTTGAGAGGTACCAGTTTGAATGACTTCAGTTTTTGAACCATTCAGCTGCAGGAATTTTTTACTCATCCATGACTTTATCTCCTCCAGACTGGAGCTGAGGCGGTCGACAGTGGCAGAGGGGGACCCAGGAGTGACTTTGAGGTAGAGTTGTGTGTTGTCAGCATAGCAATGGAAGTTAATTCCATGCCTGCTGACGACACACCCGAAGCAAAGCATATAAATGAGGGTGATGAGGGTTTGACCGAGTACGGAGCCCTGGGGAACCCCACAGGTGACAGTGTGGGGTCTGGATTTAGCGTCCCCCAGAACCATGTTCTCGGTCTTTTCAGTGAGGTAGGAGTGGAACCAGTGAAGAGCAGTGTCAGAGAGGCCAATGTAGTGCTGGAGATGGTGGAGGAGAATGTTGTGGTCAATGGTGTCGAAGGCAGCAGAGAGGTCGAGAAGAGTGAGGAGGGATGTGGAACCAGAGTCAGAAGTCATCAGCAGGTCACTGGTGACTCTGATGAGAGCTGTTTCTGTGCTGTGGGATGGGTGAAAACCAGATTGGAATTTTTTATACAGACTGTTGGATTTGAGAAGAATGTGGAGCTGAGACAAAACTACTTTTTCATGGATTTTGGATATGAATGGGAGGTTTGAGATGGGGCGATAGTTTGACAGCGGTTCGGGGTCCAGAGTGGGTTTTTTGAGAAGAGGTTTGATGAGAGCTGTTTTAAGGGGGGGTTGGAAACATTAGAAAACAACTTTATAAGCACCTCACACTTCCCTCTGTTGATTTCCCACTGCACAGGCCAAAGCCCAAAAGACTCGATTGTCGACTCCAGCAGCGGCGAGAGGCTCGAGCCGCCAGAAGAAACAAGTGAGGTTTGAATACTGACTGCGAAGAAGAGAAACTGAAAGTTGTTGAAAGAAAATGGTTTGAGAATGTATTTTTAGTGTTTTTCAAAAATTATAACTCACTTGTAAATAAATGGGATTATAATAGACATCGGCGATCAAATTGGCATTTTACGTGGAAGTTCAGAACTTGCCCCCATCACTACACTAGTTTGTTGCCCTGACAGACTCACTGCCACAGTGAGATCTCCGCTGAGGAAACACTGATCTTTGCTGTTTTTTTGGCTTCTGACAGAATTCCACCTCCTCTAGGAACAGACTTTAGCTTTAAATGTGCCAGAGTTCAACTTTAACCATGTTACTTCTCACCGACCCTCTGAGGTTGTGTTTGGAGTGATGCATGAGTGCATGTTTGAGTCATCTTAAATCATTTAATCTGTGGTACGTGTAGGATTCAGCAGCGCCAGCCATGTAGTCATCTTGGTACAAATGAAAAGAAAAAAAAAAAAGCTCTGTCTGCTCTAGTGTGATGTGCAGCGATCCACAGGAAGGGCTTTGTTGTCGCGCTTTGTTGTCATGAGGTTTACGGTGACGTCAGACCAACATCAACACCATCACTGAGCTAGACTTAGTAGTTTTCAAGATAATTACTTTAAAAATTATGTCAATTTTTGGGGGGCACCCTGTATATTATTATGTATTTAAACATCAAGAATATTTTTTTGTTTTGATCAACTACGTTCGGCATCTTCAGTTGTGCTCAGACAATGGAGGACACTGCCTCTATTCTGCCTGAAGGGAGGCGATATCTACACTAAAACTACTCTGAAACTAACACGCCTACTTGTTTACAGTTTCTGTTTGTTGTCTCGGTCTAATGAAGCCCTGAGATATGGGCTGAATGCCATACTGTGGAACATTCCAGACAAAGCAACATCAACACAGAGAAGAGAAGATGGATGACCCCCGACCACAAAAGTTAAGTAGTGCAATTTAAAAATGAAGAAAAGCGTCTCGTCTCTTACAAACCCAGCCTAAGCCTCTTGTTTCCACGAATAGCTGCGTAATATTGACCCAGACACAAACATGCTCCTGTGACTCAGTGACTTTCCACCACCTCACTCAGTCTCATTACTCCTCCTGTTTTTCCTCCCCCTGTTTTTCCTCCTCTGTCTCACTGCGTTTTTGGTGAAATCGGCACAATTTGATCTTTCTCGGGGCTTATTTCTAATGGTGCGACGGTAAATCTGTGGTGAAACTTGATAGTGAGACATGTGGAGCCCGTCGTGTTTGTGCGGAGGATCAAAGCTCGGAGGACCGGGGCCCAGCGCACCATCCGACGCCCAGAAACACGCAGCCAAACTGGGATCACCTCTCCAAAACCTCCTGGAGATTTTGAACCATTATCACAGATCTTATTTCACTCTATAAATCCGCCATTATTTTAAATGGCTCCTGAAAACCGATCTTTTAAATTGCGTCAGATGTCGAAGCTTCCAAAACAGAGCAAACGCAGACCTGTGCTGCAGGAAGTTAAAGGTGAACTCTGGAACCTTTCTGGTGCTTCGTCTCAGCTGCTCATCTCCATGGAGATGTTATTGCTTTGCCTGGAATTTTCCACAAATTTAACTTCGTTTATCTTCATGAAGACACCAAGTAAAGATCTGTGGAAAGGCGAGCCGGCTCACAGAAAGAATGCATGTTTTCAAGGGATTCTTTAGCAACAAAAATATCTGTAGAAGAAAAAATGCCAGATATGTTCAGTGCCGTACTGTGGGACATATGCATGAAGACAAGAAGACGGTGGACTCTTCCCCAGAAAAGTTCCACAGTGCTGCTTTAAATCCATGACTATAAAATCCACTGTACAGTTGTGACTTGTGAATGTGAACGGATAGAATTAATTATGGGCTGATGCAAAGAAATATGTACGGTCTATTTAAAACTGCACTGTGTCAGTTTTCTGGTGGAGGGGTTGACCACCTTGTATCCATGGAGACTGATGAGAAGTTTAATGTCATACTGTGGAACATGTCTTTATTAAATCTAAATAAATCACTTTTACAATATATAAATGGACATAGCTGACCATATTATCCACATCCAAAGTGGCTGTGAGAATGGCCGCGCTTCCGGCTCTATCGAGTCTGGCTCTAAGTCACTTTGTATTGAAAAAACAATAAAAATATTCATATTAAACCACTCTACGTGATCCTGGTGATTTTGTTTCACTATTTTGTCCGTAAATCAAGACATGAACATTAATAACAGTCTTCCCCTTCCTGACTTGCTATGATACTCGCGGTCAGAGCTCCAACTATGGATCGGCTCTAAAATAGAAATAGCCATTATAACAGCCGACCAGCCGACCTCGATGAGTTTCATTTGACTGGAGCCGAGCGCTATGGGGGATGTCACACTTAGTCCACTTCTTTATACAGTTGATTTAGGCCAACGGTGTCCAAACTTTTTTCATCGAGGGCCACACATTAAAACACAGACCAGCGTGAGGCCGATCGAGGGCCACAGACTGAGGGTCAAAACTGAGTAATTAAAATCTGTGCGTTTATAACAGGTTTGAATGAGCCTCCAGACCTTGGTTCATGTTTAGACCCTCAGAAGGACTCACGAAATTTGCTTGATCAAGGTAGATTTCAAAAACATGCAGTATAAAGTACTACTTGTGGTAGTATGGGCCAGTGGGTCTGAGGGCTGCATTTGGCCTGGTTTAGGGTGACCAGACGTCTCTATTTACCCGAGGCAGTCCCAGTTATGAGCTCTGTATCCCCTGACCCAGCAGATTTATCCAAAACCACTGATTTGTCCCAGTTTTTCTTTAACAAAAAATGTCCCAGGAGTTCCTATTTTTGACCAGTCTGATCCCTGCCAACAGTAAAAAGAAGCATGAATTGTCATTTGTTTCCATAAAATACAGAAAAGCTGCTTAAAAATGACAAAAACACAAAGAAAATGTGACTATAATGACTCATTAGTGCCGAGTGCGGAACAATTTTCCTTAATTAGGCACGTTACACACAATTTTATTATTACCAACCGCCACACATCGGGAGTGTCCTAGTTTTTTATTTTGAAAATCTGGTCACCCTAAGTCTGTTGACAGCACATTTTCGAAAGATTTAAAAAAGGCATAAAAGCTTAAATTAATTTCACAAGTCCAAAAACAATAAAACCAGTTCAATCAAATCCGTTATTCCCTCGTCCACGTGAATCTCTGTTTCTCTGCAGTTAAACCTGAGTTCGCTGTGAGCGCTTGACACAAACCAAAAAACTACAAAGTGCATTTCCCAAACTCCAGAGAAGGCTCCACACACGGACGTTCACGTCACGGCTTCTCTGTCAAAACTCCCACAATCCCCGTGAGCGCCGCGGGGCCGGGGAGCGAGGGCTGGTCCCGGTTACGCCTTTCGTTCGCAGCCGGCTCACTCTTTAATTTGACAAAGACCTGGGCTCATTCGCTTCTCCACGCCGCCTTTTCGGACATCAAACCCCACAGCCTCTGGTGCTCCGAGAACGCAGCTACTTACACCGAGAATAGAGTTTAAACGTAAAAGAGGCAGAACAGAGGAAGAGAAGAAAGAGAGGGAGAGAGAAGAGAGAGGCGAAAGTGGGACATGGTTTAAGGACTGCGATTTGATATGGTCTTGGGTTTGGATAAAGAGAGGGAAGGAGAGAAGGGGGGAGGAGAGAAGGAAAGGAGATAGAGGGGAGAGGAAGACGATGAGGAGAGAGATAAAAATGGGAGTTAGAGGGGGAGAAAGAGAGAGGGAGCAGAGAAAGAGCATAGGAGGAGCGAGAGAGGAAAAGAAGGGGAGAGAGAGCTAAATAGGAGGACAGAGGGGGAGAAAGAGAAAGATAGAACAGAGGAGAAAGAGGGAATTAGTGGAAGGAGATAGATGAAAAGAAAGAGTAGGTAAAAAAGAGAGGGAGGAGAGAGAAATGGAGAAGAGAGGAGAAAAACAGGAGGAAGAGAAAGGTAAAGGAGGGAGAGAGCAGGGGGGCGGGGTGGAAGATGTGAAAGAGGAGAACGAGGAGAGGGGGACATCGCCGGGGGCTTTGCATACAGTGTTTTGCAAAGACGTTGGCGGTAATTTCACTTTGATCTTGGTCCCAAAATGAATCACTGGAGAAAAAGAGCGAGAGGGAGGGAGGAGAGGAGAGAGAGGAAGAGGACAGAGAGAGAAAAAGAAGAGAATATGAACATGTTATGTCTTTATTTGTTAGGCCATAGACATGACTCTAGACAAGAGAACTACACACTGCATCAGGTGTGTTCCCAAAATAATGAAAGTAGTGAAAATAATGACAAACACACATTTACCCACTGCAGAGCCACATCTACTCTCACAGTTTTCTAAACTCCTTGAAAAATGGTTTGCAGAAAAACTAAACCCCTTAAACATGCATAATCTTATCTGTGAGAACCAGTGTGGGCTCAGAACTCAAAGATCTACAAACTTAGCTGTGATAGATCTGATGGAGAAAATGATCAATGCAGCTGAAAAGAAACAATCCACAATCTGCACGTTTATTCTTTTACAAAAAGCTTTTGACTCCATAAATCATGAGCTCTTCCTGTCAAAATTCTATAGCTGTAGAACCAGAGGAGCACAAATGGCAAACTAGCACATCATAAACAGAGAACAGTCTGTGCACTTTAGTGGGCGACATTCAGAATACAAAATGGTGAAATGTGGAGTTCAGCAAGGGTCTGTTTTGGGGCCATCCGTCTTCTTCACTTTATCCGGCCGGGTCCTGGGGGCAGCAGGTCTCTGCCCAGTCCTCTGTGCACCTGATGTGTTTTGGGGCCATTATTATTTATTTTGTTGATTAATGATTTGTGAGAATCCTTGAAAAAGCTGCAATTCTTGGTGTTCACAGATGACACACATATTTTTTTTACTCTGGGAGTAACTTTAAAGAAATAACAGAAAGCATAAAAAACACCAAAAAAAAAAAAAAAGAAAAGAAAAGAAAAAATGGCAAAAGTGAGAGTTTGGTTTAATGAAAATAAATAATTTTTAGATGGGGAAAAAAACAAACTATATAATTTTTGCTAACTAAAAATGTGACAATAACTATTAATGAGGTTAGTGTGGAGAGAGTGAGTGAGATAAAATTCTCGGGAATTATTTTAGATGAAAAAAATGAATGGGAAGTCTCATGTAGAATACAGAAAAAGAAAATATTGGTATATTATATAAAGTAAAATGTGTGTTAGATTGTAAATCACTTCATTTGTTAAACTGATTCTAATTAATTCTCCCATATCTGAGCTGCTGCTTTGGGGCTTTGCTTCTCCAAATACCATAAAACCTTCTTCCCGATACGAATAATACGAATAATTAACAAAAAGGTTTTCAGAAGCACCACTCTCCTTTTTGTCGAATCAACTAAAGGCTTAAAGAATCTGAAGATTGTATTAGTTCTGTGCAGAGCCAAACATTTACCTGAAGTTCTACAAAATCTTTTTTACGTTTGTCTCAGACGACTGTGACCAGAGAAGATTTTTTTTATCTGAACTTCTCAAGAACGACATTAAAACACAAATGTGTGTCTGGAGTCTGTGTGTTTGGGGTCTGTGTGTTTGGAGTCTGTGTGTTTGGAGTCTGTGTGTTTGGGGTCTGTGTGTTTGGGGTCTGTGTGTTTGGAGTCTGTGTGTCTGGAGTCTGTGTGTTTGGAGTCTGTGTGTTTGGAGTCTGTGTGTTTGGAGTCTGTGTGTTTGGAGTCTGTGTGTTTGGAGTCTGTGTGTTTGGAGTCTGTGTGTTTGGAGTCTGTGTGTTTGGAGTCTGTGTGTTTGGAGTCTGTGTGTTTGGAGTCTGTGTGTTTGGAGTCTGTGTGTTTGGAGTCTGTGTGTTTGGAGTCTGTGTGTTTGGAGTCTGTGTGTTTGGAGTCTGTGTGTTTGGAGTCTGTGTGTTTGGAGTCTGTGTGTTTGGAGTCTGTGTGTTTGGAGTCTGTGTGTTTGGGGTCTGTGTGTTTGGAGTCTGTGTGTTTGGAGTCTGTGTGTTTGGAGTCTGTGTGTTTGGAGTCTGTGTGTTTGGAGTCTGTGTGTTTGGAGTCTGTGTGTTTGGAGTCTGTGTGTTTGGAGTCTGTGTGTTTGGGGTCTGTGTGTTTGGAGTCTGTGTGTTTGGAGTCTGTGTGTTTGGAGTCTGTGTGTTTGGAGTCTGTGTGTTTGGAGTCTGTGTGTTTGGAGTCTGTGTGTTTGGAGTCTGTGTGTTTGGAGTCTGTGTGTTTGGAGTCTGTGTGTTTGGAGTCTGTGTGTTTGGAGTCTGTGTGTTTGGAGTCTGTGTGTTTGGAGTCTGTGTGTTTGGAGTCTGTGTGTTTGGAGTCTGTGTGTTTGGAGTCTGTGTGTTTGGAGTCTGTGTGTTTGGAGTCTGTGTGTTTGGAGTCTGTGTGTCTGGAGTCTGTGTGTTTGGAGTCTGTGTGTTTGGAGTCTGTGTGTTTGGAGTCTGTGTGTTTGGAGTCTGTGTGTTTGGAGTCTGTGTGTTTGGAGTCTGTGTGTTTGGGGTCTGTGTGTTTGGAGTCTGTGTGTTTGGAGTCTGTGTGTTTGGAGTCTGTGTGTTTGGAGTCTGTGTGTTTGGAGTCTGTGTGTTTGGAGTCTGTGTGTTTGGAGTCTGTGTGTTTGGAGTCTGTGTGTTTGGAGTCTGTGTGTTTGGAGTCTGTGTGTTTGGAGTCTGTGTGTTTGGAGTCTGTGTGTTTGGAGTCTGTGTGTTTGGAGTCTGTGTGTTTGGAGTCTGTGTGTTTGGAGTCTGTGTGTTTGGAGTCTGTGTGTTTGGAGTCTGTGTGTTTGGAGTCTGTGTGTTTGGAGTCTGTGTGTTTGGAGTCTGTGTGTTTGGAGTCTGTGTGTTTGGAGTCTGTGTGTTTGGAGTCTGTGTGTTTGGAGTCTGTGTGTTTGGAGTCTGTGTGTTTGGAGTCTGTGTGTTTGGAGTCTGTGTGTTTTTATTCTGTGTGTTTGGTGTCTGTGGTTTTGGAGTGTGTGTGTTTGGTGTCTGTGTGTTTGGAGTCTGTGTGTTTGGAGTCTGTGTGTTTGGGGTCTGTGTGTTTGGAGTCTGTGTGTTTGGAGTCTGTGTGTTTGGAGTCTGTGTGTTTGGAGTCTGTGTGTTTGGAGTCTGTGTGTTTGGAGTCTGTGTGTTTGGAGTCTGTGTGTTTGGAGTCTGTGTGTTTGGAGTCTGTGTGTTTGGAGTCTGTGTGTTTGGAGTCTGTGTGTTTGGAGTCTGTGTGTTTGGAGTCTGTGTGTTTGGAGTCTGTGTGTTTGGAGTCTGTGTGTTTGGAGTCTGTGTGTTTGGAGTCTGTGTGTTTGGAGTCTGTGTGTTTGGAGTCTGTGTGTTTGGAGTCTGTGTGTTTGGAGTCTGTGTGTTTGGAGTCTGTGTGTTTGGAGTCTGTGTGTTTGGAGTCTGTGTGTGTGGAGTCTGTGTGTTTGGAGTCTGTGTGTTTGGAGTCTGTGTGTTTGGAGTCTGTGTGTTTGGAGTCTGTGTGTTTGGAGTCTGTGTGTTTGGAGTCTGTGTGTTTGGTGTATGTGTGTATGGAGTCTGTGTGTATGGATTATGTGTGTTTGGAGTCTGTGTGTTTGGAGTCTGTGTGTTTGGAGTCTGTGTGTTTGGAGTCTGTGTGTTTGGAGTCTGTGTGTTTGGAGTCTGTGTGTTTGGAGTCTGTGTGTTTGGAGTCTGTGTGTTTGGAGTCTGTGTGTTTGGAGTCTGTGTGTTTGGAGTCTGTGTGTTTGGAGTCTGTGTGTTTGGAGTCTGTGTGTTTGGAGTCTGTGTGTTTGGAGTCTGTGTGTTTGGAGTCTGTGTGTTTGGAGTCTGTGTGTTTGGAGTCTGTGTGTTTGGAGTCTGTGTGTTTGGAGTCTGTGTGTTTGGAGTCTGTGTGTTTGGAGTCTGTGTGATTGGAGTCTGTGTGTTTGGAGTCTGTGTGTTTGGAGTCTGTGTGTTTGGAGTCTGTGTGTTTGGAGTCTGTGTGTTTGGAGTCTGTGTGTTTGGAGTCTGTGTGTTTGGAGTCTGTGTGTTTGGAGTCTGTGTGTTTGGAGTCTGTGTGTTTGGAGTCTGTGTGTTTGGAGTCTGTGTGTTTGGAGTCTGTGTGTTTGGAGTCTGTGTGTTTGGAGTCTGTGTGTTTGGAGTCTGTGTGTTTGGAGTCTGTGTGTTTGGAGTCTGTGTGTTTGGAGTCTGTGTGTTTGGAGTCTGTGTGTTTGGAGTCTGTGTGTTTGGAGTCTGTGTGTTTGGAGTCTGTGTGTTTGGAGTCTGTGTGTTTGGAGTCTGTGTGTTTGGAGTCTGTGTGTTTGGAGTCTGTGTGTTTGGAGTCTGTGTGTTTGGAGTCTGTGTGTTTGGGGTCTGTGTGTTTGGAGTCTGTGTGTTTGGAGTCTGTGTGTTTGGAGTCTGTGTGTTTGGAGTCTGTGTGTTTGGAGTCTGTGTGTTTGGAGTCTGTGTGTTTGGAGTCTGTGTGTTTGGAGTCTGTGTGTTTGGAGTCTGTGTGTTTGGAGTCTGTGTGTTTGGAGTCTGTGTGTTTGGAGTCTGTGTGTTTGGAGTCTGTGTGTTTGGAGTCTGTGTGTTTGGAGTCTGTGTGTTTGGAGTCTGTGTGTTTGGAGTCTGTGTGTTTGGAGTCTGTGTGTTTGGAGTCTGTGTGTTTGGGGTCTGTGTGTTTGGAGTCTGTGTGTTTGGAGTCTGTGTGTTTGGAGTCTGTGTGTTTGGAGTCTGTGTGTTTGGAGTCTGTGTGTTTGGAGTCTGTGTGTTTGGAGTCTGTGTGTTTGGAGTCTGTGTGTTTGGAGTCTGTGTGTTTGGAGTCTGTGTGTTTGGAGTCTGTGTGTTTGGAGTCTGTGTGTTTGGAGTCTGTGTGTTTGGGGTCTGTGTGTTTGGAGTCTGTGTGTTTGGAGTCTGTGTGTTTGGAGTCTGTGTGTTTGGAGTCTGTGTGTTTGGAGTCTGTGTGTTTGGAGTCTGTGTGTTTGGAGTCTGTGTGTTTGGAGTCTGTGTGTTTGGAGTCTGTGTGTTTGGAGTCTGTGTGTTTGGAGTCTGTGTGTTTGGAGTCTGTGTGTTTGGAGTCTGTGTGTTTGGAGTCTGTGTGTTTGGAGTCTGTGTGTTTGGAGTCTGTGTGTTTGGAGTCTGTGTGTTTGGAGTCTGTGTGTTTGGAGTCTGTGTGTTTGGAGTCTGTGTGTTTGGAGTCTGTGTGTTTGGAGTCTGTGTGTTTGGAGTCTGTGTGTTTGGAGTCTGTGTGTTTGGAGTCTGTGTGTTTGGAGTCTGTGTGTTTGGAGTCTGTGTGTTTGGAGTCTGTGTGTTTGGAGTCTGTGTGTTTGGAGTCTGTGTGTTTGGAGTCTGTGTGTTTGGAGTCTGTGTGTTTGGAGTCTGTGTGTTTGGAGTCTGTGTGTTTGGAGTCTGTGTGTTTGGAGTCTGTGTGTTTGGAGTCTGTGTGTTTGGAGTCTGTGTGTTTGGAGTCTGTGTGTTTGGAGTCTGTGTGTTTGGAGTCTGTGTGTTTGGAGTCTGTGTGTCTGGAGTCTGTGTGTTTGGAGTCTGTGTGTTTGGAGTCTGTGTGTTTGGAGTCTGTGTGTTTGGAGTCTGTGTGTTTGGAGTCTGTGTGTTTGGAGTCTGTGTGTCTGGAGTCTGTGTGTTTGGAGTCTGTGTGTTTGGGGTCTGTGTGTTTGGAGTCTGTGTGTTTGGAGTCTGTGTGTTTGGGGTCTGTGTGTTTGGAGTCTGTGTGTTTGGAGTCTGTGTGTTTGGAGTCTGTGTGTTTGGAGTCTGTGTGTTTGGAGTCTGTGTGTTTGGAGTCTGTGTGTTTGGAGTCTGTGTGTTTGGGGTCTGTGTGTTTGGGGTCTGTGTGTTTGGAGTCTGTGTGTCTGGAGTCTGTGTGTCTGGAGTCTGTGTGTTTGGAGTCTGTGTGTTTGGAGTCTGTGTGTTTGGAGTCTGTGTGTTTGGAGTCTGTGTGTTTGGAGTCTGTGTGTTTGGAGTCTGTGTGTTTGGAGTCTGTGTGTTTGGAGTCTGTGTGTTTGGAGTCTGTGTGTTTGGGGTCTGTGTGTTTGGGGTCTGTGTGTTTGGAGTCTGTGTGTTTGGAGTCTGTGTGTTTGGAGTCTGTGTGTTTGGGGTCTGTGTGTTTGGAGTCATGATATGGAAGTTGTTAAATCCTGATTTTAAAATGTTTCTGAATCTAAGAAAATGCACAAGGATAAATACTGATGGACCATGAGGAAAGATCTTAAGTGAAAGAAATGAAAACCACATGAGGGATACTGTAACATACTTATGGCTCATCGGTGACGTGGTTTGAGGTTTGGGAGGAGTCATTATTAAAAAAAATGTTTATTTGATTTGATCTGTGACAGGAGCAGCGTTTATTAGATTTATCTTCTTCCTGTTCCTTTTGTTCATGCAGCAAAAACACAGTTGGAATGTGTGTTAACTCAGATTTGTGTTGTTTTATTAAATTAATGCCAACAATATAATGTCATGGTCAATAAATTGTATTTATTTATGGCTAGATAAATAAATATTTCTCTGCCTCGAATGTTGCACAGTTTTTTTTGTTTGTTTGGGTTTTGGTTTTTTTGCCACAAAATAATATAAAATAATGTAATTTGCACTGCAGACCGA
Organism: Odontamblyopus lacepedii; assembly: GCA_034769755.1. Lineage (NCBI taxonomy): Eukaryota > Metazoa > Chordata > Actinopteri > Gobiiformes > Gobiidae > Odontamblyopus > Odontamblyopus lacepedii. The sequence goes on along the minus strand of CM068354.1, from coordinate 3,285,271 downwards.
CAGATGCAGAACTTCCTCTAACACTTAAAATAATACATCAGGGTTACAAAGCTGTAGATTTGTCACCACAGCACTCCAAAAAACGTGAGGGTAAAACTACAGAGACCATGATCCTTTGCTCTGTGTGCAGCCAACATCAAGAACAAGCGTTCAGCTGCTGCCTTACGATATGTGACAGAAGTGAACAGACTCCACAGTGACACTGAGAGCGGAGGAAAGATTTGAGCCAACAGAGTTTTCAGTTTGAGAGAAGAACTCGGCCTAAATGTGCAGATTTATGTGTGAAACATGTGAATGAAACAAAACACAGCTCCAGGTCTGTTTGTGGTGAGGAAACAGCATTAGAACATGTGTAATATGGTCTCTTTAAATACAAATTTGAAGATACATTTTATTTTTCAGAAGACTTAAAACTAAACATCTGGTCTAATCCAATGTGACGTCTGTGTCCATGTTTGAAACAAATCAGTCAATAAAATAAGCTCCTCCCACTCACTCTTTTCTGCACAAACTGAATCAAATGGAGTGAAATAATGGGGGGAATTGCATGTGCTGTGTGTGGTTATGGTGGAGCTCAGAACATGGAGCTGCTGTGGACTGTTGGAGGTGCAGGTCTGAACTCTTCTATCTCCAGCGCAAAGACAGAAAACCACAGCAGGAAAATTAATTTGTCAGATCAAAAAATATTTCATTTTGCTGCAGATCAAACAGACGTGAGTCCGCCTCTGGTTCCTCTCCTCCTTCTCTTCATCTGTCCGTCTTTAATTAAAACACTGTGGTATTATTGTGTCCGATGAAAAGCGACGCGCTCACACGGCGCTGCTGCTGGACCGCGCTAATCTGAGCCGGACCAAACTAATCTGGGCTAATTATTTTTTAATTGAATCTTTTGAAGACAAAGCTGCTGCAGATGCTGCAGACTGAGAGCTGAAGCTCTGTCATCCAGAAAGAGGAGAGGAATCTGACGGAGAGAAGAAGAGAGAGAGAGGAGGGGGTGGACAAGAGAGGAGAGGAAGGAGGGAGAGAGAGAGGGGGGCAGAGGATGGAGAGAGAGAGGCAGAGGAGGGAAAGAGGGAAGAGTGGAGAAGAGGAGGGTCTGACATGTCATTTCTAATCATGTCATTTGTTGAGCTAAAATGTTCCACAGTGTCATTAAACAGATCCATCTTTATGGAAACAAGCTGCCAACACCAGCACGAGTTACAGCTCAGATCTGTGGAGAGGCGACCCTGCTTAGTTTTTTTTTATTTTTTATTTTTTTATATAAAATAAAAACACATGTAATTCAATTATTATTGCAGGATACAGTTTTTATTCCAAAGAAGAAGAAAAAAATGCATGTTTGTGTCTAAAACCGTTCTTCAGGATCTAAAAATCATCATTTCTTTTTTCTTGCTTTACAAAATGGTTGTGAGGCACTCGTACCCCCACCAACACATGTAATGCCACACTGCGGAATGTTCCTCATAGAGCAATGCCATCCTCAAGGTGCTGTTCTAAAAAATATTCTTAGAAGGTCACTAAAAACTAACTACCCTTAAAAAGTGGGAATGAATAAATAAATAACAGTAGTGGTGCTGACAGTTCGTGAGAGGCAAATACAAAACACAAAAAGTACATAGACCATATACACAAAATACCCCATTCAACTTATTATCCTCTGGTGACAGGAATGATGTTAGTGATAAAACACACATCACACATTAACACTGGTGATACAGACACATTTTGTGCCATTTAAAAGTGGTTTCATTTGATATATTTATTTGATATTCCAGGTGCCACAGGGGGGCGCCAGTCGCAAAAACTGTCGTGTCCTTAGGCAAGGCACATCCCCCACATTGCCTAGTATGAAAGTGGTGTGCGTGAGTGTTGGTGGTGGTCGGAGGGGCCGATGGTGCAGATTGGAGCCTCACTTCCGTCAGTCTGCCCCAGGGCAGCTGTGGCTACAATAGTAGTTTACACCACCGGGTCTGGAGTGAATGAATAATGCTGTAAAGCATCTTTGAGTGTCCAGAACAGCGCTGTATAAAACTGATGCATTATTATTGATGCATTATTATTATATAATTTACCACAAACCTCCATGTTTTAGGACATTAACTTAAGGCTGTGTTCTGACTGAGCCGTTCTGACTGAGCCGTCCTAAAACTGTGAATCCCTCCACTATTTAAAAATCCATAAATATGAACGATTTTATTTTTGTGAGGTATTGGGTATTTTAATCTAAAATCAAACAAGTGTAAAGTACAGTTCCTTAAAATGGGGTTCAAGGTGCAGGATCAATCTGAGCTCCTCCTTTGACCCAACGGTGTAAAATTACAACATGGACGAACAAGCTAAAAACATCACAATATCAGTAGATTCCAGTGGTGGGCCGTCAGGGCCTGCAAGGCCTTCTCTGCTGGCCTCAAAAAATATCTGAATCACAGACTGATGTTAATTATATTTTGTCCATGAATACTTATTAAATAATTCCAAATGTCTGTCCTTCCCTTCAGAGCCTTTACCCTGGTTGCGCTGCTTCCAGACATGTGTTTTCATATTAAAGCGTTTAACCAATCACATTTCAGACACCATTTGTTGCCAGGCAGGGACAACGTCAAAGAAATCTGCCTGAGGCCTTCACAATCAGTTCTGTGGACCCTCTAGTAAAAAAGAAGTGTCGATGAAACTATTGCTTCAGCCAATCAGATTTTGAGTTGGCGACACCAAGGCCTTTAGCAGGTCTAACGTCAGCGTATTCACACCCTTTGATTGGCTCGTCAGAGAGCGAACTAGCCGGAGCAAACTGCATCTGTAGCTGCACGGACAGAAATATAGTTGTGTTGATTTAATAGCTGTTTTTTCAACCCACAATGGCTGAAGGAGGAGAAGAAATTGATTTGGTTGCAGATTTATTGTCAAAGCCATTTTCAAGACGGACTTTTCAAGAAAAGCTGGACATTGTTAAGAAAGGTCGGGCCTGTCACAACTGGGAAAAGGATTTGTCCGTCACTTTCAGTCCACTAACTACGAGCGGTGCCTCTGGCTCACAGGCTCTG